>CM054953.1:6847073-6967392 GCA_029168755.2 Tillandsia fasciculata
GCTCACTCAAAATAATACAACCCGCTGGCGGGAAGCCAGACCCAAAATAAAAGGAGAATATCACAGTCTGAGTGGAGGGTACAATATCTGTCTAATACTCGCAGCCTCACAGAGATCTATCTATTCAGCGACCCCTTACTCAAAATAATACAACCGCTGGCGGAAGCCAGACCCAAAATAAAAGGAGAATATCACAGTCTAGGTGGAGGGTACAATATCTGTCTAATAGCTCGCAGCCTCACAGGGATCTATCTATTCAGCGATCCCCTTACTCAAAATAATACAACCCGCTGGCGGAAGCCAGACCCAAAATAAAAGTTGAGAATATCACAGTCTGAGTGGAGGGTACAATATCTGTCTAATAGATCAGCCATCACAGGAGATCTATTATTCAGCGAGTCCCCTTACCTCGATCAGCTGCCGATGGCCTAGCAGCTCCTGCAGATGACTCTGCAAAATAAGGAGAGAAAGAAACAGAAAACAACAATGGGGGTGAGAACTACCAGATAAACCAGCAGTCCCCTAGTGGGTAAAGACCTCAACTCTGACGCACCCACTAGGACTACTAGAGCAAAAGGGAAAAGGGGAAGTGGTAGATACAAAAGATGCTGAAACAGAAAACTACCACTACTATGCTGTTAAAACTGTATGCATGCATCAAAATAGTATCTGTCAAATAAACCCAATCTAGTCACCAGTAATCATGGTACTGCCTGCTCAGCGGAATCTGCACACACGGCTCGAAAACCGCGGGATCGGCTCACACGGCTCGATCCCAACATAAGTATCAGACCGGCACACACGGCTGGGTCCGAGAAAGCACACCTCCGGAGTGGCACTCGAGGGGGAGCGACCCACACGAGTAAAATATCTCTGTCATCAGTATCACAAGCATCTCTGTAGCACATGTCTCAATATAGCAGGACTGGATCATAACCATGATCAAAGTGGGAAACTCCATCCACTATAGAAACCCAAATCCCAACTGATGCAATAAATAAACCAAACTCAACCCCAATCTGATGCAAGGATAAACATCTGGGCAACGGCCTACTGTCCGCGGTCACCGCAATACCCCACAAGTCCACAATCTAGCACAACTTGGCTACACTATCCCAAACCCTGCTCCACTTGAGCAACAACATATAAGCAAAGGACACAATGAAACATGTTCAAATCCCAATATGATAGTGTACCAATGAATAGTGGTTACCTGTGTCCGGGCATTTGCATGCAACTGTCTTTATTTTTAAAAGTTGTAAAATAGTGTCAAAGGTTTTAAAACAATTGATTTGTTGGGTTTTAGGTTAATAAGGATCTAATAGGGGAAAAAACACCTAGAGGGGGGTGAATAGGTGTAAACAATAAACACTCAAAAATCATTGTGCGATAAAACCCAATGCGGAAAAATAAAAGAACACACAAGATTTTTACGTGGAAAAACTCCAAACCGGAGTAAAAAACCACGGGACCGATAACACGGCGAAATCCACTAGAATTAACACACGTACAAGGTGATATAACGTACTCACAGACGACTCAACCTTTTACCATACGCTCCTAGTAGATCTTCTCCGCTCGCTCCACGACGCTTCTCGAATCCACGATCCGCGCGCCAACGCTGAATCCACAGCGTCCAACGTCGAGTCCACGACGTCCGACCGAATCCACGGTCTTCACCCAATGGCACGCTTCGAATCCACGAACGCACCTCGCTCCGAATCCACGAGAGCGATAACACCTTGAATCCACAAGGCCACGCGAGTCCACGCGCCGATTTGGGGTAAATCGTTGTTTGTTTGGGTGGTGATGATCCGCCGAATACTTAGATCAAGAGTAGATCGGAAATACCATCTAAGTATTCATTAGTTTGATTCAACTCAAGATATGAGTATGAAAACCTAGAATCAAACTAATCAATATAGATGAAGAACCATTAAATAGATCTAATGATTTCCGTTCTTCTCTATATGTGGATCTAAGGCCGTATAAAATGATTTTGAAAATGACGGCTCTTTTTCCGATTGTGGATGCCCTAGAAATGAAAAGGAAGGGCTATTTATAGGTTAGAAACCCTAGGAAGAATATTCGGATCAAAAACAAACTTTTCTGGAAAGTTTTACCGACGGCGATCCGGATTGCGAAGTCACGATCCGGATCGCAGAAGCGTAGAGAGCAATTTCCAGAAAACCGCCTGTTCGGGATCCGGATCATAATCCCCGATCCGGATCGTTCATACAGTTTTACCAGAACAATGTTCGGGATCCGGATTGAGATTCCTGATCCGGATCGTTCAAGCCAACAGGTAAAACTCATGTTCGGGATCCGGATCATCAAATGCTGCGATCCGGATTGAACCAGTGTATGAACGAACACCCTTCGGGATCCGGATTGAACCGACATGATCCGGATCCTGAACATGTCCCATGTCCAGTTTTTGATGAATATGCAATTAAAACCTCTTCCAGGTGTTTCTACACTATAAGAAGTATTCGGATCATCAAAATTATTTAGTTAAACGTACCTGATCCTTTTGAATTCTTCTTTCTTGAGATTGAGGTATATGATCCAAAGTTTCTTCATCTTCAATCTTCAAGACTTAAACTATTCACGAAATACGCCAACTCAAATTCCGTAACAATCTCCCCCTTTGGCGGTTTCGTGACAAAACACAAATCCACAAAGAAAATTCAAAAAGATATTTTTGTTGCTATCACCATACAACAAAAATTTACAAAAGAGTTCCAGAAATTAAAAACATGAGATAAACTCCTAGAACAGACTCTAGACTTAGACATCTGTAACTCTGCACACAGAATTCACATTCATTGACAGAGTTTCATTGTTTTCATTGATGTTTCAGAGTTTAAACTCATTCAAAACTCTCTTCTCATCTCTCCCCTTTTTGTCACAAATAAAGCCAAAAATGTAGCATGAGCTACAATATGTAAGGAGAGTAAACAAAAAGTTCATAAGTTTCTAACCAATATGACAAAAAGAGAATTAACCTAAGAAATGCACAAACTGAGAGTTAAACTATACTAAAGAATCAACTAAACTATCAAATTCAGTTATCGAGAAATAATCCTGCACAAAAAGACAAAGTTAGTTATCAGAATCTGAAAGTCTGAACTCATGCAACCAATCTTGGACATAATCTTTCGCATCCGCTTGTCCATTGATTTATTTTCTTCGTGATGGTGATGTGAGCTGCTGTGTTAGCTCCAGTTCATTCGCAACCCTTTGTGTTCCTTCAACATTCGTTCCTGCTGAACGATAGTCGTTGCTGCAACTTGAAAATTGAAGTCAATGATGCTCATCATCTGTGCCAGGTGCTTGATGAGATGGTGATGCATCCTGTCAGGCTTCTTTCAGATGCAGAAGCTTGAGTGACATGAGGCAGCTTGTGAAGAGATTTGACAATTGTGGACTCATCTATCATGTTCAAACATGTGATACGTCGCGAGGTGATGTCAACTTGAAATTTCTGTAAGATCCTCATTATGATCAATGGAAAAGGAATTCTTTCGGTAGGATGAGGATGCTCAACATATCGTGTCATTCTGTTCCAGATGAGTATGGTATGTTGAATTCAATGCCCTTGCTTCTGACGGGTGTCCTATGAGATATAAGAACAACAACCGTTCCCATCTCACAACCTTCGTCTGCATGTTGGAAGTATATTGTAGCAAGTGATGAAGTTCAGGAAGCGATATTGACGAAGTTCTTTGGATCGAACTGATTTTTCTTGATTGTTCCCTCGAGACAAATCCCCTCAATAACTACACCATAAAGTATTTGTCAATCCACTCTTTCAGATAGTGAGTCCTCTTGCTTGCTTCCATCCAAAACCTCACCAATCAACTGTGGGGTGATTTTAATTCTCGTTCCTTGGATATTCGTATAGAATTCCATCGACCGTTCTCAAATTCGCGAAGATGCCGTGCATTGGTATAGAAGGTCCTCACATGGTCAGGCAGTATCCGAGAGTTTCCGGGAAGCGACATACTTGAATGAGATTTGCTTCATCAATCAAAGTACCAAATCAGGAGAGTGACTTCGTAGAGCTTCAATGTTCACGTGTCTTTCGCCAATGCATTCGCGATGTGCAAATGCTCTTGACGGTCTTGTAACAAACACTTCTTCATTCGTGGCGGAGAGTCCGGAGCTATTGGTGTTCAACATTGGTCTCCTTTCTCCGTCCAAAACGTCGAGCGAGTCGCTTACGTTTTAGAGAAATAGTTGGGGCAGCATAGGAGCCTTCCCAGAGTTCACTGGTGCTTTTCCTTTTTGCTCGAGTCAGCAGGCAAAACTCGTCATCATCATCGTCATCCGTTAACATGTCCCATTGTGTCTTCATCTGGGTTTTTCTCAAGTTCAGTGTCACTGATAATTTCAACCTCTCCTTTTCTTTGAACTTTCTTAGCCCTTTCAATTATTGGTTGGTCTAGTGAGCACCATCGAGATAAGTAACAGATCAACCAGGAGAATGCCATTGATCAGTGCTTTGAGTTTAAGAGAATGTCCTGTGAAAACCAACTCAAGAACATATGAAAAATTGTCAATTTTGAAAAATTTGAAACATTGTACCTAGACAATCATAATCATATAGAGAAGCTAAGAATCAAATTAGTTTTCCAAAAAGAATTTTAAAAATAGATCAATTCCATGTTTTACAAAATTCCTCTTTTATGCCCTAAAACCGAATTTTTAGAAATCGAAGCCTAAAAACTCGTTAATCATGCAAAAACCCAGCATAAAAGCAAAACTAATTGACCCAGAGTTCTTATTTCAAAAGAAATTTGATCAAAAACCATTCACAAACGAAAAAAATCCATCTTTTCAACTCACGTTTGATGAAAAAACCTAAAAACTGTGAAAAACCGAGTTTTGATCATGAAAACTTACTTGAATCCGAAGAACTTTGAGTTTTGAAGCACCAGGAAGCAAGAAATCTAGAGAGAGAAACTCTAGAAGCTTGGAAAATCAGAAATTAGGGTAAAGAAATCTTGAATCTGAATGTTTCTATAAAAACCCTAGCCGCGATCCGGATCGGATCGAGAATGTGATCCGGATCGGCCACCCGCAGGGAAAATCCTGCGTTCGGGATCCGGATCACTTGCCACGATCCGGATCGGCTACACCTTTTTCTCCAGAAAAATTAAGAAAAATACATAAAATCCAGAAAAAGTATGTAAGCACTTTACCATGTCAACTTTAAACAAATAGCATCGTTTCATACAACAAGAAATAGATTATGCAAAATCTATCAAAAATATCCAAAAATGAAACGAAGATTTACGAAAGTTAAAACACTTAAAGTTGAACAACTTCAATTACATCTATCCTGATCCTATGTGTAATGCCTTTATCAAATCATCAATTTCAGTAAAGAAAATGAAGTACCAAGATCAATAGATGTTTGAAATCCCAGATAAGTTAGATAATATATCTAGACAATCTGTTGAAGGAGTGGCTCTTTGAGCATCTTTTACTAAAAATCCCACCTTATACCAACCATGAAATACGACTGAGTCAAGTATTTCAATATGAGTTTCATCAACAATTTTCAAAACAAAAATTTGCTTTTCATTCATGGAGTTTCTTTCTTTCATTTTCTCCATGTGGTGGTAGTTTTCACACTCCTCATTGGGATGTAACTCTTTCCACATCTTTTGAGCATTTCACATTTCATTGACTCCCCCTCAATTGGCTATCAATTATTTAATATATAAGGTATTCAACCAAACCATTGATCTCGAATTCATACTCGACTAAGCAATCAAATATGATAATGACTATACCAAGAGATCATTGAGAGAGAAATTGACTTTGATCACTTAAAAGATGGTTTAATTAACGTAAATGATCATTGCAACATTGAAATATTATGACATCAAAGCATAATAAATTTCTAAATGCATAAAAGGATGCAATTAAAGTCAATTATGATTTATGCTCAATTAGTGTGCTATGTACAAAACATAGATAAAGAACAAAAAAAAACAAAAACAAAAACAAAACCTAATCTAAGCAAAGGTTTCAAAAGGTTATTTCAAGGAAAGCATGCCAATTGCTTTACGCAAGTGAATAAAACGTTTTTGATCCAAAGGTTTTGTTAAGATGTCAGCTAATTGATCCTCAGTTGAAATATATGACAGTTGAAGAATGTTTGATTCAACTAGCTCTCTAAGAAAATGATATCTAAGTTCAATATGTTTTGTTCTAGAGTGCAACACAGGGTTTTTAGAAATGTTAATAGCACTAGTGTTGTCACATAAAATGGTTACCGAAGATGTTGAAATTCGGAAATCGCTCAACACGCTTCTTCATCCAAATCAATTGGGTTGAACAACTTCCTGCAGAAATGTACTCCGCTTCGGCAGTCGAGAGTGCTATGCAGTTCTGCTTTTTACTGTGCCATGCAACAAGGCAGTGGCCAAGATAGAAGCATGCACCACTCGTGCTTTTCCGGTCATCCACTGATCCAGCCCAATCGGCATCTGAGTATCCAACAATATCCAAAGTCGTTCCCATAGGATACCAAATTCCGAAATTGATTGTACCTTTGATATACCGGATGATCCGTTTCACCGCTTTCAGGTGAACCTCCTTCGGTGCTGATTGATATCTCGCACAAATCCCAACACTGAAGGATATATCCGGGCGACTAGCCGTGAGATATAGTAGACTTCCAATCATACTGCGGTACAGTTTCTCGTCTACATTCTCACTTTGTGATTCACTTCCAAGTCCCTTATGGCTAGTTCCCATTGGAGTTGGAAAATCTTTAGAATTTTCAAGATCAAACTTTTTGACCAACTCCAGTGCATACTTGGATTGACACAAGTGAATTCCTTCATCGTTTTGTTTAACTTGTAATCCAAGAAAATAATTCAATTCGCCCATCATGGACATCTCAAATTCGCTTTCCATGGTCTCCGCGAATTTAGAAGCATCATTATCTCTTGTTGCTCCAAAAACAATGTCATCGACATAGATTTGAGCAACTATGAAATTGTTTTGATAATGCTTCACAAAGAGAGTCCTGTCAGCTCCCCCTCGAGTGTAGCCCTTTTCCAAAAGGTGCTTTGTCAACCTTTCGTACCATGCTCGCGGTGCTTGTTTCAGACCGTAAAGAGCCTTTTTCAGACGAAAAACATGGTTAGGTAGTTTATGATCCACAAAACCTTTCGGTTGAGCTACATAAACTTCCTCATTTAAAAATCCATTTAAAAAGGCGCTCTTAACGTCCATTTGAAATAATTTGATTTTAAAATGACAAGCAATCGCAAACAATATACGAATGGACTCGAGTCTAGCTACAGGGGCGAAGGTTTCATCAAAGTCTATACCTTCTACTTGAGAATAGCCTTGAGCAACTAACCTTGCTTTGTTCCTGATGATAGTACCTTCTTCGTTTTTCTTGTTCTTGAAGATCCATTTGGTACCTATCACATTGTGTTGCTTCGGAGGCTTCGTCAGTTCCCAGACTTTGTTTCGCTCGAATTGATGGAGCTCTTCCTGCATTGCTTTAATCCATAATCATCTTGGAGAGCTTCATCAACATTCTTTGGTTCGATTTGAGATACATAGCATGCAAATCCGCAAACCAATTGTCTCCGTGTTCTAACTCCTTCTTGTGGATCTCCAATTATGTTCGATTCAGGGTGATCCTTGGAGATGCGTAACGTTTGAGGTAGAGGAGTAGGCGGAGGTACACGAGATGATTCCTGCACATCAGATAAGCTTGAAGAACCGTTAGATGCATCAACATTATTATCGAAAGAATTGTTAGAAGAAGATGCATTAGCAGGTGTATCATCATCAAGAGAGATATCGAGGGTAGATTTTTCAGATTCAAAGTGAAAAGCTTCATCTACCTTAACATTTATCGATTCTACGATCGTCTTAGATTCTAAGTTAAAAACTCGATATGCTCTGCTGTTTGTAGAATAACCTAAGAAAATCCCTTCGTCACTTCGAGAGTCAAATTTTCCAAGATTTTCACGATCACGTAAAATAAAACACCGACTCCCAAAGATGCGAAAATATTTGATGTTAGGTTTTCTACAAAACCAAAGTTCATATGGTGTATTCAAAGTCCCCGGGCGCAAATACACTCGATTGATAACATAGACAGCAGTGTTCACCGCTTCAGCCCAAAAATATAAAGGTAAGTTCCGGCTATGAAGCATAACACGTGCCATCTCCTGTACGACCCTGTTTTTGCGCTCGACTACACCATTTTGTTGAGGTGTGTAAGGTGCGGAGAATTCATGTTTAATGCCATTAGAAACAAAAATCAATGAATTTGGAATTTATGAATTCCCCACCTCTATCACTCCTAACTCGAGTAATCCTTTCATTCTTTTCTATCATAATACGATTGCAGATTTCGAGAAAAGAATCAAAGGTATCAGCTTTTTCTTTTAGAAAGGCTACCCAAGTATATCTAGAAAAGTCATCAACCAACAAAAAAATATACCATTTACCTCCAAGAGATGGTTGACGAGTTGGCCCCATTAAGTCCATATGCAAAAGTTCCAAAGGCCGTTTTGTACCTATGTGGTTCAAATTCTTGTGTGCAGTCCTAGACTGTTTTCCCTTTTGGCAACCGCCACACACAAGGTTTTGTTCAAAAGAAAGTTTCGGAACCCCCTTGACCACATCTTTATTTGAAATTCTAGCAAGTTCCTTAAAGTTTATGTGACCTAGCCTTTCATGCCAAAGTGTTTCATTTTTCAAAGATGCTAGGTTACATTTTTCAGAAATTTTAGAAGGAACTACATAACAATTGTTTTCTGATCTAACCCCCTTTAAAAAGAAAGCATGGTTCAAGTCAGTTACAGTGCATTTATCAGATGAAAAATTAACTGAATAACCACTATCACACAGTTGACTTATGCTTATGAGGTTAGTCTTAAGGCCATGAACAAATAATACATTATCTAGAACCGGGCCATCTGGAATAGCTACCGTTCCCTTTCCAACAATTTTGGAAGACCGACCATCTCCGAAAACAACAAGTCCTCCGGAGTTTTTCTCAAAAGTTTGAAAACAGTTTTTATCGCCGGTCATATGACGGGAACACCCGCTATCCAGATACCAAGACGAACTATCATATGCATGCAAGGAAACATTGGTAGCAAGACAGGGAAAGATCTCACCTTTGCGCACCCAAACCTTTTTGGTATGCGTCGGTAATGCTCGTGAAGTTGATTTCCTAGGTGAGAGCGTCTTGCTTGAAGAATTGCTGCTCCTTGATGATGTCGTCTTGAGCGGTGTACTACCAAGGCTCTTTTCCGTCAATTTGGTTGGAGTGGTTTTCGAGGAATAGCCCTTTTGGTAGTTTGCAAGATGTTCTTGAGGTGTGCGTTTGGCTCCAGTCTTGCAGTTTCTTCTTATGTGCCCTGAAATGCCACAACGAAAACATACCTTGGTTCTTGTCGATTCCGAAGATGATGTAGTAGGTTCGTTGTCGTTGCTTGTCGTGAACACCGGTGTCGGAGGAGGAGATACCGACGAGGCACAAATACCGTACCACTCGAACTTGGAATGTCTCCAGTTTGAGTGTATCCGAGGCCGAACTTGTTTCTTTGACCGAGACCAAGAAGTCTGTCCAACTTACTCCTTCCAGAAGTAAATCTCTGTAAGTCATCCTTTAGTTGGCGTATGGTCTCTGTCATTTCAGATTTTTCCTGTCGGGCCTCGCCGTAGAGCTTCAAGAAGTAATTCGCTTTGTTCACCATGTCTACATAACTCTTCTCGAAATGCTCATTGGACTCTTGAAGGGAAACATTTGTCTTAACCAGATTGTCCCTTTCCACTTCAAGATCGGTTGAGATAGAGGTTACTCTTTTTACTTCAACTTCAAGATCCTGTAATCTCTCTTTCAACCCCTTGTTTTGTTTAGCCAGTTTCTTTGAATCCCTCAAAAGTTGATGGTAGGCTAAAACAAAATCTTCACCTTCCGAATTATCTGATTCATCGTCCGTTGCAATCTTTTCCACAGTGGAGTTGGACAGTGAGTCGGATGTACTTGCCATTAAGCACATGAAGGATGAAGGTTTGGTGGACGCGTGGAAAGCTGTCGCGTTGTCTTCTTCATCACTTGACGATGACTCATTTGACGTGGAGTTGTCATCCCAAGTGACTGCTTGCATCGCTTTCTTCTTAGCCGGATTCTTGTTGGGACATTCCGTTGCTATGTGGCCGTAGCCTCGACATTTGAAACACTGAACTTGTCCCTCAGAACTTTTCTTATCCTTTGAGAAGTTCTCTTGGCTTCTTGACTTGTAGCTTGAAGAACCCTTGCCTTTCTTCGACTTTCCGAAGGATGGAGTTTTGCTTGAATTTCCCCTTCGAAAGTTGCGGCGAAACTTCCTTGTCAAGAGAGCGAGCTGCTTCTCAAAGTCCTCCATAGAAATGTTCTCGTCGTCGTCCGAGGAGGATGAATCCGCGTCTTCTTCTTTAGTTGATTTCAATGCGTAACCTGAAGACTTAGAAGAGGATGCCTTTCCAGAAGAATAGTTAGTAGGAAAAGTCATTTCATAAGTTTGTAAAGCACCTACTAATTCTTCTACACGCATTTCGTCCGGGTGTTTAATTGTTTCAATGGCTGCAACCTTCGGGCGAAATCGTTCAGGAAGAGTTCTTAGAATTTTTCTTACAACTTTAAATTCTGGAATCTTCTCTCCCAAGTTAGCACATGAGTTCACGATGTCTTGCAATCGTGTGTAATAGTCAGTGAAGGATTCATTCTCTGCCATAGAGATAGAGTCAAACTTGCTCGTAAGCATTTGCAGTTTCTGAATCTTCACTAGGTTAGTTCCCTCATGCGTAACTTGAAGAACATCCCAGATTTCTTTCGCAGTCTCACATGCCGAGACGCGAGAGAACTCAGTTTGTGACAAAGCATTAAATAGAGCATTAATCCCTTTGCCATTGTAAGAAGATAAGTCTATCTCTTCCTTGGTCCATTTCGACCTAGGTTTTAAGGTGCGAACATCATCTAAAATTTCAGTTGGATTAGACCATCCTAATTCAATTGATTGCCACACCCTTTCGTCGATGGAAATTAAGAAAGCTTTCATCCGTACTTTCCAGTACGCATAATTAGTTCCATCAAAGAAAGGGGGTCGATTGATGTTTCCACCTTCAACCATTGTTTACAACCCTATTCCCGCTCTGATACCACTTGTTGGGTTTAGGTTAATAAGGATCTAAATAGGGGAAAAAACACCTAGAGGGGGGTGAATAGGTGTAAACAATAAACACTCAAAAATCATTGTGCGATAAAACCCAATGCGGAAAAATAAAAGAACACACAAGATTTTTACGTGGAAAACTCCAAACCGGAGTAAAAAACCACGGGACCGATAACACGGCGAAATCCACTAGAGTTAACACACGTACAAGGTGATATAACGTACTCACAGACGACTCAACCTTTTACCATACGCCCCTAGTCGATCTTCTCCGCTCGCTCCACGACGCTTCTCGAATCCACGATTTGCGCGCCAACGCTGAATCCACAGCGTCCAACGTCGAGTCCACGACGTCCGACCGAATCCACGGTCTTCACCCAATGGTACGCTTCGAATCCACGAACGCACCTCGCTCCGAATCCACGAGAGCGATAACACCTTGAATCCACAAGGCCACGCGAGTCCACGCGCCGATTTTGGGGTAAATCGTTGTTTGTTTGGGTGGTGATGATCCGCCGAATACTTAGATCAAGAGTAGATCGGAAATACCATCTAAGTATTCATTAGTTTGATTCAACTCAAGATATGAGTATGAAAACCTAGAATCAAACTAATCAATATAGATGAAGAACCATTAAATAGATCTAATGATTTCCGTTCTTCTCTATATGTGGATCTAAGGCCGTATAAAATGATATTTGAAAATGACGGCTCTTTTTCCGATATGTGGATTGCCCTAGAAATGAAAAGGAAGGGCTATTTATAGGTTAGAAACCCTAGGAAGAATATTCGGATCAAAAACAAACTTTTCTGGAAAGTTTTACGGACGGCGATCCGGACTGCGCAAGTCACGATCCGGATCGCTTACGCGTAGAGAGCAATTTCCAGAAAACCGCCTGTTCGGGATCCGGATCATAATCTACGATCCGGATCGTTCATACAGTTTTACCAGAACAATGTGTTCGGGATCCGGATTGAGATTCCACGATCCGGATCTTTCAAGCCAACAGGTAAAACTCATGTTCGGGATCCGGATCATCAAATGCCATGATCCGGATTGAACTAGTGTATGAACGAACACCCTTCGGGATCCGGATTGAAACGACATGATCCGGATCCTGAACATGTCCCATGTCCAGTTTTTGATGAATATGCAGTTAAAACCTCTTCCAGGTGTTTCTACACTATAAGAAGTATTCGGATCATCAAAATTATTTAGTTAAACGTACCTGATCCTTTTGAATTCTTCTTTCTTGAGATTGAGGTAGTTGATCCAGAGTTTCTTCATCTTCAATCTTCAAGACTTAAACTATTCACGAAATACGCCAACTCAAATTCCGTAACATGATTTACTGAATAAAAGTCATTTGCATGCGAGATCATAGCCTTTGTCTCAATCACAGTGTCCCAATATAAGTCATCATATCTTTTTGTGGGGTTATATTAAGTTTAGGGGAGTTGTCCCAGTGGTCCTTGTCATTTGTCATATTAATTGTCCTAATGGTTCTCATTAATTGTCCTGTTAGTTGTCCTGTTAGTAGTCCTGTTAGTTGTCCCAATGGTTCTCATTAATTGTCATATTTTAGGGGATTTCTAGTAATCCCAGTGAGCTTGTCAAAAATGAGGTAAGCAACAACCGCCCACCTCGAAAAGCTCACTACACCCAGGTAGTCTCCTGGCTGTCCACAGTCCTCAAATCCTGCAAATCAGCGCACAGCTGTTAAAATAACTCCCAAAAGTACAATATTTGCTGTTTTTTAGACAGCACGGAAAAGAGGAGTTTTTCACCTCTAAAATGAGCTCCTAAAATCCCAGAAAAATCACGGTTGCGTTCCTCGCGAAGAGTAGATCAAAATCGACTTTTAAACGCCTCGATCTGACGCTCCTACGTCAAGATAAAAATCGGAGAAGTCGGTGCTGTCCAAAAACCATCACAGTAAAAAGGGGGGTCAAAGAGGACTTGAAAACTGTGCCAAAAGTACGAAACGGAGCAAAATGATCAACACGGAAATCGAAGACTTACCTCTTACGGTCGCGCTGCCACAAAAATCATCCAAAAATTCCACCCGGTTAGCCCGCAGTGAATTTTCGACGGAACTGCGACGGGAAATGGGCCTAAAAAGAAAATCGTCGCAGTGCGCCGCGTCGCAGATATCTTGCTATCTGTAACTCCTAAAATCCTGAGATTTGGAGGAGAGAGAGAAGAGAGAGAGAGAGGAAGATTTTTCGTACAGGGAACTTTTTCTGATTCTCTCTCCTCGGCACGCAAATCAAGGTGGGAAATGAGAGGGGTGAGGGGGCTCTTATATAGTGGGCCAAAGGGAATATTCCCACACGGGATCGGATCCGAACAGGAAACACCGAAACGGGCCAACCAAAACGCGCCACGTGTCCACAAAACAGGAAACAGCCGTGCAAGGACCAATCAGATTTCGCCACGTGTCCCACGTGGTGCACGGCCGGTCCGCGCTCCGGGTCTTCCGAAAGATGTCGGCCAATGGGATCGCGCCACGTGTCAGCTGCCCACGTGCCTTCTAGAAGCCGGCCAGCCAATCACAGCTTGCCACGTGGCAAAGGAAAACTTCGGTGCACCCGGTGCACGCCTGGCTCATGGACCGCGCACCCGAGCCCCCTGCCCGCGCCTGCCCGCGCCTGCCCGCGCTGCCCGCGCCTGCCCGCGCCGCGCTCCCCCGCGCTCCGCCGCTGCGCCGCCGCCCGCCGCCGCTCGCCGGTCGCCGGAACAGTAATTCCGGCGCCGGAGTTACTGTTCCGGCGTGAACAGTAACATTTTACCGAAAAATTAAAGTAAATATACCATTTTGACCGTTTTCGCGCGCTGAGTCCGATTTCGCCGTCCGCTTCGCCAAATTCTCATCCAAAATTTTGCCGAAAGCTCCCGGAAATCCCATTTGCTCCGATTTTCGCGCAGAGTCTATTTTAAATGTCCAATTTCGATTCTACAGGCTCCGTTGCACTGTACGAGCTCCCCTTAGTCACTGTTTTGTTTCTGCGGGAGTCTGGATCATTACATCCTCCCCCACTAAAAAGAGTTTCGTCCTCGAAACGAGACTCAACAACAATCCTCAGTCCGATGTCTCGAATAAGTAGGGGTGGGCGTCTCTCATCTCCGACTCAAGTTCCCATGTAGCCTCACGCTCGTCATGATTGCCCCATTGAATTTTCACATAGGGAATGGCCCGATTGCGCAATTCTCTCACCTCTCGATCCAGAATTCGTAGTGGGCGCTCCTCATACCGCAAATCCTCGCTGATCTCAAGCGGTGTGAAGTCGATGACGTGCGATGGGTCGAAGACATACTTCCTTAGAGTAGAGACATGAAATACATCATGGACACCAGCAAGCCTCGGAGGAAGTGCAAGTCGGTAGGCAACTGGCCCGATAAGCTCCAATACCTCAAAGGGTCCAATATATCGGAGGCTAAGTTTTCCACGAATGCCGAACCTCCTGATTCCTTTGGACGGCGAGACTTTCAGGAATACATGGTCACCAACTTGAAACTCTAAGTCTCGTCGCCGAACATTGGCATAACTCCTTTGTCGGCTTTGGGCGGTCTGAAGATGCTGTCGGAATTTGGATTAGTCCTCTATATAAATGATATAATATGACTAAATCTGTAACCCGGCTATAGCATTTTGGATGGTAGCAAGATCCAAGAGAAACATGAAAGTTAAGCGTGCAAGAGCTAGAGTAGTTCTAGGATGGGTGACCCCCTGGGAAGTGGGGCGTCACAGTTGGTATCAGAGCCATTCACCAGCCGGAAATGTGAGATGAGTCTCGGCTGAGCCAGGGTTATATAGCGGGTAGAGCGAGGCTCCCCGGCTAATGACCGTTGTGAGTGGAGTGCAGCTCCTCACAAGGTCGGCTAAGGCTAGCGAGACGAGTCTCACATCGCCTGGTGCTTGTGAGTGTGCTTGAGCCTGACGTGGACGTCAGGGCTTAAAGGGGGGAAGAATGTGACACCCCCGGAATTTGGATTAGTCCTCTATATAAATGATATAATAGGACTAAATCTCTAACCCGGCTATAGCATTTTGGATGGTAGCAAGATCCAAGAGGAACATGAGAGTTAAGCGTGCAAGAGCTAGAGTAGTTCTAGGATGGGTGATTATTGTATATTTACTTTTGAGAGTTTATTTTGAGTGACTTATGTATTGTGAGAATCTGACATGTACTATTTGGAGCTGTATCTTTCATTTCCGTAGTTTACTTTCCTCACTCTGATATATTTGTAGCTGTAGTATTATCTTTTGCAGGTTAACGCTTCGCCTATACGGGGCTTCCCGTATGGGTGGCGGATCTGTGGCGAGTTCGAGTCGCAGTTTCGACCCGGGGCGTGACATACGTACTTTCCAATAAGCATAATTGGTTCCATCGAAGAACGGAGGTCGATTAATGTTTTCAACCTCAATAATTGTTTACAATCCTATTCCCGCTCTGATACCACTTGTGGGTTATGGGATTCTAGGATCTAAAATAGAGAAAAAACTACCATTGTTTACAATCCTAGAGAGGGGTGAATAGGTGTAAACAATAAAACTCAAAAAAAATTTCGTAAAAATAACCCAATGCGAAAAATAAAGAGAGTACGCAAGATTTTACGTGAAAACTCCAATCCAAGAGTAAAAAACCACGGGGCCGATCACACGAAAAAATCCACTAAGATTAAAACACGGACAAGGTGATATAATGCAAACCTACGACTCAACCTTTTTCGTACACTCCAAGTAGATCTTCTCCGCTCGTCCTCAACACTCCTCTATCACACGAATCGCGCCCAACTTTGAATCCACAAAGTCCAACTTCGAATCCACGAAATCTAACCGAATCCACGGTCGTCACCAATGTAGCACATATCGATCACACGAACGAGCCTAACTCCGAATCCACGAAGTCGTAACCTTGAATCCACAAGGCCTTCACGTGAATCCATGCACCGATGTTCCTTTCGAAAATCGTTCATAGTTTATTGGTGGTGATGATTTTAAATACTTAGAAAATCATAGATAGACAAGAAAAGCACCGTCTAAGTATTCATCAATTTGATTCTTACAAAAGAATAATGAGTTGAAAACCAAGAATCACATCGATAAATATAGAAGAACAAATATAAATTAGAACGTATTTTTCATTTCTTCTCTATATGTGGATCTTTTTCGGCTTACCCTAAAATAAGATCTTTAGAGTCTATTTATAGGTTAGAAACTTTTGGAAAGAGATAAGAATCAAAAACTACATAAAATAAAATAAAAAAATTGCATCATGATCTCGACTAGATTTACGACGGTCGAGACCGTCGTAAAAATTCCAAAACCTATGGTTCGGGGTCCGGACTAAAATGGGTCTGATTTGGACTGTTTCATGCGAAATAAGAAATTCAATTTTCGGGGCCCAGACTGAAGCCTGGCTGATTCAGACTGAAATTTCGCATGGAACCATCTATGTTCGGGGTCCGGACTAAAGTGGGTTGGATCCGGATCCAGAACATCCAAAAGTTCAGTTTTCGATTTTTAAATTATAGAAAATATTCCAAGTACTTCTAATTTACTAAAATAAATTCAAATCATCAAAAATATTTAATTAAACATATCTGAATATTTTGGATTCATTATTCTTGAGATTAATGTCTTTGTTCTTTAAGTCTTCATCTTCAATTTTCAAGACTCAAACTAACTTCACGAAATACGCCAATACAAAAATTCTTAACATGTCTGTAGTGCCCACGATTTTTCCCTTGAGTCACTTTGGGTGTGTGTGTTATTTTGCTTATTTTTTGCTTTTGTCGATTTCATTGGTTTTGTCTTTCATGTTGTAGAGCTTGTTAAACGGAGAACGGCAGTGCGATCGGCTCGAAAATCCGACAAACGATTCTTCCGGTATGATTTTTCGAAGTTAATAGGTAGAAAAGCCTTTTTAAATACCCATTAATGGTTGATGGTGCTTTAATATCCGTGATAACAAATGAGGAACATTTTGGTTTTTTGGGACGCAATCGAGAAAGAAATGGTTGAAAAATAGTTAAAGCGGTTAGAATTTCTCTTATAAATACAAGGGGATCGAGGATCGAGGATCAGATTTATTTTACACCTAAGAAAAAAAAACAAGAAAATCCTTGCTTCCCGTTTTTGAAAAAAGATCAACTCATCTTCTTTCTCGTTGAGCGCGTCAGAGATCGGAGTCGAAAACGCCATCATCATCTAAGGTCGGAGACGGGAGCACCATCACCGTCGGAGACCGGGGATCGGAGAACGAAATCCAGGCATCGCATCATCTTCCCCGTCGGTAAAATGTGGTGTTTTTGCTTGTTTTTCGTTGCGGGTCTCGCCGACACAGCGGTTGGAGCCCGGACTCTTATTTCGCCGTCGAGGGGTCCACCGTTTTCGCCCGAACAAGGTCGTGGAGGTTTTGAAGAGTTTTTGGGTTCCGATTTCATCGCCGGTCGATGTGGGTAACCGAACTAAGGTTGGGGATGTTATTGAACGGTGGTGTTCAGCCCTCCTCTTCCTCTTGTTGTTATTTTCGGTATTGTTATTTTAAAATGACATGAAGGATATTGACACGGCTATTGTGACGGAATAGTACATAAGTAAAGGACATGGACGGATCTTGGACTTATTCCACGAGTATGGGATCGTGAGGTGTACCGCGACTTATTCCACAAGTATGGGATCGTGTGGCTCATGGCGCTGTCACGTACACCAGCGGTTTGGCCACCGCAAGGGTGTACCTTTTCGAAAAAGTGGTCTGTATGACCCGTGATCCCTATGCCAGTCAGTGCGTGAGGGAACCCCCGGGTGGGTTGTTTGGCACCAGGGATTGAGCAGGTTTATTGTTTCCTTGGTTTCCGTGGTGGGAACGGGGAAAAGCAGTATGGATGACTTGGGCATTCCGGATTCCGGTTTGATGTCCTATTTACTTTATCGTACCTATATGTTGCATTAAATCATCGTTTAATTCGTTTTCCTTCATATGGTTTTTGTCACTGATTCCCACCATGTGACAGGTTTGAGCGGGGACGGGGGTGAGGCTACGGCTTGGGAGTGATTCTGTCTTCGTTATTCTGGTGATATTTTACTCATCCCTTCTTGTCATTACATTTGGTTAATACTACTTACATAAGATGTGGACCCTTTGTGATGTGGATGTTGGACATGTGGACTCTGTGGATGGCTAGTAGTCTTTTGAATTTGGTTTTATCATTTTGTGATTGCATGTGGAATGTGGAGCTTTTCAAAAGGATAAAAATATTTGCAAAATCTATTTTCAAAACTGAGTGTCAGGTATGCACTGTTTTAAACCTTGGGATTTTATCCTTTTAACTTAGAGTATGTCGTGTGGGCGATGTTCTCTTGTATGAATCCAAAGACTAGTTTATCTCTTTATTTAGCACTTTGTGTATGTAAAAATGGTTGTAGTTGATGTATGTATTTTGTGCGACGTTGTGCATATACAGGGGAGAGTCTATCCGTTTGTGTAGGGAAATCTTGTATATGTGGCGGGTCTGGGCACGTACCGGGATGAAAGACTTTGAAAAAAAAAAAATAAGGTTGTTTTCCGTTTTTAAACCTCCCGGAGCGTGACAATGTCCGACGTTGTTACATCGGTCGTTCCCTGGATGTTCGGGAACGACTCTACTTGTGATGATTCGGATCTCTGCGAAGGTTTTACGGTGTGATCAGCGGCTTCTGGAGACCCATGTTGTGTGATGGAGATGGTTGCACGCAAATCGAACCTTAGGATTTGACTCGGCGCGAAAATTGGATCAAGTTTGTGTCACACCCTAGGGGTTTAAAACAAGCGGAATAACGTGTATATTTTTTTTTTAAACATTTCCACCCTCCGGCACGTGCCCAGACCCGCCACACATACAAAGTTACTCCACGAACGGACAGAGTCTCCTTTGTATATGTACGGCGTCACAATCACGATTTATACTTTAACCACACCAGTCAAAGAGATAAAAGGGAGGAAAACAACAACAGACACCATATCCGATAAGGCCACCCTATTTTGAAAGGATAAATCCACGGGTTGTAAAACGGTGCCCACACGACACCTAACTTATATTAAATATTTTTGCAATCTTTTTACTTGATTTGAAAAGAGTGGCCGAACAACAACTAGAAGGGAAAAGCATTCATCCATGAGAAAACACAGTTCAAACCCAACATCCATAACAATGTATCACACGCACATAAGCTAACTAATAAAATTTAATCAAACGTAAGTAAAAGGAACTGTCACCGGCCCCTAATCAGGCTAAGATCCTCGAGTCGCGGCCTTACTGTCGTCCTAGACCCCACCCTTGACCGAACCTGTCACAGTGTGGGAAGTTAGTGACCAAAGAGTAAGAGGTAGATGTAAAATATAAAAGATGCTAAAAGTACTGAATAGAAAGCAAACCGATAAACTAGAGCATCCAAAATCCCTGTAAGTCAGAACAGAACACCTGCCAGAAGGTTTAAGGACCCCCAGCGAAACGAAACACCTTGCTTTCACCTTCACCTTGTTACCACTAACCCCTCCACGCCACTTGAACAGCACCTTAAGTAACCGCGAGGGGCCCCTACTATGTCACCTGTCACCTTGTGGGGGACATGGGTCAAACGGACCACCGTTCCTGAAAAGTACACCATTGCGGTGGCCAAACCGCTGGTGTGCGTGTAAGCAACCATGAGCATAATGACCGAAGTCAATGTGTAATATAGAGCACCACGACACCAGTCGCTACAGATAGTAATTAAAGGGATACTCATGCGAAAAGGGTTAGTTGAAAACCATCAAGACATCTACTTTACTCTTACATAGAACATGATGAGACCACACTTTAAAAAGGACGCACGATAAGGGTACCCACCTTCCGACTTCCGAATAGTCACACCGATTAGTGTCCCAATCGCGAATATGCCTCAAACAACCATACCGTTGTTCGGAGAGGGCAAACTACCCATCCAGTCTACAGCCGCGATATTAGTTAATCCGGAGATCCACGTTTCCCACAATATCCCTTATGGTGATAAACATGACAATAACGAATTATGCACAAAAAGAGTTCTAAGGGTGTACCTACCTTCAATCGCGTCAACCGGAACACCTAAAATCGTCCCGTGCCTTCTTACGATTCCCGGACCTAAAAAGAGTCCCCCAAAAGAAACAAGGTAAGACTAGGGTTGCCCAAGAAGAACCGAGGTTCCGAACACGTAAAAGTAAGGCGGAAACCAAGCGGCGGCGGCCCCGTGCGATACCAGTCCGCGCGGCGCCACAAACGGCGCGGCCCCGCGCGGCACCAACCCACGCGGGTGTCACGTGTGGTTCGGCCCCGCGTGGTACCAACCCGCGCGGCGCCGCAAGTAGCGCGGCCCCGCGTGGCACCAAACTGCGCGGAGCGGCCTGCGGTGCGGCCCCGCACTGCACCAGCCCGGGCAAGCGCCGCCTGCGGTGCGGCCCCGCGCGGCACCAGCCCGCGCGGCGCGCAGTGCGGGCGGCGTCTCGCGGCGGCGGCGGCGGCGCGTCCGTACACCGTGGCAGCGGCGCTCTAGGGCATCACGATGGCGCCACTCTAGGGTATCGCGGCGGCGGCGTGACGAACAGCACAAGCGACCCGGACCAAAAAGCGGCTCAACCCAAAACCAAAAATAAGGAAAAACACACGAATAAACGCAGCTTACCTTGATCTAACGGAGAAGACGATCCATTCTCGTTCCTCATGATGGTGAGGATCCGGATCCGCTCCCCATTGACAGAAATGTCTCGTTCCCCGCTTTCGGCGCATTGATCGAGGAAGATGGGAAATCCGCTCTCTTTTCTCTCCGATTAGGGTTTCTACAACGTGGACCGCACCAGGCAACCTAGCGGCCGCTGATTGGTGGCCGTTGTTGACCGGTCGGCACGGCTTGGATAGGCGACACGTGGCGCATCGGACGGCCAAGAGCGTTTTGGGCGCTCCTCGTAGTGGGGCCTTTAGCAATTTTGGGCGCCCGAAAGTGTACCTAGAGCCCGAATTCTGGGGAATTTTTCTGAGATTTTTGGACTATAAAAGGGGCCCATTTCCAGCATTTTTAGAACTTTTGGACCTAGGTTTTTTGGGGAGCTTCAGCAGGGGATTTCTCCATCCTCTTCTTCATCTCCACCACCATTGATGGACTTTGGGAGAGCTTCTTCTTCACCCCTAGCCTATGCATGGAGAGGAACCACTATGGAAGCATCTTGAGCCATTTTCGTCACAGTTTGGTACAGAGGCTCTACATAGCTCATTTCTTAGAGTTTTTGGGTGATTTTTGGTTCCGCATCTTCACAAGAGGTAGGCCTACAACTTTGGTATTCAACTCTCCCCTTGGATCATGAGATTTTTTAGACTTTTTAAGCCATCTTTGGGACCCTTTGTTTCAGCTTGGTATTATGAATAGTCCTTAGTGTTTTGGCTTTTCTAGACAGTAGGATGAGAGTTTTGGAATAATTTTTGTGGGAAAATTTTCAGGACTCGAAGATCTACAACATTGGTATGTATCATTCCCCATAGAACTGAGTTTTTATTAGGGTTTATTTACCATCTTTGAAACACTTTGGTGCATTCATGCACAGATTGAACTTGTTGGATAGCTCATAGTATTTATGGGTTTTCTTCTTCATTCGTGCATGGAGTTTGGAGTTCTTTAACTCAATTTATATCTACTCTCGACAAGAAATCCAATGGAACCTCTCTTGCTGGATTTGGAGCACATTTGATTAGGTAACTTTAATGATCTTCCCAACTCTGTTTTAAGGATTACAGCAGGGCAGTTTTTGGTTGCTTCTTTGAGCATAGAACCTTTGTATGAGGATAACTTTCGAAATATTATGTTTTTTTTGGGATTTCAAAGTATGGATATCTTTTTAAAATGTAGAGGAGCAATTCTTCTTTTGAAATCTGTGAGAAATTCCCTATGGATTTACCCTAATAATTAAGTGAGCTTCATGCTAATTTTTGGTTCCTTATTTTTGGACAGCAAGTGTAAGATCTTGTTTTTCTTAATTAAAAGGGGTTTAAGATAAGTTTTTGATGCTTGAAAATGGCTAATTTGATTAAGGACACTTTGATATTACTACTTGGAGCTTCCTTTGGACTTATATAATGCAGAATTTTATTCCCTTGATCACCTAAGTCCATGCTGAAATTCTGTAAATTGATTGCGCAGCGAGCGTTGATTTGGCGATTGCGTCCAATCCAGGAGTCGGATTTGGGAGATTTCTGCGGCATTGTTATCCTAAGGAATCGAAGATTTTACACGCCAAATTTCAGCCAGATCAGGCAGCGGATTGACAAGTTTCAACTTGGTTGTTTTGGTCTCCAGAATCGGCGGACGGTTCTCTAACTCTATTTGTTAGTATGCATGCATGGTTTAATGTACAACTTTGATGATTGAGATATAAGCATGAGAAATGGTTTAAATGATGTGGATTAAGGCTTACTTGATAAATTGTACATGTTATGTGGATTTGAGAGTTTGCATGATTTATTTATCCTTATGCATGAAAGAAAGTTACAAGATAAAGATGTTTATACTATACTAGTGGAAAGCATGCTAGATGATGATGTTCACTTACTTGTTGGAGAATATGATTGATGCAATGTCCGCTTTATATTGTTTAAGCTTGAGAACATGTATGATTAGAGTATACTACTTTTGATTGGAAGCAAGTATGATAAGATTTGTCCATATTATGTTGGTTCAGATTTATGCATAATATGGTTAGAGGTTTATGTATTAGTTCTTATGCATGTTAAACTATGGAACTTGACCTAGCACCCCGTCATATGCTGCATATTTAACCAGACTAGTAGAAAACCCTCACTTGGGCTAGTTTTATTTATGCTCTAGACACTGCCACACATTCATTCTCTTTCCCTGGACTAAGAGTTTTCCTCGCCCGAGTAGTGAGCCGAGTGGTCGGGTTATTGTGGAATGCTTGTTGCACTCGTGCCGATGTGCCGAGTGGAGTCTGGTAGCTGTGATTAGACCAGTGCTAGTGTCGGGAGCCGTTTGGGTAGACGGTGGTCTCGGGCCGTCGAGTATCTTCCGGTCTGTGTTGTTGGGAACCGTTTGGGTAGACGGTGGTCCCAGGTCGTTGAGTGTCATCCGACCAGTATTATTAGCCCTTGAGTTGTGGGTCAATCCCGGCTGTGGAGTATCTCCAGCCCGTGAGTATAATGTGGCTACTTGGGTGTCTCATTTTGGGAGCCGTTTGGGTTGACGGTGGTCCCGGCTATTCAGTACCTCCGGCCAGTGGGTTAGTGCAGCAAGTTGGTTGAATTCGCTAGTGTCTCGAGATTGGTGAGGGCTTTACTAGTTGAGTCATTGAGAGTACTCCGACCTTTGTGTGAGATATTTGAGGATTTTGAGTCTGTCCGTTCTAAGAGAGAGAGAGAGCGCGCGGATGTTGACTACAGCCTGCATGTGCCATTGTTCGACACTCTATACCGCGTCGTTTTCCTCAGGTGGGGTCGCTCCCCATGAGATGCCGCAGTGGATGCGATGGTTGGCCTAATGAGGCAGTTTTCCGCAGTAGATGCGATGTTGGGCCTGTTGAGGCAGTTTTGCGTGAGGGTGAGTTAGTCCGTGTGGGACGCCCTACGTAAGTCCAGTCCTCCGTGGATGTAATGGCAGTGGGTAGGCGCAGGCTTGACTGGACCCTATGTAACAGTCAGTTCGATTGGGTCGATTGAGCATCTCGTGTTCGAGTGGTTGTGTCACGCCCCGAGTTCGAAAAACAACGTCTAAATTTATTTATTTATTTCAAATCAGAGTTTAAAACCAGCCAGAGCGCGACAGACCGTCATATATATAGAAAATTCCTAATTCTCCTTAGAATTGAGCCTTTTCTATATATGCACGGCTAAGCCTATACAGCAATACCAGAGTAGTCTAACTACATACAACTAAACAATTAAATAAATAAAATATTACAACAACTTATTACAAATTGAATTACAAATTTAATAAACTGATAAACATGATAAACGGTTGTCCAGGGTCAAATCTATCGCGGCATCTCGCCAACACGTCCCGACATGCCAACACCCGATCGACCTGAAAAATGGTCACCCAGAGGGTATGAGATACACTGTACATGTATCCCAGTGGGTACAACGAGCCGAGAAATAGCAGATCGTACCTACTGGCATACAATACTAGAGTATAGTAGAAATCAACATGTTAGGTATGCATGATTAAGAAGCGGATAATAAAACAACAAGCAAGACATATATAGATTTCAACAGGAGTATACTGAAATAAATACTGAAAGGAACTGAACAATCATAATAGAAAAACATGCTGAACAGGCACTATGCATCAATAACTGAAACAACAATTTACCCAATCATAGCCACCATATTGGTCAACAAGACCTCAAGTAAAACTCGCCGAACCTGGCACCAACCTGGCTCACATACTCCGGCACCCTCGGGCACTAACCTGGGAGTCAACACTCCGGCACCCTTGGGCACTAACCTGGGAGTCACAGGTCGTACACCAAACCACTTTACCGGTAAAGAACATACACACGGGGAGCGACCCTACTTATGTTTGTGAAGTACAGCAGTGCGGGCGATCAATCATGCGAATGCTCAAGCTCACGATCCATAGACCGGGTAATCGGCAACAAGCCAGGAAAATCCCAACAGGGATGCAATGCAGAATAGCCAACTGAATCTCAACTCATGGTAATCGGCAATAAGCCGGGAAAATCCCAACGGGAATGCAATGGCACAAAACCAACTATATCTCAATCATATGCAGAATATAGTCAACAACTACTATAACATAGATCAGGATATACTGATAATCAATAAGGTGTGCAAGCTAGCTAATGACCAAGCAGGCATGGCAATGTCCAGAATAATGTTATAATAACTGGAAGCAACTAAGATCAATCATGCAAGGCATCATATAATGAGATAACTGATAAGGATCATAAATCAGGCATATAGCAGTATAAAACTGATCAAAAGAGGCAGGCTCAAATATACGTCTAGGTTACAAGAACATGGGTCCAATCAATACCATACCCCAGAGGGCCGAACTGATAAAGCCCGGACCGAAGATAAACCCACCTGTTCGCGGGCGCTTGATCGACTCCAATGGAATTCTCGAAGACTTGAGTCAAACCGTGTCAACCTGAATCAAAATATTGATCAGGGAAACAACCCACACACACCAAAACCACTGACTCACTATTCCCTCACAACTTAATCCAGGATCTTTTCCAGATCGACGCGAGTCGCTGGAAATCCGCTTTCGGTCCACTTTGACCCGAACAGCGTTTATAAATTTTCGAACTTAACAAAACTTGACGTGCAACCTCGGGATACTCAAACATTAATGTTTGTTAGTTAACATTTTGCTAGACATAACCGTTTAATTAAATGTTGGTATAATTACCAAAATACTCCTCCCGAAAATTTCATTTGGATTTTCGGGAGACATGGGCTTTGACCCTTTGCCGCTGGCTCAACCAGATTCTACTGGGACTCAACAGAGAGCTAGGCGGAACCGCCACAATTTCCCGAATTGCGCGATTGCCACCGGGGCGCCGTTAAACCGACGATTTTGCCGATTTACTGACCGATAACCAATTTCCGCTCAACAAGAGCCATCGGATCCCTAACAAAAAGCTTAGAGATCATGTACACATTGCCCGAGACAGCACGTGAGGCTATAATTGCGTTTTGACCCCTAGGGTTTCCAGAAATTGCACTTTTATAGCGATTTGAGAGCCGTTTTCGCTCGTTCTAACTATCGGACCGTCATTTTAACGAACCGTCACCTCCAGTAGATGACCCTCGACTTACTGAATACCGTGCTCACCATTTGGCGGCAGCACGGAACCCAAGAAAAACTTCGGGCCATGACTTTCTTGCTAACATAGGCTAAATCACACTATTTTGTATTTTTAATTTTTCTACGCGATCAAACCCACTTTTAAGGTGAGCACCGCGTTCAGTGACCCCAAAATAGCCAAAAGCTCACTGCCACGAAGTCGCAATATGCCCCAAAACAGACCCATGGCCAACCAACCAACCTAGAGCTTCAAATTGCTCCAACTTGCAATTTAATTGTGCAAATTCCAAACAAATGTGAGCATTCATCTCTGGGCAGCACAAAGACTCCAGGGCTTGCTATTGCGCAGCCCAGAGGTAGCAAAACCAAAAGATCCAAACTACAAGTTCTCTAATTGCCGCAACAAGCTCCACACACAAAACCACACAGACAACTTTTGATCTAAAGTGAGCATCAAGCTCAGGGGAGTGTGTGGAGAAAACTTCATATTGGTTGGATGCTCAGATTTTGAACTTGAGCTCTTTGTGGCACTTCATCAAACACATGGTGGGCACAACTTATATAACTTGTAAGCTTTACCATCTAAACATTATTTATGCAAAAACTGGAACCTGGGAGCTTCCTACTCGTATGGTAAGACTCTGAGAGGCTGCTGGAGCATTTTCCTACAACCTGGACTATCCAGCACACTCGGGTGGTCGAGAAGTAGGAAAATGATGATGAGAAAGATGAAGTCCATGAACCCAAAAATGGCACTTTGCTATTTCTGGGCTCTGGACCTCTCACAATAGCACCATAAGGTGCCTTTCATCCCTGCAAACCCATCCAGATCGGTGCCCGGCGACAGGACACGGTGGCGGCGACGGAGCAAGGTCGGTCAAGCTTGGACTTCAACAATGGCAACTTTGTAACGAGGTACTTTGAGGTGCAGAGGACAGCACCAATAGCTTCCTATGATCAATTTAAGATGGTCTGGGCAAGCCTTGACCGACGGCGGCCTGTGCATAGCCAGCCGCCATTGTTGGGCTCGAGCTCAGGCCAACAATGTTGGGTCTCACCTGGGGCTACATGGATGCCATGCAAAGGCATGGTTGCACTCCTCTCACTCCCAGGAAGCTTTCCAACCATGTGCCCGGCGGCGGGGAGCGACGCCGGCGCCGGAGCAACAAGCTCGGCCAAACCGCAAAAACCGAAAAACTAAGGCTTCGGTTTGTGGCGTGCATACTCAACCAAACTCCACAAAATTTGGTGGAGATGACCACCATGTCCTACAGTCCACAGCCATGATTTTTGTTTTGCGTTTGGACGAGCGGTTGTGACGCAAGGTCAAGGCGGAGCAAAGCTAGGTTTCCGGCGAGAACCTTCTCCCGCCGGCAACAGGGACATCCCAAGGGCAGGGAAATGACAGAGAGCTTCCATTGACTCTATAGAAACTACTTCCTAAGGTCCAGAGTGCTAAAAACTAGAGAGAAGGGAGTTTCACCTTCGTCGGAGTTGGAGAAGAAGAGGTTGTGGCCGGTTTTCCTCCTCGCGTCACGCGACCTCACAGCAAGCTCAGGCTTGATCCCCAGACGCAGGAGAACACCACAGAACCTCCAGAATGCATGTTGGAGCAACTCTGGTCCAACCTTCCTCCTTCTCTCTCTCTCTCGGATTTGGAATGTGGGTAATGTCCCATGGCGAGCTCGAGCTAATGGGGGAACGGTTTTCCTTCACTTCATTGCCACACATGCATTCAAAACTTGCCATAACAACATGTAACCTCCCCCCCCCATGGCGGCCAAAGAGACTCATTTCAAAAAAAATATATCTTATTGCTACAACATGCTATTTGGTCCATGAACCTCGTGCTACCAACCCTCTAGTCCCTGCTGTAGGTCCTAATTACTGTAAGGACCTCCAACAATAAACCTTAAATAACTTGGCCCAAGAGAAGTTTAGTTTTTCGCAAAAATACACAATTTTTTAACTTTTTCACGTATTTCGAGACAAACGGATCGTCAAAATGGAAAACGGACTTATCCACAACGTCCGGCTCGTCGAGACCCTTCAAATAGCATATTCGCTTTCTTGATTTGGTACTCAAATGAAATCTCGGGCCATAATAAACAGTGTATTTCACTGTATCGTATGCACTTCGATGCACTCGGGTCGCCAAACGTGAATTCCGTCAGTGCCATTGTGTTCAGAACGTCGAAAATAGCTAGAAACGACTACTCATACTCCTATGTTTGAATCTCAGACAGTGAATCGGTCAACAACCGATCAAGAGGGAACCGGAAAATAGGATTACTATTCATTCACTATTCCTACTTAAGTTGTGGGCCCCATTTTTCACCGCTGATTTGTGAAAGATCCGACCGTCGAATCGAAAACTTTTGAATATCAATCTTTTATGTTTCGACGAGACGGTCGCACTGGTGATCTCGAATTTTCGAGATCAGGCTCCAATCAAAAGTTGATCTTCTAGGATTCAATTTTCACTATAAATTACCCATTTAAATAATTCAGAAAATTATTTGAACCTAAATTTTGGGTTTCAAAAATCATGGTTACTACAGGTTGCATGTCTTTTTATCTGTATCACCTATTGAGCATTTAGATAGAGGTATGATAGCTGTAGAGTTATTTTCCAGCTTTCATATTTAGTTTTACTGCATTGTTATCTTAAACCTCTAGTAGACTTAGTAGGCAGACCGTTGGTCTTGGAGATGGTACCCACTGAGAACTACTGTAGGATGTAGTTCTCACACTCTCTGTCGGTGACAGTTTTGCAGAGGCTTTCCTTCCGTCCCTGCTCTAGTTCGCTCGACGGATCGAGAAGAGGGAGTCGCGAGATAGATCCCTACTAGAGTTGTTCTTTACGATGAGATAGATGTACCAACCCGGATTGTCGGTTTTACTATACACTGTTGTATTTTATGATTTTAGTTTATCTCCCTTTTTGGATTCGTAGATGTTGTATAAAAGGATTTTACTTGTATTTTGTTCAGTGGATCAGATTTATTTGTATTATTATTGTGGGAGATGGATATTGAACCTTATTTTTTAGTTGTACAGTGGTTTAGATTTTTATTACAGTAGTTATTTTCAGCTCTGATATCTGTTTAGTTGTTAGATAATCTCTTTTGCAGGTTGGACGCTTCGCCTATGCGGGGAATCCCGTATGGGTGGCTGATCTGTTGGCGAGCCCGGGTCGCAATTTTGACTTTGGGGCGTGACACTACTCTCGAGGTTCAAACTGTTGTCCTCTGACATATTTACGGTAGGAGAAGGTAAAAGTTACCTGAGTGTCCTACCGGGCGTACCAAGAAAGTTGTTGGGCCGAAAATGTCACGCTTACCGTTGACCGGGCCCGGTCGTCGATCGGCCCCGGATTGGTTGACCCTCTGGATGTGATGCGTCGCGTGCCAATGAATCAAACGATCGGGCCAAGGAGGGATCTGCTCAGTCAGGTCCTTCTCAATCAAACTCTCGCGACCGTCCAGCTTAGATTAGCCGAATCGGGATGTGGATGTAGGGAGAGAGAGAGTTCAGCCTAGAGTAGTCGAACCGGGATATAAAGACAAAGATTTGACACGGTTAAGGAGCCGATTATAAATTATATTGCTTGAGAAATGGTTACAAGGGGAATTGGTAGCCAATTACGATTAAACTACTCCTAGGAAAGTAATAAATGCATATATGAAATATATAAAAAAGCAAGGGTGGTCACTGGCTTACGAGGTTGCAGGACCCCTTTTTCTTCGATGGCTCGCTTATTTATACATTTACGAACCAATGTGTATAACAGTCGATTTTAGAAATCGGCATGCTCTAAGGGGAATCATCGTAAATTCCTCAACTACTTCCTTTTGAGTCGACTCTCCTCAATAGAATAATAGTCGTTTTCCGTTCAGGTTCATCCCCTAATCAACGCACCGAAGCGTGATCTTCGACACTTTCCAATGCTGGGCGCCGCTTGCCGTTTCCGGAGTCAGTTACGAGATTCGCGCCCGAATCTCACGCTCTTTCCTTTCAAAGTATTTCCTTCTTCGGCTTGAGTGACGAGAATTGACTCTTACTTCGCCTTCCTCGTCGTTCGACTAGGCAGTCTGGCTTTCGTCTTCAGTCGAAGTTGATTCCGAATGAGGCAAGGATCTCTTTGTTTCAGCCGCTTTTTCTGTCAGCTGATGCCTCTGGCCGACTGGCGTATGTCGCGTGCTGCACTCTTACGCGACGGAGACCGGTCTTAATCGAGACGCGAGTCCCTCTTTCCCATCGGCTGATGTCTTTAGCCGATGGTAGACGCCACGTGTCACTCCCTCAAGTGGCAAAAATTCTGGTCTCAACAGTTATCTGCATATATCTATAAGAATATGTAAATTGGCGGTTCTTCCATGCTTACGTGTCACGTTCTCACGCTTCCTCCCTCCCTACATCTCTTATGCTATGATGTCTTCTAATTCCAACAAACTACTCTACTCTCCCTCCCGCTCTTTAAGTTACCCATAATAATTGCCTCTCTTCTACCCACAATAATTATCTCTCTGTTCTCCCTACTACATCTATACTCCTACCCATAATAATTACATCTCTTCTCCCCCTACTATATCTCTACCCCTACCCACAATAATTACCTCTCCTTTTCTTACTACATCTCTATCTCTAATGTTTCTTCAAAACCCACCAACCAACAACCAAGGGCGCCCACACCGCGAAGAACCCAAAACCGGCGCCCCTCTTTCCCAGCATCTTTCTTCCCTCTATCTCAACCCCACCCCTGCCCAAACTTAGGCTATACGGTGAGCTTGCTGCCTCCCTCACCATGGTCCGCCTCCGCTTCTACGACACCGGCGCGTGATGCATCAAGAGAAAGGTTAGGTTTGCGATCATCTTCCATGGCACCTGTGGTGACGGAGGCAGGGGCGCCATTCTGAAGAGTGGCAGGATGACGTACATAACCTACTCCAACACCTGCGCCTACCTTCTTCGCTCCTGCCTCAAGAAGCCCTAGAAGGCCAACGCCGCCATCTCCAAATGGACCTAGAGTAAGCCCGAAAATCAAATATGATACGATCCCTTCCCCTATCTATCTTGTTTTTCTCCTGAAGCGATTTGAGTTTCATCCATCGAGATCAATAGAGATCTATGTGATTTGAGGTGATTTGGAGCCCGGTATGATCTACGGGGATCTATATAGTTGCATTTGATTTGATTTATTTTTAATAATTAGTGATTTTTATTGAAAATCTTGGATTATGGTAGTTGATATTGTTTTACCTCTCTTTTATAGTTCCCATCCTTATCCTCTCTCTGGTGACCCGTAAACTATCTTAGCGGCTGTTGTCGAAGACTACTGGTCTTCCCTTCGCCAACAGTGATGAAAATGGCAATGCTGCAAGCGCTGTCTTCAACGATCCTAGTAACTGTTCCTATGCCAGGACGCTACCACCGTAGCCGACAACTATTTTGGTCGTCTTTCATACACCATTTCTCTCTCTCTCTCTCTCTCTCTCTTTGTGGCAGGTAGAGCAATAGAGCTCCAAAGTAGTAGCACCTATTGACATAGAGTTCAAATATACCTCGATAACTTAATAATGAAAATGTAAAATTAGTTACGAAAATGTAAAAATTGGTGTTTTTTTTTTTTTTTTTTTTGCTAACTGTACAGTAATTTTTGTTGTTTTGGTATTGCCTCAAGGCATAATATACTATTATATATTGTTAAATGTTGTCTTCTTTTACTTTTATTTAGGTGATATCTTTAAGGATTGGTTATTCTCTTTGGCATTCTTATTATTATTGCTACTTAATTATTTATATGAGAGCATCACATTTATATTAGAATAAATATTGTGTTTTAATGTTTGAATGTAGAATTTTATGTTTTCTTTTCATTGGTGAATGATTGATGTTTATTTATTATTATTGATGTCTACCCGTTGCGAAGCACGGGCGATTCACCAGTAGAAACTATTTGCTAGCAAACAATAAATAACAAGATAGCCATGTAAAGATTTAAGCCACAACAATAAATAACTGTTTATAACTGTACATATAACAAAGATAACTTTGTACAGAACAAGAAGACAAGAAGCTGTCAACTGAAAAGTGAGCTCTGTTTTCCTTACTCTCTATTTAACTACAAGAGAAGATTTATTGCAGTCCACGTAATATACGAAGAACAGCTACGGGTATAAAGGTTGCACGATGACACTACATTCTTAAACAACTGACATGAACGAACTTTTGAAAACAGAGAGATTAATGAAGCAACGGTACTAGAAGTTCTCCTTGTGGAATTCAAACCTCGTACTTGTTTTGTGAGTGAAATCGTGTGATAGTTGCCTTAGCACCTCTACCAAGACTGGTTCGCCACAGTAGAAAACTCCTGAAATTAAATAAATTAATCATTAAACCAATAATTCCGCACAATGAAACAAGCATTTCATAGTAAAAGCATTAGAAGCAGTGATCCAACAGAAGAGGTCATAACTTGAGATAAGTGTGATGTGCTTTGGGTTAAGGAGCGGCTAGGATTATAAGGAGTCAACTCTTTTATTTTATAGTTAAGAGGAAATTTCACTTGATCTACACATATTTCTCTAGAAACTCGCAAACTGTAAGAGAACTTACCAACACGCTGATTCTCATGATGTACAGCAACATGCTTGAAAACCTTTCGCCAATTGGGCCTTGCAAAGTGTGTCTTGACGCGGGTCCCAGACACGATGTCGACCCCCTTCTTTGCGTGATGGAGTGCTTGGAGCATAACAATAAGAGCAGAGCGCGCATCGCCTTCTTCATACACACTCGAACAATGATTGTGTAATTCGATCACACCATTCGTATCCTTCTCCGCTACCTCATTCATCACACCTCGAAACCAATCGAATGAACCCTCCTCTCGAGTCACCCAATAGAAATAGGCCCGTTTTGTGTTAAACATTTTTTTCTTGGTCCTACCACTTCCCTCAGAATCTGTGGCTCCTTCTCTGGCCTCCCACTGAATGTGGTTAAGTACATCTTTTACAATGCTTATCAATGGGGTGGCTCCAATCCCTAGCCCGATCAGTAGCAGTACATCGTATTCTTGATAATCTTGGGCAGGGGCACCATATGGGCCATCGATTAAGAGTTTGGGGAATCTTTATTTTGTAACAAAGTACATTCTTAATTAGTTAAGAGATTCACAAATCAAGTGTTAATTACAAATTTAGTTCCTGAAGTTACCTATCATGTTTTCAATCATGTCCTCTGAGTTTCAGTTTTGATGATTCAACCCTCGAAATCTACGCATAAACTCAAGTCCTTCCAATGTCTACCAGCTAAAAATGGCCACATCAGCATTATCCTTAAAACTCAAATGCCAAAAACTGACATTTCAGTAAATACCAATAACAGTGGGTGTGGCATTCTTTTTCAGATAGTAGACTATTGGAAGGACTTAAATTCAGGAGGGACAAACTTTAGGGACTAAATTGTTAAAAGTGAAAAGCTGAGGACGTAAGTGAAATAGTGATCAAATTTCAAGACAAAAAAAGTGATTAGCAAGTGAACTGATGACTAACATCACATGACACATAAGAAAAGGAGAATTGACTGAAAGTACCTTGCGATGTTTTCTCCTCTGGTAATGTCAGCTCTAAGGAGCCCACTCTCTTCGACAGTGGGAGGCCGGCATGCCTGTTTTATTCCATGGGCACTTTTAATCGAAAAGAAGTGGAAGTAAATCCAACTAAATCCTTTAGTGAGGATATGGTCACACCTAGTAAGGAGATACATCTATTTATACTGCACATTTTAAAATGGTAGAGTTGTGTTACCTCTGAGAACACGGCTCCAAGCCGTGAGGTCCAATCACCTCTAGTGCGAATGTGGACGCTGATATAATCATCTCCGGGAGCAGAAGTTATGGAGAAGGGATGCCTAAAGGGGGGAGAGAGAGAGAGAGAGAGAGAGAGAGAGAGAGAATAGGTAATGGTGAAGCTTTTGTTATTTACTCTTGAAGATAAGACAAATGAAAAAAATGGCATAACGAGTAATAGAGGTATAGTTACCACTCAAAAGGAGAGACAGCAGAACAATTGACAAAGATGTATTGGCCACTCCTGTATCTGAACCATGGGGCTTGGACATATAAAGAGCTAACACATTCCCGGGATACACGGCAACCTGGCGCCGAAAATGAAAGAAATCAAAAGGAGTCAAAACAAAAAAGAAAATGAAAAAAAAAAACACCCTTTCGTGATTGGCAATACATTTTCTGCACTAAGAAACATGACCGCAGCTTTGACTACTGTAGATTACCATTCTGAAGGTAAGAGAGGTCATAAAAGAACTTTTCGAAGTAGTACCAGAATCATTTGTAGTTTTTTAGCCCAAAAAATAGTTTTACAAAGCCATAGCATACGATAGGGATTTAGATGACAAGATAAAATCCTGGCACCAAATTTTGAGTTTGATAACAGAGATGCACTAATGCCATTAAAATTGCCATTCCAACCCCATCTCATAACATTAGTTTTTGTTACACCCTTTACAGTCCTCACGGAAGGTATCCTAGTTGAACAGGAAAGAATGCATAAAGTTGAAAAAGATCATACCTTTTGAATTCTTACGGTCTCATGGCCAGACCTTAAAGCTCGAAGAAGGCGCTCGCATGCATATAAGGTGACAGGAATGGCAAGGTACATCCATGTCTGACAAAATTTGTATTAAATTAAAATTAGAAGTTTGTTAATCAAGCTTGTAAAAGAATAAGATTTCAAAACTTTTAAAGTTGCAGCGACTACAACATCCTTACTGTTTTCTTGTACCACTTCTTGGTCAAATAGAGGAATGTCCCATGGATAACGAAGAGAACATATACAATAACGAAGAGGTGGTGGGAGTACCAGAAAGCATTGAAACCGGTTAGTCGCTTAAGGGGGTTAGATGGACTTAGCCTATTTCTGCGAAACCATGGCTGAGCCAACACATAGGATATTGCCATCAGCACCACCATGACCACCCCCGTCCAGCCTTCAGTACCCTTAACAAACCACCAATAGTTCGGTGGCCGCTGCTCACCAAAGAACGACTTTAGGGGTTCATATTCGGCATCACTTGCATGTAGAAGCCGGGGGAAGTCGCATGTCAAGTGAGCCAGTGCATGTAGCCCGACTCCAACTGCAACACCTGCTGCAATCACCTAGACACAAAATCAACTTCATAAACACCATCATCATCATAATTATCCAAATCCTTTCACTTATGGCCTGTTTGGTTCAGGTTATCCCGCCAGGATTACAGGCAATTCTATCAGGATTATTACATTTAGTTCATCCAGTCTATAATCTGGTCGGTAATGTAACATTACTAATGCAAACCGAGGGGTTGCTAAATCTAAATTTTCAATTTTGTTTCATTTAAATGCACTTCTTGAAATAAACTATGTTCAATTTATCGATTCCGAGGAACTCTACTAAAACTAAAACAAGAAAGCAAAAATTTCAGCAAGACAGAAAATTAAAATCAAATTGAAACAATACGAAGACTATGATAAACCTTCAATATATGAGATATCCAGCAAGTACACAGCGTTTGTTACGCTTCGAGTTCGAGGCGTGACAGAAATAATGGAAGATCAGGAGATAAGGGAGAATATAAGATACAAAAAATGCACCAATCACACGATTGTGGGGCATCCACGATCAACGAGGGTTGTACACCACGAGTATAACTTCGGCAATTGGGAAGAAAAGAGGATAGGAGCACAAGCCGATCTTGTCATGAGGAAGAAGTGACAACAATCAAGTTAAGGAAGAAGATAATCTCGCGCAAGGAAGAAGTATTGATGATCATACCGAGAAGAAGAACACCACGGTAAGAATAAAGAACAACAGTAGAAATTTCTATTCATCAAATCTACCCTCAAAACATCAAGAGCCAAGTATTTATAGTGTTAGGAGCTTATCCTATAATAAATTATTGTCTGTTCGTCTTCTACACCACATGGTCATCTAAGAATCATGCATAAAAAACGAAACAATTTTGAAAAAACCGAAAGGTCCTTTTGGAATTGTTTCTAGATTTATTCGAGAAAAAGGTTTGGGTTAGACCAATCAACTAAAACTAATCGATTTAAGCCCAGAATCAAACACGAATTTACAAAAAAATAAAAAAAAAAATAAATAAAAAATTGCATTCAAAATTAAAATAAAGGTTTATTTGTTGCATCAAATATAAATGGTGCAGAATTACTCCGAAAATATTACTGAGTGGGAGGATGGGTATCTCATATTACTGATGGCGGGTTATCTCGCATGTTATATAAAATTACATTCAATATGTCATTTTTAAAATTTTAATTTAAAATTTTGAATAGTCAATTTTTAAATTTTAAATTTCAAATTTCGAATTTAGATTTTAGATTTTAGATTTTAAATTTATATTTACATTTTTAATTTTTAATTTTTAAAATTTTAAATTTATATTTTAAATTAAAATGTTAAATTTTATATTTTTGTTCAAATTTTAAAATTTAAATTTAAATTCAAAATTTAAATTATTTTAAAATAAAATTTAGTATAAATTTTATTATTTGCAAACAACAAATATTTTCCCAAATAGCTTTATAAAAGCACTTCAGAAAAATTGTTTTTCATCTAAACTCAACAAAATGTTCAACTATTTTTAACCAAAATCAATTCTGTAGAAATCAATTCTCCACCAGCCAGGCCAAATAAGTCCTAATGTATGATAGTGATCTTGCATGCTACGAGAACACATGTATGGATCATAAGACATCTCACTCCCTTTGTGATCTAAATGAGTTTCTAAATTGAAAGTTATTTGTTCTTGTATGATCGTATGATTATGTAATATGGTTTTTTTTATTTATTCTTATTTGGGTTGAAATTATTTTTTGTCTTTATACTTTTTTTTTCATGTGTGTTCTTATTTAAATTGCTTATTAATAGAATTAATTCAAGTGCAAATTATATTAAATTACAGTTTAGTAAAAAATAATATTAAATATGACCACATGGAAAATTTTGGAATAGATTACACTTTATTGTTAGGATTACTGAATTTTATAAAATAAACTAAATATAATAATTCTATATACACTGTAATCCAACATTACATTAATACATAAAACCGAATGCGGTAATGTAGTATTAGTAGTAATCTCATTCAGAAATCTTAAATATCTGGTTATGTCGAAATAATTTTTAATGCTACATAATGGGAACCAAATGCGCCTTAAGCATATATAGTACAATAGAATCAAAGGGTTCATAGAAGTAGGGTGAAACTTAGGATAGGACAAGTTGCTTTCTAATCAAAATTTTAGTGCACATTTAGCATCATTTGTCTCTCTTTTTCAAGTTCTTTGAAGCTGAAGGCACCTAACAATGGCCTAAATTTTGCTATTGTAAAATGTTAACAGCTCCATATTCGGTTCTGTTCAACAATAAAGAATGAAAAGTTAGTAGTATTTCTCTTTGTTTTTATCCTCTCTTTTTTTTGCTAAAAAGACGAGTTAGTGAACTAACTCCACCCAAGGTGCCTTCAACCACATACATTTTGAGAAAAACATAAAGAATGCCAAATGAGTCATTAGCTAGATAATCCTATTGTCCAAAGACTGTAAAACCTCCTTCTTGGAAAAATATTTATCACGTAATCTCACCTAACCTATTCTCCCGCATAAACTTGCAATCTTTTTCCGCAAACACATGATTGCAATGCAAAACATAATATCTGTACAAACATCAAATCATGTACGTATAAAATTGGTGGACAATGCAAGGAGAATCAAACTAAAAAAAAAAAAAACCTGAAACAATTTATACTGAACAAATACTGAAAATTTTCTGTGTAAAATTACTCTCATTATATCATAGCACATTTAACCAAAGTTTGAGAAGTTGGTTTGGTGAAAATTTGTTCAAGATTTGCATACCTTATGAAAGTTTAGATTGTCATTGAAGGGTACAACAGCTCCAAGCTTGGTCTTAGACCTGATCAAAGTGATCGTGTTTCTACATACAGGAAGAAGGATGATGGCCATGTTGAACTTTATGGTCTCAGCAGCACCCTTTGCAGTAGCAACACAGTAACCCATTACATGGAAAACATAGCGCTGCCGGTATTGGATGAACTTCCAAGTAAAGAGACCAGCACAAATGAATAGCCATAAAAACATCACCCAAACCCGCTTCCAATTATCCTCCAAAAAGTAAGAGACTTTTCGAGTAAAACGCCGAAATGCATTGGTATCTTTGGTGGGTACAAGCTTTTGGCTTAGAACCTTGCTTAATTTAGAGCTCTGAGTTGATATCGAGGTCGACTCTGTCGGTGGTTGTAGCAATAGCATCTCCAAGTTCTCGAGCTGTACGGAAATAATTTTTTTAGGTAAGTTCGATGTAAATATGATGATAACATAAAGAATGGAATAGAATGGGAAGAACCTCAATGTAGCCTAAATGGTTAGGATCAAACTCTTCCATTATCAGAGCGGTGTACTCGTCAGCACGTTCCTTAATCTTCGACAACTTGTTTGCTGATGCACTGAGGGTAATGATCTGAAAACAAACTGATTGTGATAAATTATCTGCATATTTAATTGTAAGAGTTCTCTTCCAATAATTAATAACCTGTTTGGCCAGACCTCTTGAACAACTTCTCAACGCCCAAAAGCAGAGGTTTCCTAAAACCAGTTTTTTGGCAAACAATAGGTCGGGAGCATTTCCTATGACAGAACCTATAATGAGCACAGCATATAAGCAGAAGCTCCAATTTGGAGGTTCTCCTGCTGCACCATGAAGCTGTTAAGTCATTCCTACCTCTTTGAATAGATCTATTCAAACAACACCTCTACGAAAGCTTCAGCCAAAAGAAGAGGCCCTCAGTAATACAAAAATTATGTGCAATTCATCCCTTCTGGAGATCCAGTACATTTGTTGAAATTATGCTTCATCAGAAACATATAGGTTAGCATTCTCATAGGTTTCTATCTGTTACGCGTTTAGGGCATGACTAAATATTTTTTACAGTACTAGAGTAAGAGATCCTGGATTGATAATTGTTTTAGAACTTCAACATGTAATGCAAAGTCCACATCAAGGGCTTATTCCAAAGTCTTGAGCCCATATACAAAAGGGAAACAAAAAAAATTCACCATTCCTTATGGTCTACTAATCATATCAAGTGTCCTAACCCACCTCTTTGACCTCTTCTTCCGTGAGACGGCCATCTGCATTCTTGTCAACCCTGCAAGAATAGACAAAGACAAGTAATATTTTCCATAAGTACTGACTGTCTAATCATTGCAGTGTTCTTCAATTATATCACATGTATTAACATTGAAAATTAACACCAACATTGACTTCAGTGCATGATTTAAACAGCTAATTAGGGAAAATATTCATGTTATGTCTTTTACTGATTCTAAAGAGTACTCATGATATCCATAAAGTTTCTAAAATTGATTATTTAATATGCTTCTGCAATGCAAAACAAGACGCAGTTACATTTTTCAAGCATCCATGTAGTGTTTGTGGTTTTTCCCTCAGGGTCACCTTCGGTGTGTGTGATATTTTTCTCATTTCATTGGTGTGTCAATAGCATTGGTTTTGGTTTTCATGTTGCAGAGCTCGTCAAACGAAGAACGGCGGTTTTCATGTTGCAGAGCTCGGCTCGAAAATCCGATGAACGGATCTCCCGGTGCAATTTTTATAAGTTAATGGGTTAAAAAGGATCTTTAAAATACCCATTAATGGTGGATGATACTTTAAAATCCGTGCCGATGCATGAAGGGCGTTTCGGTAAATTTGGCACGCAAATTGAGGAAGAAGCGGTTATAAAAGATAAGAACAGTTAAAGTGGTTACAAATTCTCTTATAAATAGAAGGGATTCGGAGATCGGTTTTACTTTACTTGTTTGAGAAAAAGAAACAAGAAAACCCCCGTTTCCCGCTTTTGAAAGAGAGCGATCCGTCTTCTTCCTCGAGGTGCGCGCCGAAGATCGGAATTGAAACCGCCGTCATCATCGGAGATCGGAGCGGGAGCACCATCACCGTCGAAGGCCGAAGATCGGAAAAACGGGTCCGGACATCGCATCGTCATCTTCGTCGGTTAAAAGGTCGGTTCTTGGCTTTTCGTTAACATCGGTTCGGTATTCGTGGATTTTTCCGTGCTTTTGTTGGGTTTCTTGGGATTTCCATCGGAACGAGGGGCTTGAGCGGAGTCATCGCCGCCGCCGTTGTCTTTAGCGGAGTCGACGACGACGCTGTCGGAAAAGACAGTAGGCCGCCGCCGTCGACGATGTCGCAAGGTCATCACCGCCATGTCGGGCTGAAAGTTTGGCTTGACGAAGATCGCGACGCGCCGCCGCTTAGCCGCTCCCCGCAGGCGTGCATGTCGGGCTGAAAGTTTGGCTTGACGAAGATCGCGACGCGTCGCCGCTTAGCCACTCCCCGCAGGTCACGCCGCCACTGCCGGATTGACCACAAGGTGCCGCTGCTCTGCAGCATTGCGCACCGCTCCGCTAGACAGCAGCCCCCAACGCGCAGGGCCGCGAGACCCGCAAGCGCGCGGGCCGCGGCCCGCTAGGCCGCCAGCCCCGACCCCGCACCCGCACCCGCAGCCGGCGCAAGCACTCCGGGCCGCTTGAGGCCCTGCCGCCAGCGCCGCTTTCTGCCGGCCTGCGCGCTGCCCTGCAGCCGCCCCGCAATGCGCAGCCCGCCTATGCGCCAGGCCGCGCCGCTTGTTTGCATGCCGCCGCCATTCCGCAAGCCGTCGCCGCTTGTTTTTCCACTGTTGCTTCGCAAAGTTGCCCGACTCGTTCCGTCAAGCGATTTTTCATGCCATTTTCGCCGTCGGAACCCCGGTTTGACCCACGATTTACGAAATTATTATTTGGTTGTGTTTTGTATGACGGTTTTTTGTGTAGTTTTCATCCGGTCAAGGTTGAGGGGGTTTGAAGTGTTTTTGAGCCTCGTTTTCATCGCCGCTTGAGGTGGGTAACCAAAACTGAGGTTGGGGACGTTGTTGAACGGTGGCGTTCAACCCTCCTCTTTCTCTTATCGTTGTTTTCAGTATTGTTATTTTAAAATGACAGGAAGGGCATGATTACGGCTAGTGTGACGAAACGGTACATACGTAAAGGACATGGACGGATTCTTTGACTTATCGGTTTATCTCACGAGTATGGGATCGTGAGGTGAACCGTAATTTATTCCACGAGTATCGGATCATGAAGCATTCCGCGACTATTTCCACGAGTATGGGATCGAGAAGCTCATGGCGTTGTCACGTACACCAGCGGTTTGGCCACCGCAAGGGTGTTCTTTTCCGGAGAAGTGGTCTGTAGGACCCGTGATCCCTACGCTAGTCAGGCATAAGGGACCAGAGAGATGAGTATGTTTGTTGTTTCTTGGGTTTCCGAGATGGGAACCGGGAAAAACAATGTGGATGACTTGGGAGTTCCGGTTTACGGTTTGATGTCCTGTTTACTTTATTGTACCTATCATTTGCATATGATTATCGTTGTATCAGTTTTCTTCCTATGTTTTTGTCACACTCCCACCGTGTGACAGGTTCGGGCGGGGACGGTGGGGAAGCTTCGACGCGGGATTGACTTGGGTTTTTCGTCATTCCCGTGACACTTTTACTCCTCTCTTTTTGATCATTACATACGGTTGATACTTATGCATGAGATATGGACAATTGGTGATGTGAACCTTTGGTGATGTGGATGTAGGAACACTTGGACTATTTGGGATAATGAACTTTTGGATTTCATTTTATCTTGTTGTGGATGTATGTAGAATGTGGAGATCTTTCAAAATGTTAAAATATTTGCGAAAACTGTTTTCAAAACTGAGTGTCGGGTAGGCACTGTTTTTAAACCTTGTAGCTTTATCCTTTCAACTTGGAGTATGCCGTGTGGGCGATATTCTCATATATGATTCAAAGGTTTAGCTTATCCCTTTATTCGCTTTGTGTGTATGTAAAACTGGTGATAGTTGATGGTTGTATGTTGTGTAACGTCGTACATATACAGGGGAGACTCTGTCCGTTTGTTTAGAGAGATCTTGTATATGTGGTGGGTCTGGACACATGCCGGGGTGAATGAATGAAAAAAAAAAAATAGGGCCGTTTTTCGTTTTTAAACCACTTCCGGGACATGACAGATTAAGATGGTATCAGAGCGTAAAGGCATCAACCATGCAGTTTTCTTGTTTTTAAAAGTTGCATATGTCCAACATCCACGATATCTTGACTTACATGCGATTAACCAATGTACTAATCTAAATCCCCTGTCACGTGAGAGCATGGGTTTTAAGTGTCGTCTTGTTTGGTTTTGTACGGTTTTTTATGATGGTTGTTTCGTCGGTTTTGTACGATTTTGCGTTGATCTTTTTTTCGTTTGCTGACCCCTTTGGTCATGTATACAGAGTATGCCTCGTACTCGATCGTCGGCTGAGGGCGGAGGAGAGGAGGGGGAGAGGCCGACTGCCGCCGATGCTTCTTTAGCCGTAGAGAACCGGTTGCTTCGGCAACAGGTTTAGAATTTGTCGTGGCAGTTGACGGCGCTCACCAACATTGTTTAGCAAATAGCGCGCCAGATGGCGACTCCGGCTACTGCTACCCAGACTCCTGCTCCCGAGCGGGTTCTACCTGAGGCGCACGCGCCGGCAGTGGGCGGTGACGACGGTACTCCGACTGATACTACCACGGCGAGGGCATCAGCGATTCCGACGACAGCACCTCCGGATGTTCCTTCACCGGCAGCTCAGGGGTCGATCCAGGAGGTACGGTTGAGGATCCGGTGAGGGAGGCGAGCATCACACCTTCTCCCACTCAGTCCGCTGCCGTTGTCGGCAGAGATCCGGCATTGCATACGGAGCGGGCTAGGGTGAGTTGTTGATTTACTTTTTCCTATATATAGGCTAACATATAAATTTATAATTATATTATGGGCTATCTAATTTAATAGGGCCATTAAGTGATTTAATATAGGCTCTAAAAACATCTATTGGGTATGGGCTATTAATGTGTAGAAATCTAATACAAGTCTAATTAGGGTTTATGGAACTCTAATTAAATGTAGTATATAAGAAATATAAAAGGGTTGTGGTCCCGAGTCGGATTCCTTCCGTCAATTTGCCCTGCCCCATTCAGAGCAAAATTAATTAGACGACGAATCTAGACTTAGAAGCACTCAATCCAGGCGATTTTATTGTCGGTGTTTGAGAAACGATAAAATCTGAGAACGTGTTTCATCAGGCATGGATTCCGGTAAGCATTTATAATGTTTTCAATTAGATGAACGATTATCTAATAATTTACATGTGTTTCTTGGGTTATTTCGCATTAATTTGCATACGGATCTAACAAGAGCAAGTCTGGCAGAGTTCCCGAAGTATAGGCCACCCGTTTTTTAGGGAGAGACAACTGACTCGTGGGTGGTGGAGAAATGGGTGGACACTATGGAGAAGTTATTTGAGGACTTGATGATGGAGGAGGACGAGCGAGTTCCTTTGTCGGTTCACTTTCTCGAGAGGACAGCCCGCATTTGGTGGAAGACAGTCGGCCTACTCCTTCCACTGGCACCGCCTTTCCTACTTGGTCAGCATTCAGGGAGATGTTATTTAGGGCATTCTTCTCGGACAGCGTGAAATAGCAGCTTGAGGATGATGTGAAAAACATCAAGCAGGGTAACCGTTCAGTCATGGAATATCAAAGGGAATTTGTGAGATTGGCCAACTGCGTTCCCTTTGTTATCCGGGATGAGTCTCACAAGGCTTGTCTGTTTGTAGATTGATTGAGAGATTACATTTTCAGACTTGTGTAGTCGGCAGATCTTCATACCTTTCAGCAGGTGGTCGACAGGGCCACATTGGTAGAGCGTGGAGCCGTTCTCGCTCTCGCTCGGAGTGAGGGATCGAACCGCAACAAGGATAAGAAGCGGTCCCAAGTACAGTTAGGGGGTGGCCGACCACCCAAGTATCCTCGAACACAGCAGGGGGCCAAGGGCCCATCAACTACAGGGCAGAAGAAAGGGGACAGACCTTGCATCATTTGTGGTGGGGCACATGCAGTTACTGCTTGTTCGCAGAGGCAGGATCATTATTTTCGGTGTGGGAAATAAGGGCACTTTATATCCAACTACCCACTGAGCTAGGATTCGGCATCTTCGACAGTATCTACGCCTTCACCGCAGCGTCAGGGTCGTAGGAGGCCTTCTTCAGCACAGGCAGGACGCCCTCCGACCCCTCGACGGGAGGAGAGGGTACCACAGCCGCAGCAGCAGCAGCAGCCAGGAGGGAGGATCTACTCCATGGCACAGCAGGGTACTGATCCACCCGCAGATGTGGTTGCAGGTATTGTTTTTATTGCAGGCATTCGTGCTAGGACACTATTCGATACCGGAACATCCCACTCGTACATATCGCGTTCCTTTGCTCATTCACATGGCTTTAAGGAGAGACCCCTCCCTTGTGTGTTATCAGTTTTGACTCCGGGGCCACCTATAGAAGTGGATACCTTTGTACCTTCTAGCCCGGTGACTTTGGGCAACCAGGTTTGCCCAATGGATCTTGTGGTTATCTCGATCAGAGAGTTCGACTTGGTACTTGGCATGGATTGGTTGACCCGATACTTTGTAGTTATCGATTGTGAGAAGCGGGAGGTGCATTTGCAAGAACCTGGACACCCGGAGTTTGTTTTCCAGGCGTGCAAGAGCACGTACTTCGCGATGTTCATCTCCGCTACTCCGGCAAGGAGCTTGATTCAGAATGGTTGTACAACTTACTTGGCTTCTGTGGATTTGGTTACGCGGCCTACACCGTCACTTATCGATATTCCAGTTGTGAGCGAGTTTCAGGATGTATTTCCAGAGGAGTTGCCCGGGATGCCACCAGAGAGGGAGATTAAGTTCACCATTGTTCTTGTTCCCGCCACTTTACCGATTTCAAAGGCACCTTATCGTATGGCATTTGCGGAAATTGAAAGAGCTCAAGGCACAGTTGGAGGATTTGTTGGTTAAGGGTTTCGTAAGGCCAAGTGTTTCGCCTTTGGGAGCACCGGTTTTGTTTGTTCGAAAAAAGGATGGCAGCTTGAGGCTTTGTATTGACTACCAGGAATTGAATAAGGTCACAGTGAAGAACAAATACCCTTTACCTCGAATTGATGATTTATTTGATCAATTGCAAGGAGCCACTGTTTTCTCGAAAATCGACTTGCAATCTAGATATCAACTTAGGGTTAAGGGTACGGACATTCCTAAGACCGCGTTCAGGACTCGATATGGTCATTATGAGTTTAGAGTTATGCCATTCGGACTCACGAATGCACCCGCAACATTTATGAATATGATGAATAGAGTGTTCAGACCATATTTGGATCAGTTCGTGGTGATTTTCATTGATGACATCCTGATTTACTCGCGTACCGATGAGGAGCATGAGGATCATTTGAGGATTGTGCTTCAGACTCTTAGAGAGTAGGGACTCTTTGCAAAACTCAAGAAGTGTGAGTTTTGGCTTCGGGAAGTTGCCTTCTTGGGACACATTATCACAGCTTCAGAGATTTCCGTGGACCCAAAGAAGATAGAGTCTGTTTTGGATTGGCCGCGACCGACTACTGTGACAAAGATTTGCAGCTTTCTGGATTTGGCCGGATACTACAGGCGGTTTGTAGAGGGCTTCTCTAAAATCGCATTGCCATTAAACCGGTTGACTCGGAAAGGTGAGAAGTTAATTTGGACGCAGCATTGTCAGGTGAGTTTTGAGCTCAAGGGTAGGTTAACTCGGGCACCGGTCTTAGCTCTACCTAGACCGGGAGAGGATTTTGTGGTATATTGTGATGCGTCACGGGTTGGCCTTGGTTGCATTTTGATGCAGCAGGACAGAGTTATAGCTTATGCGTCAAGGCAGCTCAAGGATTATGAGAAAAACTACCCTACCCATGATCTCGAGTTAGCAGTCGTAGTCTTTTCTTTGAAGCTTTGGAGGCATTATTTGTATAGGGCTCATTGTGAGTTATATACGGATCACCAAAGCTTGAAGTATTTGTTTACTCAAAAGGAATTAAATATCCGACAGAGGCGTTGGTTGGAACTACTTAAAGACTACGATTTGTCAATTCACTACAACCCAGAAAAGGCAAAAGTAGTGGCGGATGCCCTAAGTAGAAAAGTTCCAATTGAAGATTTGACATTGGAATTGTTCACACAGCAAGGAAATTTGATTGCGAAATTTGAAAGGATAGGATTAGAGGTTGTACCTCAGGGCACAGTATCACGGTTGTTTACCATGGAGGTTAGACTGACCTTGTTGGAGCGTATACTTGAAAGTCAGAGGACGAATGTACAGCTTCAGCGCATTCACAGCAAGATTACTTCGGGTCAGGATGGCGACTTCATCATTAGAGAGGATGACTCGAATCGGTATCGAGGTCGGTGGTGTGTTCCGAACCAGCCGAAATTGAGGGAGGAAATTTTGACCGAAGCGCATCGGACACCTTATACCGTACACCCCGGAGGGACGAAGATGTACAAGGATCTGAAACAAACGTTTTGGTGGCCAAAATTAAAGGAAGATGTGACACGTTTCATAGCGCATTGTTTGGTGTGTCAGCAGGTGAAAGCTGAGCACCAACGGCCTGTAGGGAAGTTGCAACCCCTTCCTATTCCTCAATGGAAGTGGGAGTGGATTACCATGGATTTTGTTACGGGTCTCCTACGATCACAGCTTGGGCATGATGCTATCTGGGTTGTGGTAAATCGGTTAACAAAGTCGTCACATTTCTTACCAATTCATACCACTTGGTCACGAGAGCATTTGGCTAAGTTGTACATCGACGAGATTGTGAGGCTACATGGGGTTCCGGTTATGATCACGTCGAATAGAGATACGTGTTTCGTATCAAATTTTAGAAAAGTCTTCAACTGGCAATGAGAACCAAGCTCAGTTTTAGTACGGCGTTTCATCCCCAAAGTGATGGACAGTTGGAGTGAGTGATTTAGACCTTGGAGGATATGCTCCGAGCTTGTGTGCTTGACTTTGGAGGGGGATGGTATCGCTACTTGCCTCTGGTAGAGTTTGCTTATAACAACAGTTTCCAGGCTAGCATCCAGATGGCGCAGTATGAGGCTTTATACGGGCGCAATTGTCGTTCCCCTTTGTGTTGGGATGATTTGGGTGAGAGGATACAAATTGGACCGGATTTGGTGGAGGAAATGGAAGCGAATATCCGCTTGATTAGACATCGACTTTTGACCGCGCAGAGTCGGCAAAAGAGTTACGCGGACCGGAGACGACGTGACTTGGAGTTTCAAGTCAGGGAGCATGTGTTGCTCAAGGTGTCACCATCCAGAGGAATCCGACGATTCGGTTTGCGAGGCAAGTTGAGCCTGCGGTTCGTGCGACCATTTGAGATTTTGGAGTGGATTGGTCCGGTAGCGTATCGCTTGGCCCTACCACCCAGTCTCGAGAGAGTAAATGACGTATTTCATGTATCGATGCTTCGAAAGTATCTTCCCGACCCTTCACATGTGATTGATGTTTCATCCGTGGAATTACAAGAGGATTTGAGTTTTGAGGAAGCACCAATTCGGATTTTAGCTCGAGAGGAGAAGAAATTGCGTAAAAGGTCGATTTCGTATGTAAAAGTGCAATAGAGTAATCATGAAGAACGTGAGGCCACTTGGAAACTTGAGTTGATGATGAGGGAACGTTACCCGGACTTGTTTTCGATGGATACGAATTAAGTTTCAGGACGAAACTTCTTTAAATGAGGAAGTGATGTAGTGTCCATGGTTTTTCCCTCAGGGTCACCTTCGGTGTGTGTGATATTTTCCTTATTTCATTGGTGTGTCAATTGCATTGGTTTTGGTTTTCATGTTGCAGAGCTCGTCAAACGGAGAACGGCGGTGCGATCGGCTCAAAAATCCGATTAACGGATCTCCCGGTGCAATTTTTATAAGTTAATGGGTTAAAAAGGATCTTTAAAATACCAATTAATGGTGGATTATGCTTTAAAATCCGTGCCGATGCATGAAGGGCGTTTCGGTAAATTTAGCACGCAAATCGAGAAAATAACGGTTACAAAAGATAAGAATGGTTAAAGTGGTTACAAATTCTCTTATAACTAGAAGGATTCGGGGATCTGTTTTACTTTACATGTTTGAAAAAAAAAAAAAAAAAAAACTCCCGTTTCCCGTTTTTGAAAGAGAGCGATTCGTCTTCTTCCTCGAGATACGCGCCGAAGATCAAAATTGGAACCGCCGTCATCATCGAAGATCGGAGCGGGAGCACCATAACCGTCGGAGGCCGAAGATCGGAAAAAGGGGTCCGGACATCGCATCGTCATTTTCGTTAGTAAAAAGGTCGGTTCTTGGCTTTTCGTTAACATCTGTTCGATATTCGTGGGTTTTTTCGTGCTTTCGTTGGATTTCTTGGGATTTCCGTCGGAACGAGGGGCTTGAGCGGAGTCATCGCCGCCGCCGTTGTCTTGAGCGGTGTCGACGCCGTTGGCTAAGAAGGGAGGCCGCCACCGCCGTCGCAAAAGACGGGAGGTCGCCACCGCCGTTGACGATGTAGCAAGGTCATCGCTGCCGTGTCGGGCTGAAAGTTCGACTTGACGAAGATCGCGACGCGGCGCCGCTTAGCCGAAGCACGCAGGCCACGCCGCCATTGTCGGGTTGACCGCAAGGCGCCGCCGCTCTGCAGCATTGCGCGCCGCTCCGCTGGACAGCAGCCGCCAGCGCGCAAGGCCGCGAGACCCGCAAGCGCACTAGGCCACGGCCCGCTAGGCCGCACCCGCACCCGCACCCGCAGTGCCAGCGCCAGCAGGCCGGGCCGCTTGAGGCCCTGCCGCCAACGCCGCTGTCTGCCAGCCTGCGTGCTGCCCTGCAGCCGCCCCGCAATGTGCAGCCCGCCTATGCGCCAGGCCGCGCCACTTGTTTGCGCGCCGCTCTTCAACATGTTGCCGCCGTTCCGCAAGCCGCCGCCGCTTGTTTTTCCACCGTTGCTTCGCGAAGTTGCCCGACTCGTTCCGTCAAGCGATTTTTCACGCTGTTTTTGCCGTCGGAACCTCGGTTTGACCCACGATTTACGAAATTATTATTCGGTTGTGTTTTTTATGACATTTTTTGTGTAGTTTTCGTCCAGTCAAGGTTGAGGGGGTTTGAAGAGTTTTTGAGCCTCGTTTTCATCGCCGCTCGAGGTGGGTAACCAAAACCGAGGTTGGGGACGTTGTTGAACGGTGGCGTTCAACCCTCCTCTTCCTCTTTTTGTTGTTTTCAGTATTGTTATTTTAAAATGACAGGAAGGGCATGGTTACGACTAGTGTGACGAAACGGTACATACGTAAAGGACATGGACGGATTCTTTGACTTATCGATTTATCTCACGCGTATGGGATTGTGAGGTGAACCGTGATTTATTCCACGAGTATGGGATCGTGAGGCAGTCCACGACTATTTCCACAAGTATGGGATCGGGAGGCTCATGGCGTTGTCACGTACACCAGCAGTTTGGCCACCGCAAGGGTGTTCTTTTCCGGAGAAGTGGTCTGTAGGACCCGTGATCCCTACGCTAGTCAAGCGTGAGGGACTAGAGAGATGAGTATGTTTGTTGTTTCTTGGGTTTCCGAGATGGGAACCGAAAAAAACGATGTGGATGACTTGGGAGTTCCGATTTACGGTTTGATGTCCTATTTACTTTATTGTACCTATCATTTGCATATGATTATTGTTGTATTAGTTTTCTTCCTATGTTTTTGTCACTGACTCCCACCGTGTGACAGGTTCGGGCGAGGACGGAGGAGAAGCTTCGACGCGGGATTGACTTGGGTTTTTCGTCATACCCGTGACACTTTTACTCCTCTCTTTTTGATCATTACATACGGTTGATACTTATGCATGAGATATGGACATTTGGTGATGTGAACCTTTGGTGATGTGGATGTAGGAACACGTGGACTATTTGGGATAATGAAATTTTGGATTTTGTTTTATCTTGTTGTGGATGTATGTAGAATGTGGAGATGTTTCAAAATGTTAAAATATTTGCGAAAACTGTTTTCGAAACTGAGTGTCGGGTAGGCACTGTTTTTAAACCTTGTGGCTTTATCCTTTCAACTTGGAGTATGTCGTGTGGGCGATATTCTCATGTATGATTCAAAGGTTTAGCTTATCCCTTTATTCGCTTTGTGTGTATGTAAAACTATTGATAGTTGATGGTTGTATGTTGTGCAACGCCGTGCATATACAGGGGAGACTCTGTCCGTTTGTTTAGAGAGATCTTGTATATGTGACGGGTCCGGACACGTGCCGGGTGAATAAATGAAAAAAAAAAAAAAAAAAAGATCATTTTCCGTTTTTAAACCACTCCCGAGCGTGACAATCCATATAACCATACAAAAGCATGTCACAAGTTTAGAGCTAGTTAGTAAGGAGTATACACTTCTCACGTTTAAGTGGTCGCAGAAAGGAGCAGCGAGAGAGCGTAACAGATTTGACTTATTTGAGAAAATGAATTAAGCAATCTGGTTATGGTTAAATGATGTTGCTAAAATAGAAACAACACAGTCTTCTTGGTGGATCAGAGATTCATTTACGGAAATGGATGTTTCAACCAAGAAACCGAAATTTTAAGAAGCAAACAGCCTTTGCGTTTATAAAATATTCTTAGCATGAAATATTGAACTTAAAAAAGAGCAAAGCATGGCTTTAGTACTTTCTCAACAGCTACAAGAAAGGGCCACTACAGTTGAACTAGTTGTTGTGTGCCGAAAATGACTTTGACCGCTTACCTGATCCGATCTTCGATCAACTTCGGAATTGACCCTCTGTAGTGCGCCTCGAATCAAGCGAACAAGTTGAGAAGGATCTGCTCAACCAAGTTCTTCTCAATCAAACACGAAACGGAGTTCGGCCTGAGAAGACTACCGAACGAGAACTCGAAAAGTTTCAAGAAATTGACTTGGCCGAACGAGCCGAATCGCTTTGTATTTCTCGAGATGGAAAAGATTATAGGGCTTAGTTGTAGGATTACGACTATTCCTATGAAAGCTGTAAAGAAAGCAATAAAACTACTCTAGGAATGTGGGAAGGCTAGTCTAGAAAAAATGTAGATGCGAGAATTGAATGAATTGAAAAGCTTGTGGTCACTGGCTTACACGATTGCATGACCTTGTTTCAAAGGAAATTTCACTTATTTATACTAGTGTGAATTCCTCTTAACATCAACCGCCATTACAAGTAATGGCGCGCTATTCGGCCACGTTTCCTCCGTGAACTTCTCCTCCCAAAGAGGTAGTGGCGCCTTTTTCTAGCCACGTTACTCTCGGATATTGCGCGCCATTACGAATCGTAGCGTGATTCCCAGTAGTAAGTGACGCACGGTGTCTCTGGCCGAAATCGCATTGGCTGCAGGTTTCGCACCCTATAATTTCACATTGTTTACTTGGAGTTAAATATTCTAGATTTCGGTCCGTATCCCCATTCGGCTCATGAAGTTGAGGACCGATTCCATTTTCGGTTCTTATTATCAATAGGCTAATGGAGCTGATAACCAACCCTTTACTCGGACATCTGATCCTTGCTTATTCTTTGTCAAAGTCTAGGTGTCTTTCATCGGTTCATGATTGGTCCAGATCGGTTGACTTGTTTGACCACTTTCCGCACCACGTGTCACCCTTTGATTTGGTTCAACTAGCTCGGTCATCCTAACCATGCCTCTTGCCACGTGGCGATTTTTTGGCCTCAACAATGCCCCCTTGGCAGCCACCAGAAGTGACATTCGGGCGATTGGTGACACTTCAATTAATAATCGGCACGTGTGATAAGATCGTCGATCATTCTTTTTGTCTTTCATCATAATCTCGTCTTTTTGTCTTACTTGTCCCCTTATCGAGGACATTTATGATCAACGGTCGGTAGGCTTGACAGCTTAATTTAACGGCTACCGATCGTGCGTTGATCCCTTTCCGATTAATGATTTACGTCCTTCGTTTCTGGGGCAACTCGTGATGAGCGCCCGGCTCACGTCAGCATTCAATCCGACGATCCCCAATCATACCCTAATCTTGTCATCATTAATATTCCTAATCTTGTCATCATTAATATCGCCGTCTCCGAGAAACAGAAGCGGCGGCCACTTTTTCATCCCCTCGGAAAGCGTTCGCTTTCCTTCTCTCGAACGCTTCATTTCCTATTGATCAAACGCCTTTTAAAACCTTCTTCTTTCTTCTTCCAGATAGTGTTTGGCACTCTTACTTATTCCTCTTTTCACATTTCTCTCTGTCGTTTTACTTCGGCTTCATCGCAATAGCCGAAGCACTTTCTTCACTAGCCTCCCTAGCCGGCTCTTGTTCCTGAGGTTCCTTCAGGATCTCGGCTCTTGGCTCCCAATGTGCCATTTGATACACCGTGGCGGCTCATCGCCTACCGTCATACGGCTTGTTTCTTTTTAGAGTTTCACCTAAACTTCGTCTTCAGTCACCTGGACGAAAGAGATTTGGTACGGGTCTTCCTCGGCCCAGTTGACATGGCCGATACTCTCCATATTTACATCAGCGAGTAGCGGGCCGTCCTTCAGCCGCAATTTCCTCGACTCGGTCTCCCACCCACTGGATCAGCTTCCCATGGAGGGTGGAAAGCACACACTCATTGGCGTGAATCTAGTCATGCCCCAGCAACAAGTTGTAATGGCTCGCCGCATCCACTACAAAGAAGGCTGTTTTCAAGATCTTTGATCCGACCGTGAGCTCGGTCGTCAAGACCCCTTTTGCCGATTAACCGCCTCCTATGAAGTCGGTCATAATGGTGTCCATCGGCTTGAGCTCTTCCTCACTCTTGCCAAGCTTCTTAAAGAACGAGGTGGGCATAACGTTCACCATTGCCCCCTGTCTACCATCACGCGACCCACCGGCCGCCCTTCTATCAAGGCCTTTATGTATAACGGCCTCACAAAGCGAGTCTAGAAGGCTGATGGTTTCTCAAATGTCACCACCTTGGCCTCCACTTTCTGCTTCACTAGCTGGAGCTGAGCCACGGACAAGTCTTCCTTGTCTGAAGACTGCCCCCTAGCGTCCTCCTTGGACATATCTGCCTTGAACAACCTCGGCAGAGCATAGAGAATGTTGATCTCCGCCGAGTCTTCTTTGACCGAATTGCCATTGGTCCGTGGTTTCTTTTCATCTAATCTTTCGGCTTCTTCAACGAAGATATATCTGGGATCTTCTCTTCTCACTCCTTCGGCAGCCGCCTGTCTCGCTTGGCCGCCGCCTCGAGAACTTTAAGCTGGGCGTCCAGCTATTGCCGAACGTCTTCGTCCTTCGGTTTGACCACCGCGGACCTGGCCTCGCATGAGGCGACGCGGCTGAGCCCCCGACCTTGTGGTCATTCTATCGCGGCCTCATTGGTGGCCGATGTTCTAGATGCACCCACGTCAGGTTCGACTGTAGGCCTCGAGCTGCCTCGAATTCCTTCTTAGCATCGGCTTGCATCCTTTGCTGCCGATGTTTCTATGTTTTTGTCATAACCGACTAATACCATTTGGCCAGTCCCCTTGCTGTGAACCATTTGTTCACCGGTACGTTTGCCGGTGGCTTCACCATCCTCATATGCCACTTGAGGATTTTCCTTCTCTGTCATCGCTTCGGCCACGACTGTATGCCTAGTTCTTTTACCAACTGGAGACCGATGGCTTCTACCTCACTTTCGGTCATCCCCGAGAACTCTGGATCGGGTGTGGGAGGTATGGCCCACGAACTCGGCCTTGACACCCAATACGGAGAGGGTCGGGGCCCTTATTCCCAGTATAGGAGCCAGTAGGGCCTCTCAGTGGCCTCACTGGTTTGAACGCCTCCTAAGGCACATATCGGGATAGCCATCTAGGCGGCCCATGTACCTCCTCTTCTTCGGCCTGATGACCGAACGGCCGTCTCTGGGGCCCATGGATTCGACTTTATTCATGGTCGTGCGAGCGGCGTTGTTGTTTTATCGGTACCTTCGGCCCTTTCAAGCCGCATAACTGCAACTTCGGCCCTTCTCGGCCGTGAAAGTCTCGCAGGACCTTGTGAATAGGCAGGTCCTGCTTCTCTTCTCTTTCCTCGTCATCGGAGGATTGCTCATTCGATCCTTTAGTCGAACACTGGCTCGGCTAATCGTCCCCATGCATGGCGCCTTCATCGAAGTCTGGGAAGACCAGCCATTTCTTCACTTCCTCCGACATCCCGAGGAATATCGTGTCCCAATCTTCATATGTCATTTCGGCTTTGCAGCGGATACAAAGCCGAAACATCTTCCGAGCCGATGCCTCCTTATCCTGAGCTTGGGCTCCGACAGTGGCTTCTTCCCTTTAGATCGGCCATGTCAACCTGTGCAGGAAAGGAATTTTTGTCAATTTCCATCTCGTTTTTTGCTTCCTGGACGGCAAACACCAATCGACCCTCGTTGATTTCTTTTTTAATTTGTTTTTTAAAAGCGGTGCACTCGCTGGTTCGGTGGCTCCATGAATGGTGCCACTTACAGTACTTTCGCCGTCTGAGCTCCTCATACGGAAGGATTGTTTGACGCTCCTGGAGTTTTATCCTCCCATTTTTATACAACCGATCAAATATCTGATCGGTCTTAGAGATGTCGAAGGAGTAAGAATTTGCTGACGCCCGGGTTTTTATTTTTCGTGTCTTTGTCGTGTTACGGATATATTGGCGGATTTCGTGAAATTAGTTAGAGTTTTGAAGATTGAAGATAAAGACTTGAAGAACTATGACATCAATCTCAAGAAGAATGAATCCGTAATAGTTAGGTACGTTTAAATTAATATTTTTGGTGATTTGAATTCATTCTAATTGATTAGAAGAACTTAGAATATTTTCTGTGTGTTAAAAATCAAAAACTAGACATTTTGGGTATTCTGAGTCCGGATCAAACTGGCTTCAGTCCGGACCCCAAACATAGGAAGTTTCGTGCGAAATTGTAGTCCGGATCAGCTTGGCTTCAGTCCGGACCCCGAACATTGAAATTCTTATTTGGCATAAAACAGTCTGGATTAGCTTCATTCCAGTCCGGACCCCGAACCAACCGAACCATAGTTTTTGAAATTTTTAACCGGACCGTCGTGATTCCAGTCCAAACCGTGATGCGGGAAAAAATTCTGTTACAAGCAGTTTTTGATTCTTATCTTATTTCTAATGCCTTCTAACCTATAAATAAACCCTAGAGATGTTATTTTAGGATAATCCACAAATAGAGAAGAAAAAGAAAACACATTCTAACCTAGATTTCTTCTTCTATTATCTTGATCGTCTTTTCGATCAAGAAAATTTATCGATTTGATTATTAGGGTTTTCAACTCTTTATTCTTTTTCAAAAATCAAATTGATGAATACTTAGACTGTGTTTTTCTTATCTATATATGATTTTCTAAGCATTCAAAATCACCACCAATAAACTTTCAACGAGTTCTGAAAGGAATATCGACGTGTGGATTCGCGTGAAGACCGTGGATTCGGTATCGACTTCGTGGATTCGAAGTTAGGCGCGTTCGTGGATTCGATACGTGCTATATTGGTGAAAACTGTGGATTCGGTTGAAGACTTCGTGGATTCGGAGTTGGACTTCGTGGATTCGAAGTTGGACGCGTTCGTGGATTAAAAGTGCGTTGAGGACGAGCGGAGAAGATCTACTTCGAGCGTATGGTAAAGGTTGAGTCGTAGGGTTGCATTATATCACCTTGTACGTGTTTAATCTTTAGTGGATTTTTCCGTGTGATCGGTTCCGTGATTTTTTACTCCAGTTGGAGTTTTTCACGTAAAATCTCGCGTACTTTTTTTATTTTCCATATTGGATTATTTTTACACAAAAAATTTTAAGTTTTATTGTTTGCACCTATCACCCCCCTCTACGTGTTTTCACCTATTTAGATCCTTGGGATCCCATAATCCACATATCGGCTTCAAAAGCTAACATTTATACGGTTGACGGTCCTTTACCATCTCAGCCGCATAGATTTCGGACTCGGCAGCCAAACATTCACTTTCACTAGAACAACTCAACTCATTATAAGCCAAGCCTTCTTCTATGAAAGAGACATTGTACTCCTTCCCTTTTTTCCAGTCTTTTCCTCAGCTCCAACGTGGCCGATCATCTCTATTATTCTTCCGAAATTGCTCATATTGAGCAACTTGGACTCCCAAATCGAAAAGATTGGCAAAGTATCGATCTTCAAAGTGATCTCTTGTCTTGGAATGAAGTCCGTTGAATGCTATTTTAGCGAACTCGGACTCGAGCATCCTTACGAAACATCGGTTTCTGGCTGTTTTGAAACGGTTAAAGTACTCTTCAACTGTTTCGCCGGCATTCTACCGATATGAAGAGAGATCTGCAACCGATAGCTCGAGTATAGCCCGATAAAACTATTCGTGAAACTCACGCTCCAATTTGTCCCAGTCTCAGACTGAATTGGGGGGCAAGCTTGTGTACCACGTAAACATCATCTTCGTTAACAACGTACTAAATAATCTAAGCTTCAAAAAGAGGTCTACGACCGCTTCTCTACACTGGGCCGTGAACCGAGCGACATGCTCTATCGTACTCTCGGTTTCCTCCCCCGAGAACTTGTCAAATTTCAGCATTTTCCAATTGGCCAGGTACATATCCTCCGCATCCATATTTGCGGGATACGGAGATCTAAAAACTGGCCTTAGAGTCGGCCTAGCCTCTCTGCCGAAAGTATTTCTTATTATTTTCTCCACCTAAGCATAGAGCTCGGTGTTACCTACCGGAGCGTCTGGGCCGCCGGCTGTACCGGGTTCACATTTACAGACGACGAGGTAGCCTGACCTGCCTGATTTTGGGTAGGTCCTAAATTTGGGACCTGCTCCCAAGCTCTCATGGCCCCAACTTAGGATTGAATAACCGATGGAGAAGGAGATGGTAAACCCCAGGCTCTACTGGTGGCCAATGTTTGGGTTCATTGGCCTATACCCCACGTGGAATAGAGCCGCTTGAGGCCGTACTGCCCCCAATGGCTGAGCCGCCTGGAAGGGCGCCATCAACTACACAATTCCTTGTAGCAGTGCTGTAGTCATTGCCAGTGCCATCGGAATCGATTGTGTCGGCAATTGTTGTGTCAATGTGGAGGAAAGCCCCGGTAGGCTTCTGTTATATTGTTCGTTTCGGGCTAACATTTGCCCGATTCAAACAATACTCTCATTCGAGGCCATGATTGCAGCCAGTACTGCGTCCAGGCGCGTGTTATTCACCTGACTATTTCGCTATAATGTGTTTAACGCTCGGGGTCATATGTCCGAGCACTTCCACTAAAGTCAGCTCTTGTTGAGTCGATCGCCCACTCGTCTTGGGGACTTCCGATAATGCCGAAGGTTGCTCATTCGCATGTCCAACACTACTAGCTTGATCATCCCCTGAAGACTTAGGGATGACTCTGTTCCTGAGACGGAGGCTATTGTCTGCTGACATTTTAATCTAAATGTTAATGTGATCGGTGTTTACCTAAGTGTCCCACCGGGCGTGCCAAAAAATTGTTGCGTGCCGAAAGTGACTTTGACCGCTGACCTGATCCGGTCTTCGATCGGCTTCGGAATTGACCCTCTAGAGTGCGTCTCAAATCAAGCGAATGGGTTGAGGAGGGATCTGCTCAACCAGATTCTTCTCAATCAAATACGAAACGGAGTTCGCCCTCTCAGGCCGAACTATCTACCAAACGAGAATTTGAAAAGTTTCAAGAAATTGACTCGGCCGAACCAGCCGAATCGCTTTGTATTACTCGATATGGAAAGGATTACAGGGCTTAGTTGCAGGATTACGACTACTCCTATGAAAGCTGTAAGGAAAGTAGTAAAACTACTCTAGGAATGCGGGAAGGCTAGTTTAGAAAAGCAATAGATGCGGGAATTAAAGGAATTGAAAAGCTTTTGGTCGCTGGCTTATACGATTGCCGGATCTCGTTTCAGAGGAAATTTTACTTATTTATACTGGTGTGAATTCCTCTTAACATCAACCGCCATTACAAGTAATGACGTGTTATTCGGCCACGTTTCCTCTGGAACCTCCTCCAAAAGAGGTAGTGGCGCTTTTTTTGGCCATGTTACTCTTGAGTATTGCACACCATTACGAATCGTGGCGTAATTCCCGGTAGTGAGTGATGCACAGTGTCTCTGGCCGAAATCGCGTCGGCTGCAGGTTTCGCGCCCTATAATTTCGCATTGTTTACTTTAGGAGTTAAATATTCTAGATTTTGAGCCGTATCCTTATTCGGCTCATGAAACCGAGGACCGATCCCATTTTCAGTTCTTATTATCAATCGACTAATGGAGCCGATGACCAACCCTTTACTCGGACAACCGATCCTTGCTTATTTTTTATCAAAATCTAAGTGTCTTTCATCGGCTCATGATTCATTCAGAACGGTTGACTTGTTTGACCACTTTCCGCACCACGTGTCACCCTTTGATTTGGTTCAACCGGCTCGGTCATCTTAACCATGCCTCTTGCCACGTGATGATTTTTTTGTCTCAACACTAGTCAAATGGCTTTTCTCCTAGAGAGTTAAAGCCAGGCGTTTGGTATACAAGAAGTCTAGATCTTCTGGCTGCAACAGGAAGCGAAAATTGAGTTTCTGAGCTACAAAAGTTCAAGGTCCCAATCTGAGCTCCCGTGCCTAACTACAATAAGAAGCTCTTGAGAAGATTTTAACGGGACAAAATTGTTAATGTTCTTTAACTAGTTCTATTAAAATTAAACAACACTCTTGTAGAATCTCTAAACAGATAAAATAGGTCCAAGATCTAGGGCATACTACATAATACTATCTCGACCTAAAAACATTTAGTCAAAATTGGGTAAATTCAAAAAATCATACATGTCAAAGAATGTTCGAAGACGGCTATCAAACCCTTGGTCGGACAGCTGCTCCCAAAACTCCTTCAGTTCCCCCTTTATTAGCACAACTTTCGTTATTCCCCTCTTTCTCGCCAATGCATCAAACACCTGCATTGTAAAGTCCTCCGACCCGACCATCCCTGCAAATTAGGAACAGCAACATTATTCAGATCCAAAGGAGTAATAATCCCACAACTCTCTAGTGTTACCCAACCGATCATAGGAAACAACTCAAGAATAGTCGTAACACCCCGCCCATGTGCAAGATGGATATCAAATGAACCATGCCACAAGTTAGAAACGTACGCTGATGGGAGAGGTAACGAAAAAAACAAAATGGAATATCAGAGAGATAAGTACGGCATATAATATCGCAAGTGAGAATCTAGACTATTCTTACGACCAGCTATGATATCATATTACTCAAAAGATCAATATGACAGGAATGACCTAGATGTTATTATATATTCCGAGGCCCGTTTCTTATTAGCTCGATCTTTTTGATAACATGGTACCAGAGACAATTCTAAATCCCTTTATTATAAGAGGTCGTGGGTTCAATTCCCATCTTTGACATTTAATGGGTTAAATTCTTGTTATAACACAATGGGTTAAATCCCCATCTTCTACCACCTTATCTATCAATTTCACGTGCCTTTTATATTCATCATACAGTGGGGGTGTTAATATATATTCCTATTCCACATACCTTCGTATTCACCATACATGTAACCACTAGGGACAATATAAAACATAGTAATAGTAACATTATCTTAAATCTTTAGCATTACCCAAAAACTCGTATTCACCATACATGTAACCACTAGGGACGATATAAAACATAGTAATAGTAACAATATCTTAAATCTTTTGCATTACCCAAAAACTCAATCTGAGAGGAGATGAGTAAAGAATAGTCTTTACAACAAAATTATATATGAAAGACATGATAGCACTAAAATCCCTTGAATCTTTAGTATGACCGAACAAATAGATATCATAAGAAACAACAGAGGAACAGTCTTAACATCACTATTCATGTGCATGGCAGATATCAGGTAATTCGTTCAAACTGTATTACCAATAGATCGTGAAAGGAAACAGGCTCAGGAGTAGTGTTAACATTCAGAATTAGAAATAGAGCAGTAATCACCAATGCACTGTCCGAATCGGGACCGGAGGAGCACGCCGTCGACGGCGAGCTGGTCGAAGCGGCGCTCGACAGCGGGCCAGCCCTCAGTGGCGCCGACGTTGTTGGTGACGAATCGCAGGCCGTCCAGCGCCTGCATCGCGCTGGTTCGACTCCTGTAGAGGCTCTTCAGCGGCGGCGTCTTCACAGACGCCATCCGCCGCAGCCCCCGCGACGCCTGCCGCAGCAGCGACGACACGCTCCGCCCCAGCGCCGCCACCGAGCCGCCGTCTCCGGCGGCGGAGCGGGTGGCTGCAGGGGTTCCGACGTCGAGGAGGGTGGCAGAACCGTCGTCAGCGACGTCGAGTGTGATCTCCACTACCTCCTCCTCCAACTCGTCCTTAAATTGGACGGTCCTTCTACTGCTGCTGCTGCTCCGTACATTAATGTCGGCAGCATCTGCATTGCTGCCTCCGCCGAATTCGGTCATTTCTCTTTCCATTCCAGCGACTTCTAAGAGGGCTAAATTACTATTACGAGCTCAACACTGACAACACCCTTCTCTCACAGTAACATCGTTCTCTCTAGCAGCTTAATCAAGCTCCTGTGACACGCAGTGCGCGCTGTGAACTCAGTGATGTTGGAGAAAAATTCTGGAAAATGTCGTAGCGCAGACTGCCAGCCGGCGGTGATAAGCCTACGGAGGGGGCCAAGTAGACTGCAGCTACTAGCCAAGGGGCTAAAAGCTTTCCGTTTTCTCCACTTTGCTATACTAAATTGCACTTTCCGTCCTCACATTTGACTCAAGTAACAAATAACAAGTAACGTTTTGGTCCTCTACTATATTTCAGATCTAAACTTCTAAATTAATATATGCAATTTAGTTGGTTGATTGATATTTCAGATCTTTGACCATCAGCGTAATATTACTATATTACTATTCTATTATATTAGTAATATATTACTATTTAATTAATTAAATTATTTTTTTAAATAAAAATAATTTTGTTTATTTTTAAAAATATAAAATAACTATATTTTAAATTTGAAATTTCAGACAATTATCAAGCTTTTCGCAAACTTACAATCTCAGACACTATAATTTATAAAATTTAAATAATAATAAATTAATTTGAGGATCAGTTGTGCAATTTATAAATTATTTTACTACATTGATCTTTGACGGGAGCGGTGGAGGCGCAGGAATTGAAGCGGGATTACAGCTGCAATCACGGAGGAACTTTTTTTAATGGGTAAATAAATTGCACTGTTAGACCCTCAACTAATTCACGTTGCAGTTAGACCCTCAACTAATTCACGTTGCATTTTGGTACTTGAGAATTTGTTTAGAAGCGTAAATATCTTGTTCAGTTCATTTTTGGTTTGTTCCTAAGGGCACCATTTGGTTCCAATACCGAGCTCTTATTTATTTTTCTCTATATCTAAACAAATTTATTCTTACTTAAGAATATATAATTTTAATTATTATATTAAATTTTAAATTAATCAAATATTTTAATAAATCTAATTATTTTATTAACTAATTATCAAACTATAAAATAATTAATTAACCATCGCTCCAGGCCGCCGGCGCCGCACTAGGGTGGGCCTTCAGCACCTTCCTCGACTCCCTTCTGCTGCTACTTGTGCACCTAGCCTCCTCAAAGCTGAGCCTTGCAAGGTTTCCCTAACCCAAGCCTGGTCTTTTTGGTTGTTGGTCGTTGTTGCTCCGGCGACCACTCCGGCTACTCCGAGACCCCAGGTATGCAAGCCCTCGCACCTCTGGACTTCCTTGAGCATGAAGCTCACCTTAGATGAGCTTAATAGGGACAACATGATGTTAACTTGATAGTTGGACTCTACTGCTTGTTGTAGGTTAGTCTAATGCATTTTCTAGACTTCGGTTGAACCCCGGACAGCGAGCACAAGTTCCAGCAAGTCGAGGCCCACCTTCTAACACTCTCAGTTCAGTCCGAAACCTTCTAAATTATGTAATGAGCCTAAACATGCTTAATATAGTGGTTTTATGCAATTATAGGCAATACTAGAGGTCTAGATGCAATTATAACCATGTGGGTTGCCTCGAGCAGCGTGCATGTGACCTCTGCACTGATAGTCCGAAGTCCAGTGGCTTTCGTCGGATAAAAATAGCTTTACGATTCGTAAATCGGCAAAATTGCTGATTTAACATCGTTTCGACGCTAAATTCGCGTTCCGAGCAATTTAGTCGCCCGTTAATGATCGTTAAACATTCTTGACTGGTCCCAACTCTATCTGAGTTAACCCAGAGACATATGGTTTCCGTTGGTGACTTCTAGAACCGAAAATGGCGATTCTGGATGTTGTTTCGGTATTTATAGAACAAGTAGACTATATATTGGCACACTATTAAATGTTGCTGCCCGGACAATTTAAACGAAGCGTTCTGTGGCAGTAGGTGAAGTTTGGGTCAATTTGGTAGCTTATACGCACTATTCGGGCCATTAGTGGTCGTTCGACAGATTACCGAAAGTTTCGATAGATTTCAAGACTTGGTTATAACTCCATGTTTAGTATTTGATCGTGAGTGAGTTTGCGGGTTGGGATTTGTGTGAGACATGACTGACCAGTGGTTTGATTTAGGCTCGAGCCGCCAGGAGTCTCCGCGTGAGTTGAGCATCGGATTCTTGGATCGCCTGCATTAAGGTAGGCACTTCGATACGAGCATTAGCAGAGTATAACCTCATTGGGTACCATACTCGATCGAACCCTTAGTGATCGTTGCTAGCCCTACCTTCTTGTATTGCCATTGCTACACTCCTATGATATCTGCTCAGTACGATTATTATGACATTGTTCTATTATTGTTGACCTTATGTGATTTGGTATTTAGGTTTACCTCATAATTCTTCTTTTGCTATGTTATTATTACCTCCTGATCTTTATATGCATGATAGACTAGGAGATTACAACTTTGTTATATTACACGAGTTAAGATGGTTGATGTATTATCCCATTTGGGAGTTCTCGGCTTATCATCGTATTCCGGTCTTTCGACCGCAAGTATTGAACATCCACATTATGATCACCATGCATCAGCTGTTCATTCCACATACACCAACGGATTGGCCCCTGTTATGGTGTTCTTTACCGATATAGTGGTATGATTGACCCGTGAGTCCTATTCTCTGGCTACACCTGCATGTTCCGGGTGATATTAAGCCCCTTTTCTTTGGCTGTTCCTGCAATTGAAGGGTATATGTCAGTTTTGGTCAAGCATTAGCCTGAGATCATAGGGACCAACAATGACACTTGATTGGGTATTTTGAGATTTAGTTCTTGACGCATTTATCTACTTTACTGTTTCCCTTACCTGCTGTACTATTTATTTCACTACCTGCATTACTCGTTCATTTTCTCTTTACTTATTATCCTTATTTACCTGCTTAGTTATTTACGCCATTTTATCTATCATTTGATTATTGTATACTAGTAGATGCAATTTGCTGGTCCTTGGCTCGTTGTACTCATTTGAATATATTCAGTTGTATCTCACGCCCTCCTGTTGACACTTTTTTCAGGTCCGTCGGGCGGTGAGATGTCGGGGCGTTGACGTGAGGTTATGCGATTGAGTCGTCCCCTTTTGCTAGCTAAATAGCTGGTCTGCCACCTGAATTATTTATGATTTTAGTTGTTATGATTATGACATATTTGCCTTGCTAGATGTTGATTTATTATTTCTAGAACATTAGTTATGTTGGATTATATCATGATGAATTATATTAGTTTAGTTGTTTCAGTATTGTGTTGTATTTCAATTTTAGCAAACTCTGGTTGCACATTGTACCTTACCTAGCCATGCGTGTATAGGAGAGACTCTGTTCGTTTAGATCGAAAAAACCTTATGTACATGACGGATTTGCTCACGTCCTAGGGATCGATTTTGAAACTCTGATTTATAAAAAAAAAAAAATAGACTGCCTTTCGTCCCTGTAATAACAGTAATTTTTGAATTTCGGAATTGTATGGAATTTCAGTAATTGGAATGAAATTAATTTTTTTTCGGAATTCAAAGAGGGTGTTGTTGTTAACTTTTTGAGGATTTATTCCTCGGAGTGATTTTCACGGAGTTATTAGTGAAATGTAGCTTAAGGGAATGGTCAAATCCGTATTTAAAATCGGGGTGCGGATGGCACCAAAAATCGTGAAAAAAAAATGATTAGACAGATATGCGGGTTTTCTCCATAATTGTTTGTACTGATTTTTGGCTGAGATCTTTGGAAGGGAAGGCTGTCACTCTGTCGGTGTTGTCAAACGGAGAACAACGGTGCGGTCGGATCTCAGATCCGACTTACGAATCTTTCAAAAATATTTTTTTACTATAACAAATTCGAAATACAGTTTTGAATATGCATGGAAAAGCATGAAAACTGATGTATAGTATTTTGCATGTTTTTTGAGAAATTTTGGAATCCATGGTACAGTTTCTTTTGAGGAAAAAGAGAAAAGGTTTATCTTGAGGAAACTTTTTGAACTTATTATTGTTTTCAGTGAGGGGTCCACAAGGGAATAAGGATTAGGGCTTGGTAAACCCTAATTAATCCTTAATCCATATTCTTCCTCCTTGTCACAAGAAACAAAAGAAAAGAAACCCTGGACTTGTACTTTCTTTTCTTCCTCTTCTCCGAACGCCGTCGCCGCCGTTGCCGGAGTTGTGGAGGCTCGTGTCGGGCTTCTTACCTCCTGTTCTGGGCGCCTTTTCCCCGCAGCAGCCGCTGCTAGCCGCACACCCCTGCGGCCCTACAGCCTCCGCGTCCTGCAGCGCGCGCCCCTGCGGCCCTGCAACCTGTGTGCCTCGCAGCCGCGCGCCCTTGCGGCCCTGTAGCCGGCACGCCTGGCGGCCGCTCCCTGCATCCGCGCACCCCTGCGGCCCTGCAACCCGCGCGCCTGGCAGCCGCACCCTACAGCGCGCACCCCTGCGGCCCTGCAGCCCTCGCGCCTGGCGGCCGCTCCCTGCATCTGCGCGCCCGAGCAGCCCGCGCACCTGGCAGCCGCGCCCTACAGCGCGCGCCCCTGCGGCCCTGCAGCCCACGCGCCTGGTAGCCACGTGCTTGGCAGCCGCGCGCCCTGCAGCCGTGCGCCTGGCAGCCGCGCGCCCTGCAGCCTGCTGCCGCGCGACCATGCACCCTATAGCCCGCGCATGTGCGCCGTCGCACCCTGCAGCCCGCGCGCCTTTCGCGTGTCGCCGCGCCGCCCGTGCAGTGGGCCACGCCGCGAGATCCAGTTTTCGTCGCCGATGGGACGGAGTCGGTTCGCTTGACGGAGTTGGTCTTGCTCGACGGAGTTGGTTCGCTTGACGGAGTTGGTCTCGCTTGTCGGTTTTGGTTTCGGGGGTGGACATTCATGGGTCCGTCTAGCCGTTTTTCGTCGCGGTCGTCGTCATAGCGACGATAGAGGCTCGGATCGTCGTCGGACGTTCCATTCTTTGTCGGGTAGGCATTCCGGGACAGCGGTACATCATTTTTCGCTTCGGTCTTTTCCTTGACCGGCGGGGCTTCGTTTGTTGACTATGGTACACTTGTAAAACCCCCCTTTTTTGCGTAGTTTTGTGTTTTACACGGTCTCTCTTATTGGGTAATGTTCGCTGTTCGGGAACCCGTGTTGGTATGTTTTGGGACTGCGGGTGACCTATTTAATTGTTTGAGGTTTTTCCGTGCAATTTCGGTGGACTACGGGAGTCAGTTTAGGGAACCGATCTTTCCAAAAATGTTGGATGGGTGATCTTGGGTTGTTGAGTCTAGTTTTGACTCGGTGGACCTTTTGCAGGTTCGTTGTTGGTCGGGAGCATCGTGAGAGTCGTTGGTTCACCATTTCAGGTGGGTATACTCTTAGAAACCCTTTGTCGCATGTTTTGATATTTATGCGTGGTTTTTTATAACGTGAAATATTACGGGTGTTATAACATGTGTTTTGACCTCCGGATGAGTGAATGTCGTGATAAATACTGGGTTGGATGGTTTGTCCTTATCCGAACGACGGCATAGTCGTTCGGGGCATATTTATGATTGGTAAAATGATCGGTGTGGCTATTCAGAATTCGGGAGGTGGTTCCGGTAAATTGGAACAAAGAGAAGTTTGGCACAGTGGTCGGGACCACTAAATTGCCGGTTAATGTAAAACTAGATTTTTGCTTTCGGTGGACCTTGGATAGGTTCGGGTGATTCACATGTGTTCGTTAAGGAGCTGCGGGCTCAGGTTGACTATCTAGTGAAGGTGGGTATCCTGATCCAGAGTCGGGAACACTAGCAAATCGGTAGCATTCGACCTTACTCTTCTTTATTACTGTTTCTCTTATGACTAATGTGTGTGTCAATAGGATGGTCGTCGGTCACGGTTATTATGACGACGTAGCATATTATGATACTTTCTTTACTGAAGGGTGTACACTAAATACGAACATTGTGTGGCTTACCTGTCTATTGGACAGCATAAGCGGGAAAAGTGTACTTTTCGGTAAACAATACCTGCCATATTGCAATAGGACAAAGGACATTTTTGAGTAAATTTGTATGTTAGTACTATATTTAACTTGTGGGTCATTTCTTTTATTCATCACTTGGGCGAGTGTTTGTTGCGAGACGAGGATATTGGATTTGGTTATGTGATTGTCATGCTCATGGAACTTTTACGCACACGATGTGATGATCCGGATCTCCGCGAAGGTTATCACAGTGATTAGTGGCTTCTGAAGGTCTATAATGTGTGATGGAGATGGTTGCGCGCAAATCGGACCTCTGGATTGGACCCAGCGCGAAATTTGGATTAGGATTACCTATCCGAATGCCTTCGTCAAATTTTAGAAGTGGATTCTTGCAAAACGGACACCGGATTTGGATTCAGCACAGAAAAACGATCGAAATTGGCTATTTGGACGTATTTTTTTCTGAGTCCGAACACCCAAAAACGGACAACCGGAAGTTTACGGTGTAATCGGGTGCATTGATGGAGCCGTGGACAGGGGGGATGGACGCGTGGCGGCTTGTGAGTGGTCGGCACATGCGGCGCGGTCCACGCAACGGAGTGGGCAGGCGATGTGATGATTCGAACTTTTGTAGAAGCTTTTGCAGCTTTAGCAGTGATTACAGGAAGCTTACACAGTGTATCGGAGCTCGTAGTGTCGAAAACGGATATCAGAAATGGATCCGGCGCGAAAACCGGATCAAGTGGGCCTTCCGGGGGCTTTCGGCAAAATTTCGGATGAGAATTTGGCGAAACGAACGGCGGATTTGGACTCAGCGCGCGAAAACGATCAAAATGGTGTATTTACTTGAATTTTTTGGCAAAAGTTACTGTTCACGCCGGAACAGTAACTCCGGCAAGGCGGCGGCGCACGGCGGAGCGCGGCGGCACAGCAGGCGGAGCGCGGCCGCGGGCAGGCGCGGCGCGCGCGGGCTGCCGGTCCACAGGCAGGCGTGCACCGGGTGCACGAAAAATACAATCTGCCACGTGGCATCCTCTCATTGGTCGGACGGAGTAAAGGATTGCGGCTTGTCTGTGACACGTGGCAGCATCCCATTTGTGATGATCCAGACTCCCGCAGGAACTGTGCAACATAAAACAGTGACTATGGGGAGCTTATTCGGTGAAACAGAACTTGTAGAATTGAAATTGGATATTTAATATAGACTCTGCGCGAAAATCGGAGCAAATAGGATTTTCCGGGAGCTTTCGGCAAAATTTCGGATAAGAATTTGGCAAAACGGACGGCGGAATTGGACTCAGCGCGCGAAAACAATCGAAACGGTATATTCGCTTTATTTTTTCGGCACTTGGTACTGTTCACCGGAACAGTAACCCGCCGGCCGGAATTACTGTTCCGGCCGCCGGCGGCGACCGGCGGGCGGCGGCGGGCAGCGGCGCAGCGGCGGGGCAGCGGCGGAGCGCGGAGGAGCGCAGCGCGGGCAGGCGCGGGCGGGGGGCTCGGGTGCGCGGTCCATGGGCCAAGCGTGCACCGGGAGCACCGAGTACCCCCCCTTGCCACGTGGCGCTTCCCCATTGGTGGGCCGGCTTCTAGAAGCCCACGGGGACTGTGACACGTGGCACACTCCTATAGGCCGACAAACTTCCGGAAGACCCGGAGCGCGGACCGGGCGTACACCACGTGGGACACGTGGCAATTTCTCATTGGGCCTGCACAGGCTGTTTGCTGTTTTGTGGACACGTGGCGCCTTCTGGTTGGCCCATTTCGGTGTTTCCTGTTCGGATCGGATCCCGTGTGGGAATATTCCCTTTTGGCCCACTATATAAGAGGTCCCCTACCCCCCCTCTCTTTGCACCTCGGGTTGCGCGCCGAAGAGAGAGAATCAGAGAAAGTGTTCTATACCAAAGTTTTTCCTCTCTCTCTCCTCTCTCTCTCTCTACAATCTCAGGATTTTAGGAGTTACAGATAGCAAGATATCTGCGACGCGGCGCACTGCGACAACTTTCTTTTTAGGCCCATTTCCCGTCGCAGTTCCGTCGAAAATTCACTGCGGACTAACCGGGTGGAATTTTTGGACGATTTTTGCGGCAGCGCGACCGTAAGAGGTAGGGCTTCGATTTCCGTGTTGATCATTTTGCTCCGTTTCGTACTTTTGGCACGATTCCCGAGTCCTCTTTGACCCCCCTTTTTGCTGTGGAAATTTCTGGACAGCGTCGACTTCTCCGATTTTTATCTTGGCGTAGGAGCATCAGATCGAGGCGTTCAAAGAGTCGATTTTGATCTACTCTTCGCGAGGAACGCAACCGTGATTTTTCTGGGATTTTAGGAGCTCATTTTAGAGGTGAAAAATTCCTCTTTTCCCGTGCTGTTTGAAAAACAGCAAATATTGTGCTTTTTGAGATTTGTATTTATACCGGGAGCGTTGATTTGCAGGATTTGAGGACTGTGGACAACCAGGAGACTACCTGGGGTGTTGTTTGAGCTGCTCGAGGTGGGCGGTTGTTGCTTACCTCATTTTTGACAAGCTCACTGGGATTACTAGAAATCCCCTAAAATATGACAATTAATGAGAACCATTGGGACAACTAACAGGACTACTAACAGGACTACTAACAGGACTACTAACAGGACAACTAACAGGACAATTAATGAGAACCATTGGGACAAATTAATATGACAAATGACAAGGACCGCTGGGACAAACTCCCCTAAAACTTAATATAACCCCACAAAAGATATGATGACTTATATTGGGACACTGTGATTGAGACAAAGGCTATGATCTCGCATGCAAATGACTTTTATTCAGTAAATCAATTGTTTTAAACCTTTGACACTATTTTACAACTTTTAAAATAAAGACAGTTGCATGCATGCCCGGACATCAGGTAAGGCCACTATTCATTGCTACACTATCATATTGGGATTTGAACATGTTTCATTGTTGTCCTTTGCATTCATATGTTGTTGCTCAAGTGTGAGCAGGGGTTTGGGATAGTGTAGCCAAGGTTGTGCTAGATTGTGGACTTGTGCGGTATTGCGGTGACCGCGAACAGTAGGCGGTTGACCAGATGTTTGTCCTTGCACCAGATTGGGATTGAGTCTGGTTCATTGCATCAGCTGGGGATTGGGTTTCTGTAGTGGACGGAGTTTCCCACTTTGATCATAGTCATGATCCAGTCCTGCTATATTGTGATACTTGTGAGACATGTGCTACAGAGATACTGTGATACTGATGACAGAGATACTTGTGATACTGATGACAGAGATACTTTACTCGTGTGGGTCGCTCCCCTCGAGTGCCACTCCGGAGGTAGGCTTTCTTTCTCGGACCCAGCCTTGTGTGCCGGTCTGATACTTATTTTGGGATGCGAGCCGTGCGGGCCGATCCCGCGATTTCGAGCCTTGTGTGCAGATTCCGCTGAGCTGGGATGCGAGCCGTGCGGGCCGATCCCGCGGTTTCGAGCCTTGTGTGCAGATTCCGCTGAGCAGGCAGCACCAGTTGCTACTGGTATTCCAGATTGGGTTTATTTGGACAGATACTATTTCTGATGCATGCATACAGTTTTGACAGCATAGTTGTGGTAGTTTTCCTGTTTCAGCATCTTATGTATTTTACCACTTCTCCTTTTCCCTTTTGCCTCTAGTAGTCCTAGTGGGTGCGTCAGAGTTGAGGTTTTACCCACTAGGGGAGGCTGCTGGTTTATCTGGTAGTTCTCACCCCCATTGTTATTTTTCTGTCCCTTTCTTCTCCTTTATTTTGCAGAGTCGTCTGCGGGAGCTGCTAGGCCATCGGCAGCGGATCGAGGTAAGGGGATCGCGGAATAGATAGATCTCCTGTAAGGCTGAGAGCTGCTAAATAGACACTGTACCCTTTACTCAGACTGTGGTATTCTCCTTTTATTTTGGGTCTGGCTCTGGCCAGCTGGGTGTACTATTTTGGTGAGCTGGGAGATTATTGTACATATTACAGTTTTATTTTATTTCCAGTCTGAGATACTATGTGGTTCTTCTATTTCAGCTCTGTATTATGCTCTTTTATTATACATTTGATATCTGAGCAGGTTACCAGCGCTTCGTGTACGCGGGAAGTTCCGTGTGCACGGCGGATCTGTAGACGGATCCGGGGTTTGGTTTACACCCCGGGGCGTGACACCATTGGCCGACAAGATCCGGAAGACCCGGCGCGTAGACCGGGCGCGTGCGCCATGTGGACACGTGGCCACTGTTCATTGGTGGGCGCAGAGCCGCCCACGTGCGCCGGGCGCGTGGAAAACGTGGGCGGCGGCTGACACGTGGCACATTCCTATTGGCCCGTACGGCTGTTTCGTGTTCTGGGAGGCGTGGCGCGGTCTGATTGGCCGGATTTGGTGTTTCCTGTTCTGGGCCCGGATCTGGTGTGGAGCCCGAATAGAAATTTGGCCCATTATAAATACCCCTCCCTCTCTCTTTGCAAATTCTGAATTTTAGAGAGAGAAAGTGAGGTTGAGGCCTTAAGGAAAGTTGTTCCTCTCTCTGTCCTCTACCTCTACAGAAAGTTTCAAAATTTTTGGATCTTCCGACAGCGAGTTATCTGCGACACGGCGCACTTCGACATTTACCCTTTTTCGGCCCATTTCCGTCGCAGTTCAGTCAGAAAATCCCTGTGTGCTAACCAGGAGGAATTTTTGAACGATTTCTGTGGCAGCGCGTTCCTAAGAGGTAAGGCTTCGTTTTTCGTGTTGATCACTTTGCTCCGTTTCACACTTTTGGCACGGTTCCTTAGGCACCTTTGACCTCCCTTTTTGCTGTGGTATTTTCTGGACAGCATCGACTTCTTCGATTTATATCTTGAGCTAGGAGTATCGTATCAAAGCGTATAAATAGTTGATTTTGATCTACTCATCGCAAGGAACGCAACCGTAATTTTTCTGGATTTTTCGGAGCACTATACAGAGGTGAAAAATCCCTTCTTTTTTGTGCTGTTTGGAAAAACAGCAAAGGCTGTATTTTTGGGGTTTGTGTTTACTCTGGATGTGTTATTCTGTACAGTTGTGCACTGTTTTCGACGAGTTGTCGAGGTAAAGGACTGTGGATAGCAAGGAAGCTTTTTGGGTGTGGATTGCGCTTTTCGAGGTGGGTGGTTGTTGCTTACCTCACTTTTGACTTGCTCACTAGGATTATTAGAATTCCCCTAAATTAAACCTGACAATTGATATCCTATTTGAGAATCATACATGTTGACCCCACAGATTATATGATGGCTTATTTATGTTAAATCGGGACACTGTTGTCGAGACAAAAGGCTAAATCATAATCTCGCATGCAAAATGACTTATCATGTTGGAACATTTAAACCACCTTTTTCCCAAATAAATATCAAACACTTTTCTTCAGTTTTAAAAGAGGGCAATTGCATGCTTGTATGGACATCTAGTTAGGCCATTATTTATTGCTACACTATCATACTGAGACTTGACTTAGGAGAAACCATGATTGCTTCTTTCTCCTTTTCATTTCGACTGTGGATTCATGCTGCTCGGGTTCGAGCAAGGGTTTGGGATAGTGTAGTCGGGATTGTACTAGATTGTGGGCTTGTGGGGCATTGTGGTAGCCGCGGACATCAGGCGGTTGGCTAGTTGTTGATTACTTTATCAGGCTTTGGACTTATGAGGTAATGCGGTAACCGCGGACATTAAGCGGTTGACCGGATGTTTATCTTTGTATCAGATTGGGGTTGAGTCTTGTCGATCTTTGCATCAGATTGGGGATCGGGCTTTTGCTAGTGGATGGAGTTTCCCACTTATTTAGTACCATTGCATCTGATTGGGTATCAGGTTTCTTTAGTGGATGGTTTTTCCCACTTTGATCATAGTCGTGATCCAGTCCTGCTGTTTTTATGGCACTTATGATACTGGTTACTGAGATACTTCACTCGTGTGGGTCGCTCCCCTTGAGTGCCACTCCGGAGTGTGCGACAGGCAGGCTTTGAGTCCGTGAGACTCCTTCTTTTCATCGGTGTTATGCGTCGGCCAGCATACCCGATACGGCAAGGCACAGCAGGCAGTACTAGTTTTACTGGTGGCACTAGATTGGGTTATTTCAGGCAGGCATGTTAGATATTGATGCATACATTCAGCCACTTCGTTCGGCATGGCATTTAGAGGCATAGTAGTGGTAGTTTTCCTGTTTCAGCATCTTATGTACCTTACCACTTCACTTTTTCCTTTTGCCTCTAGTAGTCCTAGTGGGTACGTCAGTGGTTGAGGCTTTACCCACAGGGGAAGGCTACTGGTTTACTAGTGGTTCTCACCCCCATTGTTGTTCCTCTCTTTCTTCTCCTATGTTTTGCAGAGTCGTTTGCGGGAGCTGCTAGGCCATCGGCAGCTGATCTAGGTAAGGGGATCGGTGAGTAGATAGATCTCCTGTGAGACTGAGAGTTGCTGTTCGACAGATATTGTACCCTTCACTCAGACTGTTGTATTTTCCTTTTATTTTGGGTCTGGCTTTAGCCAGCTGGTTGTACTATTTTGGTGAGCTGGGAGATTATTATATTTATTACAGCTGTATTTTAGTTCCAGTCTGAGATACTATGTGGTTCTTCTATTACAGCTCTGTATTATACTCTTTTATTGTACATCTTATATCTGAGCAGGTTACTAGCGCTTCGTGTACGCGGGAAATTCCGTGTGCACGGCGGATCTGTAAACGGACCCGGGTTCTGGTTTACACCCGGGGCGTGACAGATTAAGTTGGTATCAGAGCTTAGGGATAGGTCAGTTGGGACTTAGGAAACCCTAGGCTTTTAGGCAGACCCTAGGATGATAGGGCGCGAGAGACGAGACATTTTGCGAAAGTCGTTGATTTATTTATTTGACCCAATTTTTTGGGAAATTTTTTGGGAAATTTTTTGTTTTGCCTATAAATAGGCCATTGGAGCCCTCTCTTTCGAGTTTTTTTGGAGGAGTTCTTGGGGATTTTTTTGGCTAAGGGTCTTCTTCACCAAGTTGACCACTTTTCTTAGGATCCTTGGTATTTTTGGAGGTCGTGACATCGATGTTTTCCCCGACTCGGCGCACTTCAACGCTTCTCCGATTTTGGCCTTTCCCGTCGACGTTTCGTCCGCGGACTCCCCTGAGCTGACCCGAGGGAGTTTTTATCTGATTTTTGCGGCGATGTTTTCATGAGAGGTAGATCTTCGAGTTTTGTATTTACCGCTCCTCTCCATTTTAAGTTTTTATGGGGTATTTCGGAGCTCTGCGGCATTTTTCTAGACAGGGGAGGTGTATTCTTGCATTTTCTCGGCCTATGATTGTCAAAACTAGAAGTTTAAGGACTCGATTTTTATCTACACTTCGCGAGAAACACATCTATATTTTTTTGGATTTTTTTGAGGTATCTACGAAGGTGATAATTTTCGGTTTTTAGGATTGTTGCGCAAAACAATAAATGCAGATATTTGAGTGTGTAACTTTTGAGGCGTTCGGCTTGTGGTACAATTTTTGTGGCGATTTCGGTGTTTCGTGGGGAAAGTACAGGTTGGAACTCTTCATCACGATCGAGGTGAGCATTTTTTCTTTTGGTCCTGGACGAAAATTATGCTCGGTTTGGCTTCTACACCTTAGCGACGCGCTCGCTGATTTTGTATTGGACTTGTGGGCAGCGTGGAGTGTTTTCATCGCCGTCGATTATCCGGGAGGAGTTTTTGGATAATTTTCGTTGCGTTGGAATCTTGAAAGGCTGAGGAACGTGCACTCCAAGTTTTGGCTCGGTCAGACCATGGATCGTTGCTTTTTAGGTGGGTTGGATTTTCCTCCAAATCGACGGACTGTTTTCTAATTCTATCTTGTAGTGGACAGGCATGATAGATATGTTGATTGAGATGCATGCAAGGTAGAGTTAGTGACTTATTTATTGATCGATATATGTGCATGATAAAGTTGGGGATTTATTTATTGATCAGGATCTATGCATGCTAGAGTTAGTGTCACGCCCTGGGTGTAAACCAGAACCCGGGCCCGTCCACAGATCCGCCGTGCACACAGAATTTCTCGTGTACACGAAGCGTTGATAACCTGCTCAGATATAAAAGAATAATATAAAGGAGCATAAAAACAGAGCTGAACTAAAACTAATACATCTCACACAAATGCTTAAAATTAAAGTACAACATAACTCTTAAATATATATGTGTCTCTTCCAGCTCACAAATCAAATAAAACCAGCTGGCCGAAGCCAGACCCAAAAAAAAGAAAAATACAACTGTCTGAGTGTATAAGGGATACATCAAAAACTACTAAACTCGCACCCGGGTAGACGGCTATCTAATCTGCGATCCTCTTACCTCGATCCGCGAGGATGGTTCAGCAACTCTAGCAGACGACTCTACAAAACAAAGGGGAAAAAGAAAAAGATACAGTGGGGGGGGGAGGGTGAGAACTACTATAAAAACAATAGCCTCCCCTAGTGGGTTAGGCCTCAAACTCAAATATGCCCATTAGGTCTACCAGAGGCAAAAAGGGAACAAAGGTGGTATGCTAAAAATATAACTGCTAATGAAAAAGCTACCACTAGTATACCTCTAAAATACCAAGTTAAAAGAATAGCTAAATGAATGCGACGGTACATAAATGCCTGACCAACTATACCCAATCAATAAACCAGTCATCACTGGCACTGCCTGCTCTGTTGTCAAACTCAAGAACCCAGTAGCTGATCGGCACACGGCTCGATCTCAAAATATCCAATCGACCGACACACGGCTCGGTCCTAAGCCTACTCCGGAGTGGCACTCGAGGGGAGCGACGCATACGAGTAAAGTATGTAGCCATAAGTAATCTGATATAGCAGGACTGGATCATGACTCTAAATATGTGGGAAAAACCATCCACTAAAGGAAGCCCGATCCCTCACCTCCAATCTGATGCAATAATAATAATAATCCGGTCAACCGCCCACAGTTCGCAGTTGCCACAATACCCTACCATCAGTCCCCGTCTATCCCAAAACTCTAAGTATCTGGCTACACCATCCCAGTCCCCCGCTCGAACCCGAGCACACTATCCCCTAAGTCTAGATAACAGGAGAAAGAAATGAAAGCATAGTTTCTCCTAAGTCAGTTCCAGCATGATAGTGTAGCAGAAAAAGGTGGCCTAACTAGGTGACCATACAAGCATGCAAAAGTCCTTTACATAAAAAAATAATTTCAGGTATTCCAATTCTTACAAAAATTAAAGTATGCTATTGCTTGAATATCCGATGTACTAATCTGCCCCAAGCCGGTCTATACACATGCATAAAACTCCCCAATATATATATATATATATATATATATATATATATATATATATATATATATATATATATATATATTATATATATATATATATATATATATATATATATATATATATGTATGTATGTATCTCTAGTCCTCTAGAGATACAAGTGTTAACAACAAGTCTCTTCTTTCAAACAAGCATGCTATGTTCATTCACTACTACAACTAGCAACACAATATAGGAACATCTCTAGTATGCCTAGTGGGTAATCAAAAGTAGGAGGTTTACAACGGTACCCACCTCACCCTGTTCTAGGATTCAAGACTGATCTGCCTAGCTTGACGACTGAAAGTACTATACTTCCAGGACTGAGCCGACTGACAGAACTGAGACTGATACCGTAGTAGCTGCTGCCTGCTCTTAGCCCTCCGGTGCTCCTGCTTATTTACTCCAGTTCGAGTTGCAAACAAAATGGATTTGATTTACCAGTTTCAGTAGCTCGTGCTTCTCTTGCTAAATCCTTGGCCAAAAGTGAAGTGCTTGCCCAGATCAAATAACCGCCACAACACTGTTCACAATTACCCCAAAACATACAATTAAACATTCAATTACACTCAAGAACATGCTGTCCAAATATTAACAGTCCAGATTTATGCCATTTTCACCTGCGAGTTCTGCTCGAAAATTCCAGAAAAATTACCATCGCGATCGTCGCAACGAGCCAATCGAAACGAACACCTGCACGTCCCAAACCGAGTTTTGTACATCAAGATAAAAATCCAACAAGGGAGCCCTCTTAAAAGAAGCTTGTACAGAAATCTGTAACACCTAACTCTGGGAAAAAGGCTTTTTCACCTTCGGGGAGAACTCAGAAAAATCCAGAAAAATTCGAGGATGCTCCTTGCAGTGTGTAGATGCAAAACGACTATTGGCACGCCTCAATCCGATGTCTGCACGCGAAGATATCACCGAAATACCAAGGCGCTGTCCAAAACTCCCCCAAAGAAAATGGGTCAAAAGAAAGCTCGAAAAACTCCAAGATAAACTCGAAAACATGGGGAGCTCAACACATAAAAGTTGTAGCCCTACCTGTCGTGAATCCAACGGAGCAAGAATCGACGAAAATGGAGGTCGGAGTGAGCCAGGGGAGTCCTCGCACCGAAATGCGATGGAGAAGATCACAAATGAACGAGCGTTGCGCCGCGCCGCGCCGTAAAAATGGAAACCTCAAAATGCGTGCCACTGAAAATCCCAGAAATCCTTTGAAGGGTGTAGCTCAGGTGGAGGAAGAAAATCCCTGTAGAACTCACTGTGAGAAATTGGACAGGAAAAGAGTTCCAGGCTGATCTTTGGGCTCTATTTATAGGCCCACGAAATCATTTCGGGAAATGACCTTGGTGTCCCCGGATTTGGGCGCTCGACCACGTTTCGGGCGCCCGAATCCGGCGGCACAACGCATCGCAGGGGAGCGCCCGAATCTCCCCTGGGCTAACATGCGTCCCGCACAGCAAACAGCTGTGCGGGGCGCGTCAGACGCGCAGGGCACGCCAGAAACCGACTCGTGGCACTGCCCGGTCAAATGGGGTAGGTGGCGCCCGCGAATGGCCGGGGGCCACGCGTCCCCCCGCGTCGCGGTCACACGTGCGGGCAGGCGCCGCCTGACCTGTCACGCCCCGAGTCCGCCAATTTGTACGGTTCGGGCACGCCAACAGACCCGCCAATCGGGTAAAACCTTTTCTACCCGAGAGGAACAATAACATCCATAATAACACAACAAGTGTATGCGGAAGCTCAATATCAGAGTACTAAAAATCACTATAAATTTGAATCTTTCATTCAATAACAACAGTTAATGCGGAAATGAAAGCATACAAGAGTGAACCATAAATTAAACTTATTACACTTTACATTTCTGAACTTGCAAATAAAACTATTACATTTTCTTTACATAAATTCCTCACCATACAAGGTTCACTCAAGAAATACATAAATGGGATACCTCTGCTAGACCCTCTAGGTCACTATGCTGCTGGGCCCTTGCCCCTGTCGTATGCCTCGCCGTCTGCATCTGAACCGTCTCGATCCGCTGCATCCATACCCGAACCTGTGGGGGGGAGGGTCACCCAAGGGGTGTGAGAACTTACGAGCGAGTTCCCAGTGGGTTCAACCACCGAGAAAAAGTGTCCTACACCACTTGGTCCAATGGAAGCAATAACAATAGTGCTAGGAAACTAAAATCCTCAATATCAAAATGCAGCTATGCAATATAATATATCACTACACTATCTGTGTAAAACCATCTACCCAGCACTACTCTGTCTAGCCACACTAGGCTGCTAAGCACCAACTCGGCCACTATGCCGCTGTATACAGGGTCAAACTAACCCGGCCACCTTGGCCACTCTAATTCTCTTTATTCTTTAGATTCTGGTGCTTTAGTTCAAGTTAACCCTCAGAAATTCTTATCCAACGGGCCCGAGCCCGGTAGTCTTGCTACCATAAGATAAGATTTCTAAGGTTGCCGATAACACCCGCAAGTGTTACCCCGTCCTACGGAAGAAACGTCCCGAACGGGTCTCTACCCGGGAGAGGGATACTGCCCGTACCTCCAACATGGGCTGGTTTCACCGTAGGTACGCCCGTTTTATCTTTATATTTTCTTTCTTTTCTTTTACTTTAGTTCTTAGCCTCTTTGCCTTTGAACACTTGCTTTCCTTTCTTATTCGAGCTTATAGCTCCCTTTTTGCCACTGGCAAATCTCTTTCTCTTTTCCTTGAGCATTTAGCTCTTTGCTTTCACTTTAAGCCTTTCGAAAGTACCTCGTCCGACGGGTCACTGCCCAGGGAGTCCTGCTCCACTTGACGAGTCTCAAATTCGAAGGCGCCATTTACATTCTCTTTATGCTTTTAGCCACTTTTAGCTTGCTTTTAACTTTGCCTTTTTACAACAATTTATCTCTTATCCTAGGTCTTGCCATAAGGATAACTAGAGAGTCTCCTGGACTCTTAAACATTTCTCTTTCATTTCTTTAACTCAAATTGAAGTTAAAGTTATTGTCCATTTGCCCAGACACCCTATGACCTTCTAGGGTTATATTATTTAGCTTTTTGACTTGGTGAATTACACAAACTTTTCCTTAGAGTTTGACTCTAAGTTGATCACTTTGCTTTCAGTTTAATTCATTAAACTTTGTGGCCACATACTCTTTTCTTTGCCGAACTTGGAGTTACATTATCTCTATTCACCTGTTGCACCTTGCATTTAGAATTATCTTAACTCTAATCCATTTTCTGTGAGTATAAACTCTACTAGTTCACCTTAGGTTCTCTTACCTAAGTTTCATATCATGTTTAACCTAGAGTTCCTTGACTCTATGTTAACTAGTCTATTCTCAACTCACTAACTTACCTTAGGTTTCCTTTACCTAAGTCTTATATCATGCTCATCCTAGAGTCCTTGACTCTATGTTGATCACTCTAACCAATGTCCTTAGGTTATCTCCTACGATAATGCCACTCATTCAATCCTAGGATAAACTTCTAAGTTTGATCCACTCATTAACCCTGAGTCTAAGTTTTCTCCTAGTCTTACTACCAACATGTCCTTTTCCTTATGCTTACACATGATTCCTAGGGCTATACCCTAACATGATCACAATCATGAAATAATTAATCCCTTCTTATGCATGCGATTATTTCCATCTCAATCATGAATAATATTCATCATCTATGTAGATAAATCAAAATTTCATTTCCCTCTATGTTCATTTAAACATGTAAATGAATCATCTATTTTTCTTTTCCCTCACTCATAATCATAATTAAAATTACACTACACTAGCATGCCCACTATGCTAGTGGGCATGCTAGTGTAGTGTAATTTTTCCTCTGCTTCAAAATCAAAAGCAGAGGAAAAAGTGGAGAGGTCACCCATTTTCGGTAGAATCCCCCACCTCGATGTGTTTCCCTTAGTTCCTAAAGGAGATAATTTCAGCTCCTTGGGTCCGTGAGGCTTTTCTACATTGTAAGGAAAACAAAAGATAGAGCAATTGCTATTACATGATTCACTAACTCCATAGAATGATAAACTAAACCCCTTTTGGACAACTAAAAGGGAAAAACCCTATTTGGTCATTTTCCCCACCAAAAGGCTAGTTTTGATTGGGTCATAAAAATGAGAGGAGAAAAATTCTCCCATGGCATGTTGTCAAAAAGAAACTTGCTCAACTCGATCCCGGGTCAAAATACTCTAAAATTTTGGGAAAAAACTCAATTTGGAGTAATTTCCCCCAATTAATGATTTCGCACATTGGCAAAAATCAAAATTGCAATCATTCATCTCCTTTTTCTTTAAAATTTGAGAAGAGCTCAATTGGAGCAATTCACTCCATTTACAAATTCTGCTCATTGGAGAAAAGAAAGGAAGAAAATTAAATTTCTTCTTTCCTTCTTTTTCTTCTTCTTTTTTTTTTTTTTTTTTTTTGTTGTTGTTGCTCTACAGCCCCATGGCTGCTGCTGCTGCTATAAGCAGCAGCAGCAATTTCTACCATGGCAGCTGCCCAAGGCAGCTGCCAAGGCAGCAGCTCAAGGCTGCTGCTGCTGCCTTAGGCAGCAGCAGCAATGGCAGCAAAGCAGCTGCCAAGGCAGCTGCCAATGCAGCTGCTCCCTGCAGCTGCATGGTGCAGCTGCCATTTGGGCAGCTGCTGCTGCCTTGTGCAGCAGCAGCTGGCCCAGCAACTGCAGCTGCTGCTGCTTGTAGCAGCAGCAGCAGCTGCAGCTGATGCTGCTGCTGCTTGCTTGCGCAGCAGCAGCAGCAGCAGCAGCTGACCTCTCCCTCCCCCCCCCCCCCCCCCATTTTTTCTTGCCAAGAAGAAGGAGAAGAGAGAGAGAGGGGAACTCATACCTTTCTTCTTCTTCTCCTCTTGTTCTTCTTCTTTCTTTCCTCTTTCTTCTTCTTCTTCTCTCCTTCTTCTTCTTTCTTTCTCCTTTCCTCTTCTTCTTTCGTTTCCTGCCCAGCTGAGAGAGGGAGAGAGAGAAGGTGGTTTCAAATGAGGGAGAGAGAGAGCATTAAATGCCTCTGCAGGGGGGTAGTTGGGGGAAATAGGTAAATTTACTAAAATGCCCCAACTTACAAAGGGATTTCCCAATTTATCCCAATTCCTGCAATTTGCTCCTGCAGGAAGAAAATTCGGTTAGCCCTCTTTCTCCGCGTTTTGCCGTCAACTGGGAAGTCGAAAATAAAATTTTTCTTCTTCCCTTTAATCTACAAATTTTTATTAAACTTCCCACGATTTTGTTTAAATTTTTGGACTACTCTAAGCCCTCGAAAGAGAGCCCCGAAAAAGCTTCGCGATAAACTGCACTGTCAAAACTGCAGTTTCAGAATTTACGAAGCATTTTTCTTCGCTTCGTTCTCCAATTTTTTCTTAATCACTCACCTAGGTTTTTCACCCCTTTTACTCAGAAAACTTTTGTGAGAAACCCCACGATTTCTTTTAAATTTTTGGGCTACTCTAAGTCTTCGAAAGAGAGCCCCGAAAAAGCTTCGCGATAAACTGCACTGTCAAAAACTGCAGTTTCAGAATTTACGAAGCATTTTTCTTCGCTTCGTTCTCCAATTTTTCCTTAATCACTCACCTAGGTTTTTCATCCCTTTTACTCAGAAAACTTTTGTGAGACACCCCACGATTTCTTTTAAATTTTTGGGCTACTCTAAGTCTTCGAAAGAGAGCCCCGAAAAAGCTTCGCGATAAACTGCACTGTCAAAAACTGCAGTTTCAGAATTTACGAAGCATTTTTCTTCGCTTCGTTCTCCAATTTTTCCTTAATCACTCACCTAGGTTTTTTCACCCCTTTTACTCAGAAAACTTTTGTGAGACACCCCACGATTTCTTTTAAATTTTTGGCCTACTCTAAGTCTCCGAAACAGGGCTCCGAAAATGCTTCGTGATCACGAATTTCAGAAATTCCAGAATTTGCTAAGTCCTTGGGGTTCAAGTCATTTTTCGACCCGATGCCCTTCGCGTCAGCCCGAAATGCACCGAACTCGACTGTAATCATATTTAAAACATGTTACAAGTCTTCTCGCCGCATTTCGCCATTTTGCGAATTCGGCGAACGTGGGTCTACCTTTTACAAGCTTGAAGCTTCGATTTCCAACTACAACTCACTTTTCGACTCGATGACTTTTGTATCGATTCGAAATGCTTCCAACTCACTTGTAATCACATTTGAAATGTGTTACGAGTATTCTTGCTGAATTTTGCACTTTTTGCGGAAATCGCCAAACAAGGACCTATGCTTCACAATTGAAGCTTCAATTTCCCAACTCCAACTCACTTTTCGACTCGATGACTTTTGTATCGATTCGAAATGCTTCCAACTCACTTGTAATCACATTTGAAATGTGTTACAAGTATTTTTGCTGAATTTCGTCCTTTTTGCGGAAATCGCCAAACAATGACTTAAGCTTCACAATTGAAGCTTCAAATTCTCAACTCCAACTCACTTTTCGACTCGATGACTTTTGCATCGATTAGCAATGCTTCCAACTCACTTGTAATTACATTTGAAATGCGTTACAAGTATTTTTGTTGAACTTCGCCTTTTCGCGGAAATCGATGTACTACACTCTCCCCTATTTTGAATAAACCATAATTTAGCACTTTTCTCCGAATCCAATAAAAATAGTATTTCATACCATTTTTATTTATATTATTTATATACCCTAAATCTGGTACATTACATGACCGCCTGCCATGCACGCGCCCCGAGGCGCTCGCCCTCGCCCCAGTGCGCCGCGCCTCGTGAGCCCGCCAATGGCATGCTGCCACGTGTCCCTGCGCCGGGTCCATGCACCCGCGCGGGGGACTCCGTGGACCGCGCACCCAGCGCCCACCAATCGGGGGACGACACGCGTCCCCCCGCTCAAGTCCATGCGCCGCCGCTCAAACTCTGTGGATCGCGCACTCTGCGCCGGCCAACCAGCACCCGCCACGTGCCCTGCGCCGGGCCTATGCACCCAGTCGCGCCACTCTGTGGACCGAGCGCTGTAAACCGGCCAATGACAGGCTGCCACGTGGCATACTGACGGTCTACGGTCCTCCCCATGCACCAGAAACCACTGAAAACTTACGGGAGTCCTTTTTGGGCATCTAAACTCAGAAATAAACAAGCAAATAGTCGTTTTCAAGCGTTTTTCCGCGCTGAATCCAAATCCAACCTTCGTTTGGCCCAAAACCTTTTCTAAAATTCGGCAAATGCAGCCGAAGGCCAAACCAGCTATAAGTACCTCACTGGATCCATCTGGGATATCCCTTTGATACCCTATGGATCAGACACACCATCAACAGGTGTTTTACACACTGGATTCACTGGGAAAGACTGCATGGGGACCAGGACTACTACTGTTAGCATTTTGAGTATTGATTATGTTGTATGTTTAATTGTGGAACCTTGACTAGCACTCCGTCATATGTTTGCATGTTTAACTAGACTAGTAGAAAACCCTCACTTGGGCTAGGTTCTTTTATGCTTTAGTCCTCCTACACATTGCATGTTTTTTCCCTGGACTTAGAGTTTTCTCCTCGCCCGGGTTGTCACGCCCCGGAACCCGGGCTCGCCAACAGATCCGCCGTGCACACGGGATTTCCCGCGTACACGAAGCGCTGGTAACCTACTCCGATATAATATGAATAATAAAAGAGCATAATACAGAGCTGAAGTAGAAGAACCACATAGTATCTCAGACTGGAACTGTAATAAGTACAACAATCTCCCAGCTCACCAAAATAGTACAACCAGCTGGCGAAAGCCAGACCCAAAAGGAGAATACCACAGTCTGAGTGAAGGGTACAGCGTCTATCTACAGCCCTCAGTCTCACAGGAGATCTATCTATTCGGCGATCCCCTTACCTCGATCCGCTGCCGATGGCCTAGCAGCTCCCGCAGATGACTCTGCAAAATAAGGGAGAAGAAAGAAACAGAAAATAACAATGGGGGTGAGAACTACCAGATAAACCAACAGCCTCCCCTAGTGGGTAAAAACCTCAACTCTGACGCACCCACTAGGACTACTAGAGGCAAAAAGGGAAAAGGTGAAGTGGTAAGGCACATAAGATGCTGAGATAGAAAAACTACCACTACTATGCCTCTAATGTGATACTGGCTGTATGCATGCATCAGTAAACAGAAACTGTCCAAAATAACCCAATCCGTCATCTGATCCACGATTGGTACTGCCTGCTCCGCTCTCATCATCGGGCAAAAATCCGCGCCGATGTGATAGCAAAACTGTCAATAACTGTCTGGCCCCAGCCTCTAGAGTGGAACTCGAGGGGAGCGACCCACACGAGTAAAGTATCACCGGGCAACAACCGCGCCGGTATGATAAGTCTCAAAAGCAGGACTGGATCATGACTATGATCAAAGTGGGAAAAACCATCCAATAAGAAGCTTGATACCCAATCAGATGCAATAGTACTCAATAAGTGGGAAACATCATCCACTAGAGGAAACCCAATCCCCAGCTAATGCAAAATAAACCAGACTCAACCCCTATCTGATGCAAGGACAAACATCTGGTCGACCGCCTACCGTCCGCGGTCACCGCAATACCCCACAAATCCACAATCTAATGCAATCTCGACTACACTATCCCAAACCCTGCTCATACTTGAGCAACAAGCATCTGGATGCAAAGGACAACAATGAAACATGTTCAAATCCCAATATGATAGTGTAGCAATAAATAGGGCTAACTAGATGTCCAACCCAGCATGCAATCGTACTTTTCAAAAGCTGTGGAAAGGTGTTAAATATTAAAAGAAGATTGATTTACTGGAAAAATTATTTGCATGCGAAATTATAGCCTTTGTTCCAATCACAGTGTCCCGATATAAGTCATCATAAAATCTGTGGGGTCATATTAAATTTTAGAAGAGTTCGTCCCAGCGGTTCTCATCAATTGTCACATTAGTTCGTCCCAATAGTTCTCATCAATTGTCATATTAGTTCGTCCCAATAGTTCTCATTAATTGTCATATTAGTTCGTCCCAATAGTTCTCATTAATTGTCATATTAGTTCGTCCCAATAGTTCTCATTAATTGTCATATTAGTATGTCCCAATGGTTCTCATCAATTGTCCTGTTAGTTTGTCCTGTTAGTTTGTCCTGTTAGTTTGTCCCAATGGTTCTCATCAATTGTCACATTATTTTAGGGGATTTCTAGTAATCCCAGTGAGCTTGTCAAAAATGAGGTAAGCAACAACCGCCCACCTCGAACAGCTCAAACCACACCCCAGGTAGTCTCCTGGCTGTCCACAGTTCTCAATTCCTGCAAATCAATGAACAGTTGTTCAATATAAGTCCCAAAAAGTACAATATTTGCTGTTTTTCAAACAGCACGAGAAAAGAGGAGTTTTTCACCTCTATAAAGTGCTTAGGAAAATCCAGAAAAATTACGGTTGCGTTCCTCGCGAAGAGTAGATCAAAATCGACTCTTTAAACGTCTCGATCTGATGCTCCTAGCTCAAGATAAAAATCGGAGAAGTCGGTGCTGTCCAAAAACTACCACAGTAAAAAGGGGGGTCAAAGAGGCCTCGGGAAACGTTCTAAAAGTGCGAAATGGAGCAAAGTGATCAACACGGAAATCGAAGCCTTACCTCTTAGGAACGCGCCGTTGCAAAAATCGTCCAGAAATTCCTCCTGGTTAGCACACAGGGAATTTCCGACGGAACTGCGACGGGAAATAGGCCTAAAAAGAAAACCGTCGCAGTGCGCCGCGTCGCAGATAACTCACTAACTGTAACTCCAGAAATTCTGAGATTTGGAGGAGAGAGAGAAGAGAGAGAGAGGAAAATTTTTCCTATAGGGCCCAACTTCAGTTTCTCTCTCTAAAGCTCGGATTTCGAGGTGGGGAATGAGGGAGGGGGAGAGGTCCTATTTATAATGGGCCAAAGGGAATCTTTCCACACGGGATCCAGATTCCGAACAGGAAACACCAAAATTGGCCAACCAGATTGCGCCACGTGTCCACATAACAGCAAACAGCCTGTGCAAGGCCACTCAAATCTCGCCACGTGTCCACGTGGCGCACGTGGTTGCTCCGCGCTCCGGGTTTTTCGGATCCTGTCAGCCAATAGGGGAGCGCCACGTGTCACCTTCCCACGTGTTTCTAGAAGCCGGCCAACCAATGGGGAAGCGCCACGTGGCAAGGGGAAAATTCGGTGCACCCGGTGCACGCCCGTCGTGGACCGCGCACCAGCCCCCCCTGCCCGCGCCTGCCCGCGCTGCCCGCGCCGCGCGCCTCCGCACTCCGCCGCTACGCCGCCGCTGCGCCGCTGCCCGCCGCCCGCCGCCGCTCGCCGGTCGCCGCCGGCGGCCGGAACAGTAATTCCGGCCGGCAGTTACTGTTCCGGTGAACAGTACCAAGTGCCGAAAAAATAAAGCGAATATACCATTTCGATCGTTTTCGCGCGCTGAGTCCAAATCCGACGTCCGTTTTGCCAAATTCTCATCCGAAATTTTGCCGAAAGCTCCCGGAAAATCCCATTTGCTCTGATTTTCGTGCGGTGTCTATTTTAAATGTCCAATTTCGATTCTACAAGCTCTGTTTCACCGAATAAGCTCCCCACAGTCACTGTTTAATGTTGCACAGTTCCTGCGGGAGTCTGGATCATCACACGGGTAGTGGGCTAAGTGGTCGGGATAGGGTAGGACGCATGTTGCGCTCGTGCCGGGGGGTCGAGCAGAGTCTGGTGGTTAAGGTTAGTTTGGTGCTGGTGTCGGGAGCTGTTTGAGTAAAATGTGGTCCTGGGTCGTCGAGTTTTCTCTGATCTTTTGTCGTCACTGTGTTCGTGGAGTAGTGTACTGGTGATAGCAGGACCCTGAACCCAGACTGTTTTTGACTCACACATGATTTCAGTAAATCAATGTTTTCCTTCCGAATCTTGAAGGGCCACCGGAACCTGTTCTTATTTGATTGGGTGAAGGCATTAGCCCTTCGGGGTTTGGAAAATAAAACTTGTTTTAATTAATTTTTTTAAAGAACTAAAATTCATTAAATTGGACTTCTTAAATCAAAATAGTTTTCGGTAATAACTGTCATCTTTTCTTGCAAACTTCCTCACCCGAGAGGGTTTAAGTGATTTGGGTTCAAGGGGCTGTTTCCATATTTTGGGACGAAAGCTACGGGAGTTGTGCCTAGAACCTGTTCTTGTTTGAATTGGATTCTAGGTGCCAGTCTCAGAACTTTCGAACCCCGATTGGTTCCTTTCTGACGTTTTACCCGAGGGAGCTGAGTTCCCGAACTGTAAGGGGTCGAGAACTTCGAAAGGCTGAGCCTAGAGTCTGTTTTGTTTGATTGAGATTCTAGGCACCAGCCTATCGGGGTTCTCGGACCCTTACGGTGTCGGCCAGTTCTTTTTCATCTGTGAGTTGGGTGTTTTGTTTTGGGGAGCCGTTTGGAGTTGACAGTGGTCCCGTGCTATGGAGTTTCTCCGGCAGATGTTGTAAGTGTTGAGTTATTGTTTTCGATCCGATTGATCGTGGATTTGGTGTAGTGCCCACGGTTTTCGTTCGGTGTCACTTTTGCTATTTCCGGTATTTTTTCGCATATTTTCGTTATATCTTTTGGGTTGGATTTGTAGTTCATTGTGTAAGGCTCGAAAAATAGAGAACGGTGGTGCGATCGGTTATAAATTCCGATAAGCGGAGCTCCCGATGTGACTTTTCTAAGTTGATGTAAAAAAGGTGTTTAGAACACTTATTTCGGCTTTTGGGTGCATGAAAATCCATGCCAATGTACGATGAGATTCCAAAGGATTTGGAACGCAAATCGAGGGAGAAACGGTTGTTACAAAAATATTTGGTTTGTTACAAAAAGATTTGTTTTGTTACAAAAAGGTTCAATTTGTTACAAAAAGATTCGATTTGTTGCAAAAAAGATTTAATTTGTTAAAAAGTGGTTATTATTGTTTCGAACTCTCTTATAAATAGAGGAACCGGAGATCGATTTCTAATTTACACACTTAAGATAGAGAGAGAGACAGGGAAGAACCCTAGTTTCGAAAATTGTAACAAAAGATACCATCGTCTTCTTCTTTGAAGGCTTCATCGGAGATTGGGATCGAGAATCGGCATCGTGGTGGGGCTACGGATGAGGGAGCACCGACCTTACGGGAGACCGGAGAGCGGATGACAGAGCCGAGCATCGTACCGTCACCTTCGCTGACTAAAAGGTGCATTTTGGTGGTTTTCGTTATCTCTTGTAGAGTTCCGGTAGTGTTTTCGAGATTTTTGTCGGGTTTTTTAAGGTCTTGGGTGTATCGGATGTCATGTGCAAAGTGGTGTCAACACCGTCGAGGTGGACGGGAGGCCGCCGCTGCCGTCGATGTAGACGGGAGGTCGCCGCCGCCGTCATCATGGTTGGGAAGTCGCCGCCGCCGTTGTAAGAAAAATGGGAGGCCGCCGCCGCCGACCAAGAGGAAACACACCGCATGGCACACGACGCGCAAGGCGGAATCGCATGAGGCACCGTCGCCGGGGCACCACCCGCATGCACGATTCTGAAATTTTCTCTTCCAAGTTAGCACATGTATTCACGATGTCTTGTAATCGTGTATGAAAATTGGTGAAATTTTTTTTTTTTTTTGCCATATGAATTGAATCAAATTTGCTTGTAAGCATTTGCAGTTTTTGAATCTTCACTAAACTTGTACCCTTATGTGTAACTTGTCGAGTATCTCAGATTTCTTTCGCGGTCTCACATGCCGAGACACGAGAAAACTCAGTTTGTGACAAGGCAATAAATAAAACGTTAATTCTCTTGCCGTTGTAAGAAAAAGCATCAATCTCTTCTTTGGTATATTTTGACCTAGGTTTGATGGTGAGAACATCATCGGCAATAATCAATAGGATTTGTCCATCCAAACTCAATTGATTGCCATACTCATTCATCGATGGAAATCAAGAACGCTCTCATGCGTACTTTCCAATAGGTATATTGATGTTTCCATCTTCAACCATTGTTTACAACACTATTCGCGATTTGATACCACTTGTGGGTTATGAGATAATGGATCTAAATAGTAGAAAAAACCACCTAGAGGGTGAATAGGTGTAAACAATAAAATCTCCAAATCGTTGCGTAAAAAATAACCCAATGCGGAAAAATAAAAGTGTACGCAAGATTTTACGTGAAAAACTCCATCACAGGAGTAAAAAATTACGGGAGCGATAACACGGTGAAATCCACTAAGATTAAACACGTACAATGTGATATACCATAACACTATGACTCAACCTTTTCCATACGCTCCAAGTAGATCTTCTCCACTCGCTCCACAACGCGCTTCGAATCCGCGATTTGCGTCCAACGCCGAATCCACGACGTCCAATCGAATCCATGGTCTTTACCAATATAGCACGTATCGATCACACAAACATGTCTCGCTCCGAATCCACAAAAGCGGTAGTACCTTAAATCCACAAGGCCACGCGAATCCACGTGTTGATTGTCCTCTCGAAAATCGTTGTTTTGTTGGTGATGATAATCCAAATACTTAGCTCATAGATAGACAATAAAACACTATCTAAGTATTCATCAATTTGATTCTACAAGAAATAAAGAGTTTGGAAACCCTAGAATCAAATTGATCAATATAGACGAAGAAACATGAAATTAATCGTGTTTTCCTTTCTTCTCTATATGTGGATTTTTCCTTTTGATTTCTTTTGAAAATAATAAGAAGTTTTGAAATCTTAGGAATCTTAGGAATTTTCGGTCTTCCTTTTGGATTACCCTAAAAGATGAATGTTAGGGTTTATTTATAGGTTAGAAACCTTTTGGAAAGAGATAAGAATCAAAAACTAATTTATCTGAAATTTTCTCGCTCGGTGGTTCAAACTGTATTAAGTCTGATCCGGACTGTCGCCTTTAGACAGAAATTTTCCAGAAAAACTCTGTTCGGGGTCCGGACTGGATGGTCTTGATCCGGATCCTGAACACTCTAAAGGTCCAATTTTTTATTTTATGCAATGAAAATTATTTCAAGTGTTTCTAAACTATAAAAATGTATTCGGATTATCACAAATATTTAGTTAAACGTATCTGATCATTTTGAATCCATTCTTCTTGAGATTGATGTATGTGATTCACAATTCTTCAACTTCAATTTTCAAGATTCAAAATACTTCACGAAATACGCCAATACAAAAATCCTTAACACGGTGAGGGTCGAGAGTTGGGGATTTTGGCTATGAGTTTATGGGCCTGCTGGGGTCTGGATGGTCCGCTTGCGGACAACCACCTAATGTTCCTTACTCCGATTGCTTACGATTTTCCTTCTCATTTCACACTTTTCTACTTACTTTATTTGTTCTGCCTTTTTTCCTCCACTTCTTTTCCTTATTTATATATATATATATATATATATATATATATTATATATATATATATATATATATATATATATTATATATATATATATATATATATATATATATATATATATATATATACATATTCCTTTACTTTGCTTTCGTACTTGCCTGGCTGTTCACTTACTTGCACTTACGTAGTGCAACCGTTCGGCGCGTTTACGGTACTTGGTTTCTTTCTTTCCTTAGTGCTTGCTTGAATGGTTTCGGCAATGGTGTTTGCTGTGTGTGTTCCCTACTCTTCGGGTTACTTCATGGTCCTTTTCGCTGTTTTTTTTTTTTTTGTCCTTTTTCTTTCCCTTCCCTCCAGGCTGCTTTATATGTGTTGTTCTCTTTCCACAAGTTCAATGTACTGTAATAATTGCATACCATTTTTCAGATGCACCTCTTACCAACTATATATATATATATGTATGTATATAACTAACAACGCATATAAAACACCTCCTATCTTTAACTACTTAATTACTCCAAGTTATAGAAGGTGCTCTAATAACTGCATACCATTTTCAAATGGAGCTCTTACCAACTATATATATATATATATATATATATATATATATATATATATATATATATATATATATATATATATATATATATATATATATATATATATATATATATATATTGTGTGTGTGTGTGTGTGTGTGTATGTATATACATACCAATTGCCCGACTCTCTTTTCACAAGTTCAATTGAAAAAGGTATGACTTAAATACTTAATTACCATATGTATGTACATAAATAACAACACATATAAAACATCTTTTACCTTCAACTACTTAATTACTCCAAGTTATAGAAGGTACTCTAATAACTGCATACCATTTTCAAATGGAGCTCTTACCAACTATATATGTGTGTGTGTGTGTATACATACCAATTGCCCAACTCTCTTTTCACAATTTCAATTGAAAAAGGTATGATTCAAATACTTAATTACCATTAGTTATAGAAAGTACTTTAATAGCTACATATCATTTTCAAGTGGAATTCTTACCAACTATATGTGTGTGTGTATATATATATATATATTTAGTAGAGCTTATATACTCTCAAAAGCACAAGCACAAATATACTTGTGAATTATTTACCATTGGATTTGCATTGAAATTTATATTTTTGTAAAGTCAACTAAAAAGAGAGAAAGAAAAAGTAAATAGCATAAATCTCAATGCAAATTCAATGATAAAAAATTCACAAGTATAGTTGGGCTTGTGCTTTTGAGAGTATATAAGCTCTATTCTCTCTCTCTCTCTCTCTCTCTCTCTCTTCTCTCTCTCTTCTCTTTCTATATCTATATATATATATATATATATATATATATATATATATATAATATATATATATATATATATTATATATATATATATATATATATATATATATAATACATACATACATACTTTTTTTAGCCTGCTTCATATGTGTTGTTCTCTTTCCACGAGTTCATTTGAAAAAATAATGGTCCTTTCCACATGTTCAGTTGAAAAACGTATGATTCAGATACTTAATTACCATATGTATGTATATAAATAACAACACATAAAAAACATCTCTTACCTTCAACTACTTAATTACTCTAAGTTATAGAAGGTATTCTAATACCTGCATACCATGGGTATGGAACAAGGAAGCTAGCACGCCCTATTGTCAATCAAAGAAACTAGCTCGAAGGTGATAGCTAATTTTTTTACTCTTTCCCTTCATTCCGTTCATTGTTGTCAGGCAGTTCATTTGCTTGCATTATGTTCCTACTTATCAGGCAATTTTCTTAAAAAACATAACTTGCACTTTACGAAAACCCTCATAGACATGACAGTTAGAACGAAAGAAGGTTCAAGGCAGAGTTCTAGCTAATCGGTTTGGTATCCAGTTTACAGCCAGCATGGGTCATGGGCGGTACGATTCCCTTCAGCCAAGGGGGGGGATTTGAATTTTAGAGTTTTGGATGGTAATGAGAGTCGCATGTTTTGCATGGTAACTAACAGAATGGTAATGGAAGCCGAATGTTTTTTGCGGTCTCGAGTTCTAAAGTTATAAATGCTAAAAGTCTTCATTGTATTCTCTCATTTCTTGACCGGTTTCCTGTTGTGTTCTAGGATGATGGTTTTCCAAATACAGTTTGCTGGCTTTCCCTCTTGATGATTGTTTACTTTTTGATGTTTAGTTGTGAAGTTTTGAGTAGTAAAATTCTTAATTTCAAGTTTCTGAATAGTAAAATTATTGATTCCCCCCCTGCTATTTAAGCAGTCAGTTGGCGATAAATATTGGTGTTACTAAGGCCAATTTTGTGAGAAAGTAGTTGTGCTTCTAGACTCAGTTGATTTTATGCATGTGTTCTTAACCAAAAACAGATGAAAAAAAAAAAGGAAATCCCACTCTGGTTTCTAAACATGTGTCTCTTCTTACCTATTTTTGTAAATTGGTATTGCTTTTGTGTTTTCGTGCATTTCTGTTGGTCTAGACAGTCGTCCGCTGATCTGCTTTTGTGTTTTCATGCATTTCTGTTGGTTCAAAATAGTTGTTCGCTGATCGTTGGTTTCTAAACATGCATTATCTGGTTGCAGGTTTTGCTAGACAGGTTTTACTTTCATGTTTCTGTGTTATTCTCTCATTTTCCTGATTTTCTATTTTTGTCTCATTTCGAAAGGGGAGTTTTCTGATTTCCTGTTTTGCTAACCCGCTGATAACCAAACTGTATTACACAATCCCTTGATTATTTTTGTGCTTTGATTTTGCTAGACAGTTGTTGGAGTCAATATGTGATTACCTATTTTACTAAACTGGCGCGGCTTTCCTGTTGTATTTTTTGCCATTCTTTGATTAGCTTTCTGTTCTCTTGATTTCGAAACAGAGGTTCTCTCATTACTTGCTATACCTGCCTGATGTTAAACAGACTCTATCACACACTTCTCTATTTGTTTAAATGGTCTCCCCTACTTTGTAAATATCATTTAAGAATGTATGCTGTTAGTTGATGATACTCCTGTTTTCTTTAACTAACCTTGATCAGGTGGTGCTGCAGATTAATTTGGTGTGTATAAATTAGTTCCCTGTTTTACAGGGCCAATATTAGACAGTCTCTTTTACATGCTTCCCTAATTGGTAGGATTGTTTTACTGAACTCATAATACAGAACGGATACTTGCTTTACTTAACTAATGTTAGACATGCTCTATTGCATACTTCTCGGTTTGTTTAAATGATTTTGCCTACTTTCTAGGTATTGCTTATCAATGTATGGTATTAGCTGTTAATTGTCTTGCTTTCTTGAACTGGTCATGATTTCCTGAATTCACAATACTGAACAGATACTTGCTTCACTTAACTGACGTACCAAGCTCTATTGCATAGTTTTCAGTTTGTTTAAATAGTTTTCCCTACTTTCTAAATATTACTTGGTAATGTATGCTATTTGCTAATAATTGTTCTATTCTCTTGAATTGGCCTTGATCAAGTTATCCTGCAGATTGGTTTTGTGTATATAGTATAGGATAATGTTACTTGATTAAAAGAAATCACCAAAAACCCTGTTTGATAGGATCATGTTACTAGATTAGAATAAACTGGCTGAATATCAATTTTTCTATTTTTTTCTGTTTTCTAGCAAGACATTCTTTGACTTTCTATTTTCTAAGTTGGTATTGTACGTCTTCTGTTTCACACTCCCCTGTGTATTTTATACTGATGGACCTGCGTATGCATTTACGTATAGATATGTAGGAACCTATATGCTCTGTGCTCATGGACTTAGGTATTTACAGATATGTAGGAATGTATGTGTTCGATGCTCATATGGACTATGACAATTTTCTCTCTTGACAGAATTAGGCTTTCTTTATATATGCTTCTGGGTAAGATAGTGAGAGAATTGTGCAGATACTATTTCTAGCTTACCATGAGCACACTTTGGATGGCATGGCCTACACACACTCGAATGCTCTGGATTGGCTTCATTTTCTTAGTTCGATTTAGAGAATACTTTTCAATAATTAAACACACATTGCCTCTCTAATCTGCCTCCATTTCTACTGCAGTTTACAAAGTACTTTTATCATAATCAGTATCTGTTTGCTCTTTCTCAACATTACTGTGTGTCTACACACTCATACATATATAGAAACTAACTATTTAAGTATCAAGCACATTTACAAATAAGCCAAAGGAATAAGTGGGCAATGATCTATTATATTTGCAATTCAGGTATGAATGATATAATATTTTTACATTGTGGATGATCGGTGCTTCTCTATTTTATGGATTGAATTTCTCTTTTATTCCTTCCAAATTTTTTCTTTTCTTTTTTTTTTCCTTTTTTTTTATCTTTATTTTATTTTATTATTTTTTTTTGCGATGATGATGCATAAAAAAAGCAGCAATTTTGGGTGGTCTTAGGTGGTGAACTACTGTTTAGACAATGATGGTTTTCAAATGAATGCCTTATAATCTTACGTGGCATTCAATGATCAATTGCTTGTTGGGCAATCGACAGTCACTGTTTGTTGCTTATTTCGAAAAAATATGCTGTGTAGGTTGCCTCTGATGTTTTTACTCGGAATAGGGTTTCTTTTTGGGTATGTATTTCTTTTCATGATATTATTTTTGATTGGTTGTGCGTTTTCTTGGGTAGAAAAAAACACTTTAAATTTTTTCACATGCAAATCTGATTTCTTTTTAGCCTTGTATTTTTTTCAGTCGGTTTGGGTTGCTTTGGATTAGTTGTACATGTTTTACATTCTTTTTTAGGACTATAATTTATTTTGTATTTCTGATTTGGATTGACTGTGTATTTTTTGTGGGCAGAAAATAAAAATTGGGATTTTTTGTTGGCCTTTGACAACCAATTGCTGCTTTCATGATGTTGATGCATGAGAAAGAAAATCTAAGCCTCCTATATATATATATTTTTTTTTTTTTTTTTTCTTGAAGTCAAAATACATGAATTGTATTGTTGTTGGTTCGTGTCCTGTTCTTTCTTATTGAGTTCGTGGTGTCCAGCTCAAACTATCCATTTTTTTTTTGTTTGGGTTGAGATATTAAGCGAGCCTTTTTTGTTTTGTTTTGTTTTGTTTTTGTTTTTGTTTTTTTTTTTATCATTGCTTAATCATATTGTATCGTAGATACTATCGATCATACTAATTGTATTTTTTTGATTTGTAGATTTGATGAAGCCGCTTCTTCGTATAAAGAAAATAAGTGAAGAACTATTATCTATTTTGCGGTCTGTCTATGATGAACTATCTATCTTGCAATCTGTCTGTATATTTAATATATGTTTAGTGCGTGTTTTTTCTTAAACATTAATATCTGCCTGATCAATTTTTATATTCCTGCACACATCATTAGATTAAATATTGTAATATTATACCTCCAAATTTTTTAATCTGTATGTTATTTTTCTATACAGTTTATTTGTTAAATAAATTTACTTAATGTTATTTTCAGGTTACAATAAAAAAAAATAAAATAAATGTATTATACTTGCCTTATCCACATATGTCTTCAAATTTTTTTATCTGTACATTAATTTTTTTTTTTTTGGTATAGTTTGTTTGATAAATAAATCTATATAATATTATTTTTTATATTATAATAAAAAAATAAAATAAATATATCATAGTTGATTTATCCGCTGCAAAGAACGGTCCTATACTTGTATAACAAAGTTTGCCGGTTGATTCGGTAAGTAGACCAGTTTAACAGGTAGACCGGTTTCCTTGCAACTGTTCAACTCATACGTTCAACGAAACCCTACCACCACTCATACGCTCGACGACTGCTCTCTTCTCTCCCTCTCTCTGTTTCTCCCTCTCGGTCTACCCTCAGCTCCCCTCTCTCTCTCGCTCTCTCGTGAGGAGGACGACCAGGACAAAGGAGGTGGTGCCGTGGTGACGATATCTACGGTTTCCCTTCTCTCAGGCGCTTCCTCTCTCCTTGTTTCGTTCGGGTCCGAACTCCGGACCACAAACCCCACTCGTCCTTGAATCCTCAATCACCACGCCGCGGTTCTCTCACACTCTCTCTCCCTCTCGTTTCATTCCGGTCCGAACCGCGCTTGGCCCACTCTCGCAAGTAGTAAGGCAAGATCGGGGAGGAGGTGGTGGCGATACCTAGGGCTAGCTCTCTATTTGAGCACCAAAGTTCTATTTGAATCCACAGCTCCAGCTGTTCTTCTTGTGGTAAGCGTCCTGCCCTTCTCCCTGTTTGAGCTACCAGAGTAATAACTACCGAGTTGTAAATCTATAAGCTTCTGTTTCAGTATTGTGCTTTCAAGATTCTAGATATGTACAAACAAAAAAAATCTATAAGCTCTGTTGCAGTTAAAATCAGAGCTTATGCAGAAAAATACTATAGTAACTTGCTTATTTATGACTTTGGTTTGATTGGTAGTGATTTTTGTATTTTTGTGGTTATATTCTCATAAATCATATTCAGAATAATGAAACGGTAGTTCTTCATCTTTATAAAAGATTGGTATGTCTCAGTTACTAGTTTAGATTTTATGGCCTTTTCTTTTACTTAATTTAAGAATGTTTTAATTGTTTGTAGATTTCTTCCATTATTTATGATTTTTTCTGTTCTAATTGTTTGTTTGCTAAGATGTGTGGAAGAAAAGGGCGAGTTAATTGCTATTCGTGGGGAGACAAGAGGAACATTTATATATATTGTGGGGAAATAAGGTGCTATTTTGTGTTCTTCGCTTCTTTTATTTTGAGTTTTATATTAAAATTGCATTTTTATTTATTAAATCTTATATTTTATTGAAAAAAATAGGTATATAAAAATTTGAATATGAGTATGAAATTTTAGTTGTATTGTTACTAATTCTAGTTAATATTCATATATGCATACTACTATATATTACAATGATTTAAGTGTCGTGGCACAGAGTCGTGCCGAAAATTTGCCGGCGTGGTACGGCATGGTGCATGCCGGGCCATGCCGATGAGTGCCGGTTACAAGAAATACATGTGTGCTGACACATAATGGTATGAAATATTTAATTTCTTTTGCAACAAAATTTTCTAATTACTTATTATGTATTTTTATCAAATATTTTAAATTTTATTGAGAAAATTACTTAGTAATTTAAAGAAAAAAGAGTTTTGAGCTGTGCCATCGGCACAGGGACTGTATCGTGGCGGTATCTTGTTGGCAGATACGGCATGGTGAATACGGCCCGTGGCGTTGGATACTTAAATCCTTGATATATTATTATCTGAATAAGATCTGAATACAAATCTGATCCCTATCCGAATCTGAAGAAATACTTGATCATATCTGAATTTATTTTTTAGCGGATATGGTAACAAAAATTTAGCATTCGACACATATCCTTACTCGAATTCGTATCTAAGTAAAAAAAAAGGATGTGGATATGGTTTTGTCCAATATCCCATCGTATACTATTCGTTTTCTCCCCTTGTTAGGTCAGAGCTAAGATGTTGAGTTGTATGAAGGTTTTTCCCCTGGACACTAACTGAACCACCTTTTTATGTAACCCAGCATGAAGATGCTGCCTCTTTACTTTTGTTTTTGAAGTTAGGGTCCTGCTCAGTGTAATGAATTGAGTATGTTCCATTTTTTTTTTGGAATGAATTTATCATTTTAAATAGCACTTATCTTCAACTCTCTCTGTATTTCTTTTACCAGGTGACACAAAACTGCAAACAAGAGAGTGAAAACTGACCCATCTTGTACACTGTTGATATACTACCAGATAGGATATTATACTTTGTCACTTTAAGCTCATTTCAGATTTGTTACAAAATTTATATTAAGGAAGTTAACATGGTGGAGAACGATATTTCTGCTGATCTGTTATTTTCTGAATTAATCGACATGGGATTTGACTTTGACAAAGTTATAAAAGCTATTGAAGCTGTAGGTCCATGCCGTGATGACGCTATGGAGTTTATATTAAATGGTTCTTGTGATAGCAATAAGGATCAAAATAGGCGGGTTTCAGATCAATTTACTTGTTCAACCAGTCAAGCTTACCCATTGGGTGAAAGTCTCACGTCTGCTCAACCGCTTCAGAGATTGAAACAGTCAAGTATAAAAGAGCATTTTCCAAAGTATTGTGGGACTAGACGGAACATTTCTTATGGTGATTCTGGTGATTCATTATCTCAAACAAAGAGATTAAGTTCTGCCAATTTATGTGGCCAAAAAGTCATCAATATTGACCCTGGATTGGAGAGTGGCACTTCACAGCTTTGCAGTTTTGAAAGCCGAGAAGCTGAAATGGATTGGGATAAAGAAGTTGGTAGTGTTTTGCAAAAGCATTTTGGATTTTCATCTTTGAAAGGTTTCCAGAAGGAAGCTTTGGATGCTTGGTTCGCTCATAAGGATTGTCTTGTTCTTGCAGCAACAGGGTCTGGTACATGCCTTTCTTTTTGTTTATCTACATTTTTGCATTAGATTTAGTGCCTGTCCAAACTAGCTGCAGCTTCTCCAGAAGCGCTGTTGACAATAACTGTTCAAAAAGCACGAACAATTCTTTCATTAACATCCCCTCCAATGCTTCTAGCTGTAGCAGAAGCAAAAGCTTTGAAATGAAGCTTTTTGTTTCTAGTCTCTGAAGTGCTTTTCATCTTCTTGACACAGCGAAAGCTCCAGATTTCTTATGGTCAAATCATTACCTACTTGGGTAGAGAAGTTGTTTCAGAAGCTACCCAAATAGGCACTTAGACTTGTATATGCTTCAAAATAGACAATTAATAGATCATTCTGCACCTGAATAAATTCCTCATTTTGCAGGGAAATCTCTTTGCTTTCAGATACCAGCGTTATTGACACAAAAAATTGTGGTCGTGATTTCGCCCTTGATAAGTTTGATGCATGATCAATGTTTAAAATTAGTGAAACATGGGATATCAGCATGCTTCCTTGGGTCAGGACAACCTGACAGTGGTGTGGAACACAAGGCAATGAATGGCAAGTATAAGATAGTTTATGCTTGTCCCGAGACCATATTGAGGCAAACACTTTATCTCTTTCCTGATTTTTTTTATTTATGTGATAATGTTAGTTACTTGCAGTGCTTTTCTTTTGTGTAGGCTTATGGAGCCGCTTAAAAAGCTTGCAGAAAATCCTGGGATTGCATTGTTTGCCATTGACGAAGTTCATTGTGTTTCTAAGTGGGGCCATGATTTTCGTCCTGATTATAGGTTTGGTCTTTTGCCTGGTTTAATTTTTACCTTGGTTGCTTAGACCTAAGACATGTCGTTCTAATAGAATGTTTAGCCTAGCTGGAGCTTCTAAAAAAGAACCATTTAAGTATAGGTGTCCAAAGGAACTAAAACAAATTCCTTCATTTAAATTTATCCAAATGGCTTTTTGCAGAGCCACACGTTACATATTCGAGCTTATGCCTTTTGTGCTCAAAAGCTCGTTTTAGCTTTCTGAAAGCACCAAACTTTTTGTTTGCTAGTTGCATTGCTGTTGCTTCGTGGTGTAGCAAAACTGTTTTAGAAGCCTGGTGAAACCATCTTTAAGAATTTTTATGTTCCAATAGTAAAATGTTTCTGTTTTGTTTCATATAGTTTGTTTCCAGTCCCGTCAAACTCTTGAAGTAATTAATTATTTAAATTCTTTCTCAGACGTTTGTTCGTATTGAGAGAGAACTTCAATACCTCCAATTTGAAGTTCTTAAAGTTTGATGTACCATTGATGGCATTGACTGCTACTGCAACAATTCCTGTTCAAGAAGATATTATCAAATCCTTGCACATGTCCAAAGAAACAAACATTGTATCGACTTCCCTTTTCCGGCCAAATCTTCGATTTACAGTGAGTAGGAAACTCTTCTATATGAAAATAATTAATTCTATCCATTCAGAACGAAAAAGAATAACTTCTAAGCTTTGGCTAGTCTTTTTGATTGTATGATTTGCAAAAGTTGCTCTCAGCAAATTTAGTAATGAAAGTTGAAAACATACATATTTAATTTGTAGTCTAGATACTGAATTTTAATCCATATAACTTTGTGCGTCATTTTTTAGATTTAAAATTTTAAATGTGCATTAAAGATGAAATTAAGGCCCTAAAACTTTATGTTCATTTAGGTCAGACGATCCCTACTTATAGACGAATTTTATGAGAGTTTCTCTAGGAAGCATGAGCATAATTTACTACCATAAGGTTGCAATTGTAAATGCCATCTTTTAGCTTTTATGCTTTTCTCCTCTTTTCTTATATTATTCTGCTTAGTGTCTAGGAAGTAAACACTCAAAACTTCTAGGTTTGTAGTGGTTCTTTCTTAAAATTGTATTGTTCATCTTTCAACCCTTTGTTCGTGGAAAAGGTTTGGTAAAATAATATGTTAGTAGTACCATTTGTTGATCTTCAAACTTTCTTTCTGTATCTTGAGTTGGAATGGATTCTAAATTGTGGTGAAGAACTAACTATTAGGGCTTTGGCGCAAATTCAGGTGTCAAAACACGAATTTATGTTTACCAATCTCATTTTATCCCTGTAGGGAATCTTCGTTGTTTTCCAAATATTTTTCCTTTTGTTGTGTGCATGCATAGTAGCTTTTTGGCCTCACCTATGCTGCTTGTTCAATTGCAATCATTCTACTAGAGCATTTGGCAAACTATACAGTGTGGAACTTCTTTTGCGGCTGGAAGTTTATAGAGATTCTAAGTACCAAAAGTAGAAGATCCAATTGGGAGTTTCTAAATCAGCTAGTGCAAATTGGGGGATTAAATGTAGTGCTTCTTTTAATAGGCATTATTCAAACTCCGGGCCCTACGGTAGAGGGTTAAAATGCATCCATTTCCAATCTTGATGATGGATCATGGCTTATTGGGTTTTTAGCAAAGGGAGATCAAGGTAAAATAGGCATATACTTTAGGAGATTTTTCATTGGTGTTTAAATATTACAACATTTCCTTGTGACACCTTAGTGACCAGTGATCACATGATATACAGTATAACCAATGGTTCTTGGGAAACCATTTATGCATGCTTTTAGGAATGACTATAGAATTCAAGGTAATTTAAAATTTCACCTCTTTGCATCACTTGCACATTTCAGGGAGAACACTCTCGTTTTGGTTTTGAGTGCATATGCATATGTATGAAGTAATAGTATACATTAAGGTGTATAAAAGTATAAACATTTGCGTAAGTATGTGATAGTGAACCATGGATTTTATTTTATTTTTTAATATAAGGCAACAATAATTTCTTCATGCTCGTTCCAAGTTCAGAGAGTCCTGTTGAAATTCTCCTTTTCAGGTTTTTAATTATGTGGTTAGGTGAAGTCCTTTATTTTTGCATCCTAATTTTCTTGGGAAGCTTTGTGGTTATTGATCAAATTTTATGACTGAATAATCAATATATATAGATTTTTTGAGAGAAGATTGAAGCCAGATTTGGCCAACTTTTCGTCTCTTGTATCTTAGTTCCGTATTTTCCTTTTGTCTTCTAATCTGATTAATAGATAGATTCGTAGAAATTTTATAATTTTCTAGCTTGCATGAAATTTTACACACAACATTTTCTATTTTAAGGAAAAAAATAGTTGTTCTTTATTCGTTTATGATGACAAGTATTACATTTAGGTCTAGTTTGGTACAGGGTTAAAAGTTAGGGGGTTAAATATTTCTCCTGTATAGGGATGTCAATGGGTACGGCTACTCGAAATTTTATCCGAACTCGAATCCGAACAAAATGGATTTATTCGATGTTAAACGGATATGGATTTGGATACGGATATAAAAAACGAAAACCCGATGGATTTGGATTCGGATATGGATTTTGATTGTACTCGACCCGAACCCGAATTGATTTTACATTATATAATATATGTGTATATAAATATTCGATATTATATTTAAATTTATATTTTAAAAATTTAGATTTAATTTTATATGTTTTGAAATATTGTAAGAAAAAAAAGGAGAAATAGTTGTTCGAGTTTGGGTTTTCGGGTTCGGGTTCGGATTTTAGATTTTTGGTCGGGTTCGGATTTGGATATGAATATTTTAAATCTATCGGATTCGGGTTCGGATTTGGGTTTCGGGTTGGATAGTTGGGTTCAGGTTCGGGTTCGGGTTTTTGAAAATCCGCCCCAAATCCGACCCGTTGACATCTCTACTCTCGTAATATTTAATGGTGTAAATGCTATTCTAGTAAAAAGTGTTTCTTTAATGATGTTTGGTTGGGTCATGGATGAAAGTAAAGAGAGAAAAGAGAGAAAAGAGATAAAATAAAAAGAAAGGGATGAGAGAGAAAGTGAGGAGAGAGAAAAGGGGTAGAGAGAAAGAAAAGAGAAAATAATGAGAGGGATGAGAGAATGAAGAGAGAGAAAGGGATGGGAGAGAGAAAGAGTGAGGAAAAATAATGCAAGGGAGAGGGATGAGAGAAAGTAAAGTGAGAGAAAATTAGGAGAGAGAAAGTGAAGAGATAAAATAAAAAGAGGGATGAGAAAAGGTGAGTAGAGAGAAAGTGATGAGGAGAGAGAAAGTGAAAGGAGATAAAGCAAGAAGAGAGATGAGAGAGAAAGTGAGAAAAAGTAAAAGAGAAAGTGAAGAGAAAGAGAGCAGAGAGAGGATAGAAAAAATAAAAGGAGTGATGAGAGAAAGTAAAGTGAGAGAAAGTGAGGAGAGAGAAAATAAGGATAGAGAAAGTGAAGAGAGAGAAAGTGAGGATAGAAGAAATGAGTAGCAGAGAATGAAAAGAGATAAAAGTAAGCGAAGGAATACGAGAGAGTGAAGGTAGGTCAAATTTTATCTTTCTCTTTCTTTAACCTTCTTTAATTTAATCACCCCTTATTAGGTTAACAAATTTGTATTGCCGGAGGTTGAAGGAAGGTGAAATGATCACCTCCCTTAACAGTTAATCCTGCATACCAAACATAATTAATAGGGGAGTGAGAGCTTACAAGAGTAATATTTCAATATTTTTAACCCTTTATTATACATGCATGTAATCTAAATTTTACCTTTCAATTAACTTTGAGGGCCTATTTCATCTTACTATAGGGCGTCGTGATAATTGATGAAGTGCTACTGGATTAGTGGTTATGTGAGAAGAACAATAGGGGTATTTGGCCTAGCTATTGGAGAAGTGATTTCTGTAGAATTGATTTTAGTTAAAAGTTGTAGAACGCATGGCTGAGTCTAGTTGTAAAACGATTTCTTTGAAGTGATTTTGTAAAGTTGTTCGGCAAAATTTTTATTGCCATTTGCAAATAATACTTTTTTGTTGAATTTTATTTTTAAATTTAAATTTAAAATATGAATTTGAACTTAAAATTTAAAATTTAAAATATGAATTAGAATTTAAAATTTAATATTTGAATTTAAAATCTAAATCTAAAATTTGAAAATTTAAAATTTAAAATTTAGAATTTGATATTTAGAATTTAAAATTTGAAATTTAAAATTTAAAAATTTAAAATTCAAAATTTTGAAATTTAAAATTTAAAATTTGAAATTTGAAATTTTAGAACATAAAATTTTAAAATTTAACATATTAAATTTGAATTTTCAACATTTGAAATTCTTAAATTTAAAATTTAAAATTTAAAATTGAAAATTGAAAATTGAAATTTAAGTTTGAAATTTGAAAGTTAAAACTTAAAAATTGAAAATATAAAAATATAAAATATAAAATATAAAATTTGAAATTGAAAATTTGAAATTTCAATATTTAAATTTTATCTCAATTTTTAAATTTGAAATTCAAAATTTTAAGTTTGAGAATTGATAATTGTAAATTTGAAATTTTAGAACATAAAATTTTAAAATTTAACATATTAAATTTTGAATTTTCAACATTTGAAATTCTTAAATGAAATTTGAAATTTAAGTTTGAAATTTGAAAGTTAAAACTTAAAAATTGAAAATATAAAAATATAAAATATAAAATATAAAATTTGAAATTGAAAATTTGAAATTTCAATATTTAAAATTTATCTCAATTTTTAAATTTGAAATTCAAAATTTTAAGTTTGAGAATTGATAATTGAGAATTGAGATTTAAAATTTGAAATTTAAAATTTAATATCTAAAATTGAAAATTGAAAATTGAAAATTGAAATTTAAGTTTGAAATTTGAATGTTAAAACTTAAAAATTGAAAATTTAAAAAGTATAAAATATAAAATATAAAATATAAAATTTGAAATTGAAAATTGAAAATTTCAATATTTAAATTTTATCTCAATTTTTATATTTGGAATTCAAAATTTTAAATTTGAGAATTGATAATTGAGAACTGAGATTTAAAATTTGAAATTTAAAATGTAATATCTAAATTTAAAGTTTTGAAATTTAAAAGTTAAATTTAAAATTTGAAACTTGAAATATTAGATTTAAAATTCAAAATTTGAAATTTAGTGTACATCTAAATTTAAATTTAAAATTTAGATCTAGAATTTACATATAATTGTGAAATTTGAGTTCAAAAATCAAAATTAGGTTTCAAGAAATAAGTTTTGAGCCTCTGAAATTAGAAAACTGATTCTAAAAATTAGAATTAGATTTTTAAAAAGAGGTTACTAAGCGCTTGGTCAAAGGAAAAATCACTTTTGGCCTTAATACAACTTTCTATAATCTAGGCGAAACAACCCATATATTAAAAACCACTAACAGCTTATTGTTATGGCTTACTCCGAAGCATCGAATTGGAGCTTCTGGTTTTGATGCTCAGAATCTTATTTCTACTACCTGTTGTACCAAAAGCTTCAAAATTTTCTCTTTGACAAATATTTCACTAGAGATTGCTGCCTCTGAAACTAGAAGCAAAAGCAGAGCAAGCAGGCCTTGAGAATCCTGCTCCCACGGGAATTAGCACAAAGACATTAAAGCCCAAAATGTCAGTTATTGATTATGGTGTGTTCTTACTCTTCTTTCCATTGCTATTTATAGGTAACACACAGCAGAACCACTTCTATCTCATCATATGAAAAGGATTTTCGTGAACTGATAGAAGCATACACTGCAGGAAGGTTACCTGGTCAAAGAGGTCTGAACAATAATAATCATGAGGAAAATTCTGATTACTCTTTTAAGTCTAAAGATGATTGTGAATCTAATGATGAAGAATCTCGTGAATCTAATGATGAAGAATCTCGTGAATCTAATGATGAAGGATCTAAACTATGTGATTCAAAATTATTTGACACTGATGACATTGACGAGAACAATGACAACAAATTTTCAGTTAATGGTGGTTCTGCCGTTTTTCCAGAGGATTACCTGGAAGATGTGCTAGACTTTCAGCATGCAATAGATGATTTAGATGGTAATGTACTAATGTTTTTTAATTGTTATATGATTACTTCTTTTATTGTATACTCTTTGACTAATATCTGATTATATTTTAGGTGAAGTACCAATATTGTAAGATTTTCTGTTGCTCTTACTGAACATTTTTCATGCAGCTTGTAGCAAGGAGGTTGCAGGTCTAAAGTACTTTTTCGTTATGTACCATAGTTATGTTGAGTGGAAGGTGATAAGCAAGCAGCATATATAATTATTATTTTACATTAAACTTAACTTTATCAACTTTTTGAAATATTGTGTTTGCTCGTTAGCTATTGCTTGTTATCATCATGGTTCAGAAACCAAACCGAACCGGCTGATCGAACCGGGTTGACCGGGAGCCGGCTTATTAACCACAAATTGTTGAAGCGGCTGATTCAAGTAAATAGGTCCCTATCCATTATAAAGTGTAAAATAATTTTCACTTGGGAGGGATTCGATCTTGTGTCCACCAGGGCATAGATTCAGTACTCTAACCACCTAGCCAAAGCTACTCATCTTACTAAGTATATGGAAGAATACAGTTTAAAAAATTTAGTAAGTCAATTTTTTTTTATAAAATATATTTATAAATATATTTAAATATGACATTTATTTATATTTATATAATGGTTAAACCCCGGTTGAATCTCTGACCCTTAAACCTCTCCCTTTATTGATTTGATTGCTGGTTTGGTTCTCGGAATGCTAGGACTACTATATTGATCGAGATATTCTAGATACGTGATGTGTCTTCTCAATTTCATACGGTGTAAAATTCATTGGATTAATTACAAAATTTTTTTTGCTGGTCACCAATTGATTGATAAGGTTCAATTTCTTCCTTTACATATTACAATTTATACAGTTTTTACAATTTCATAAGAGTTACCTTGTTTTGGCATATTTGGTATTCTAGCTTGTCATGTAGGAATTTACGTCTTGAAGATGACGAGAAACGGTACTAATGCGTAATTTGATGTTTGGCAAATATTGATGGTGTAATGACTCGAACTTCTGCAATATCGTAGTTTCGGTGAAAACTTGCTTGGAGGACCATTCCTGTAGTCCAGGCGAAGTTTCAAGCTTATTGGAGTGTTTTAGGCGCGGATTTGGCATGAAAACGGAATTGAGAAATATTGGACTTTGACCAATTGAGCAAAGAATAGTTAAGAGGCGATTGCGACGATGTCTGGAAAGAGTTTCAAGGGTTTCAGAACGATTAGAAGAGAGTTGGATTTCTATTGAGTGAAATTGGGAATTTTCGGATGAAGCGATTTTAGCCGAAAAGGATTCAGGACTGGTCCTTGATCTGGAAGATCGGATCTTGACATGAAGGACCGGACCTTGAGAGGAAGACCGGTCCTTCCCTATGAAACCATGATAAAATTTGGGTTCGGGGATCGGTCTGTGATTAGGCAGATCGGTCCGTCAACAAGGGGTTGTCGGGCTGAACGTTCGGGGACCGGTCCGTGGATGAGAGACCGCTTTGTCCGCGGGTGAAATGCCCAGTGAAGGATATTTCTGTAAATTGGCTGGGTAGGGCTTTTAAAAGGGGACCTTATCCCATTTCTTTTGTACACCCACAACACCACGCACAAAGAGAGAAGAGAGGGGAGCTCTCCCTCTCCCTCTCTCTCACTGTCCTCTATCTTTCTCTCTCTCTCTTGGAGCTTCGCCAAGGTGGAGATTGAGCTCGGGATTCACATAGGAGTGGAGGATCGAGCCTTGGAGTGAGTAGAAGCTTGGAGAGCTCGCGTCTTGAGGTAAAGGTTTCGATTTCTAGGTTAGGGTTTTTAGTAAATCCTATAAAATCGAGATTCTCGTGGTCCCTAGGGGTTTCTACACGTGTTTAATCAAAGATTCTTCATAAATTTCAGAGTTTTTTTTTGGGAAAATGAAACTAAGGGCACGAGTAGGGTTTTCGAATTTTCGGGGTTTTTGATCTAATTTGATCGTATATTTCTCTAATTAAAGATTAGAGAAGAGCCCCATCCAACTTTAATTTGAAAAGTGACGAGCGCCGGAGATCAATTTCGGGTAACGAACTGAACTGGAGCGGTATCGGCCCTACAAGTTCAAAAAAAGAGCAATTGGCCGCGAGATTTCGATTGCAAGTGTTTACAAGCAATCAGAGGTGTTTTTAGGTGGGTTGTGCTTAGACCTGGCAAACGGGCGGGTTGGGTAATCCGCGGGCGGGTTATGTACCTGCGGATCATATGGACATGGGTAAAATTTACCCGTAATTTTTTGGGTAACCAACATCTTTACCCATACCCACCCGTGGGCGGGCGGGTATGCGGCTTACCCATAAGATTTTTTTTTTTTTTTTTTTTTTTTTTTTTTTTTTTTTTTTTTTTTTTTTTTTTTTTTGCTCCTATACTTTTCAAATGTAAAATATAAAATATAAATTTTTTAAAAGCATAACATAACTTATAAAATACATTTGGTAGAGTGGTGCAGCGGGAGAGACGGAGCAGTACGACGAAAAAAAAGACATGAAGAGAAATTAGGGTTAGGATTAGAATTTTAAGAATGTGTAAACAAAAATAATATATATATATATATTTAATTAAAAAGATATATGCGGGTACTCGCGGGTTGACCAAAATGGCCACAACTAAATAGGTGCCCAGCTGTTTTACCCATAATTTTTTGGGTAAGAAAAACTAATACTCATACCCGCAAATTTGCGGGTACCCCGTGGGTACCCGCGGGTACGGGTAGGAATTGTCAGGTCTAGTTGTGCTAAGCCGAGGCGACTAGATCGCCTTTCATATCTAGAGTATAATTTTATAAATTTATATTGATGCATAAAATGGTAGGTTAATTGGGTATAATCCGTAGGTGTAAATAAATTAGCTACCATGGGACAATAGGAAAAATATGTAGAGACATGAATGTAAACCTAGGTGGCGGACTAATAAAGTAGGTTGACAGTTTCTAGGAATTAGAGAACTCAACAATGGATTAGTAAGCATAGTGCCATCAAACGTAGGTGGAAAACATAGTAGTAGGTAGGCCACTTGGACAAGATGAACATAGAACCTAGAGTCTTGTGAACCTAGGTGGGACAGACATAGAACCTAGTATCATTGAACGTAAGTTGCTATACATAGTGGTAGAACGGCCACTAGGACATGAGGACATTGGTCTAGAAGGGTTAATATGTAGGATGAGTACATAGGGATCCTTGAGACCGAGATTAAAGAAATTTCAGAATTTCAAACCTGAGGGCCTTGGGTGTGCTAAATGCCACCTAATGCTAAATACAGAGGTGATAGGAAGTTAGGCTTGCCGTCTACAATCTAAGGCCGGGGGTGAATGGAATGTCACCAAATAGAATGTCGAGGGGTAGGGCAACTTTCCAAGCCATGTGGATTAAGATAAAAAGGAACAAGGGGAAGGTAGGCATGTCATCTTTAATCCAGCAGCTACGGGTAAACGGAATGTCACCTAATGCCAAGGTAAAGGGGACAACTTTCCAAGATCTGGACTTGAGGCATGGGTTGCGCAAAAATGTGACCTAATGCAGAGATGGACGCGGGAATCCTGCATGTGATTGACTCAAGACTGAGTTAGGTATATAGACTAAGGTAGAGGATTCGTAGGCATGTGATTGACTTTAGGATGAGTCGGATAAGATATAGCTAAGGTAAGAGAAATCTTAGAATGGATAATGAAATAGTAAGTAGAGTTGGTAAACTTACAAGTAGATTTCATAGTTGCATTATTTTGTGGCATAGTAGACATATATGCTTTAGTTGCTTATTATATTATCTCCTTTGGACCTGATGGGTCAGACTTCTTACTTGTGTGGCCTTACCCACTAGAAATTATTGCTATAGTTCTCACCTCCATGTTTTGCATGTTTGGCTGAGCCAGCAACGACAGAGAGAGGAAAGGACGTAGCTCCTTACTTAGAGGCCCTACCATTTCCTGGGCTTATAGAAGTACCCTTCGACATTGTATAGGAAGGGGTAAAATAAACAAAAATAATAAATTGTAATAATATTTTGGATTGTAAAGGAAAAGAAAAATGTAACTGTAAATGTATAGATTGTAACGAATGCTTGTAATAGTTAGAAGTTTTATGTTTGCTATGCTTTTCGTTCGCAATCCGTGTTTGAATTATGTTCCTTGTTGGAACTTGTTGAATTGTACAGGTTGTGACGTCTTGGGCTGATAGGGAAAACTCTGTCCGTTTGGTGGGTTTGTGCACTTGCCCGAACCGACCAGAGAGGCTGTCCCGGGGCTTGACACTGGGTTTAAAGTGTCGCCTCGTGCCACTCGGCACAGTGCGGCACGTACCGTGCCCCTAATATAGGGGCGCAGTACAAAGGGGGTCTCTTAGGACCCCCCCATGCCGGTGATACCCTTATGGGTTTTGCGCGAGACAGTGCGATACCCATAGGGTATCGCCGACACTGTGTCGTGTCGACTTTTTTTTTTTTTTTTTTTCCTTTCCATACATGTTATTGTTTTTTTTTTGGTCGTACCAATTTTTTTTTGTTTTTTTTTCTCTTTCCACCTGTGATGATTGCATATGCACATTACGTATAACAATACAATGAGATATTATCTGTTATGACATGTTATGATGATTGTTGTCAATCATATCCACGATTCAATTGCATATGCACATTACATACGACAATATAATGAGATATATCAGCAATATATAACTTTCTCACATAACCACCAATATATATGCCAACATTGTCAAATAAATTTGGTATATGCATATCACAATATATCATATGATCCACCACGACAATCTATGTGGAATAAAACAATCATTTTTCTATAAATATGTAAATTTAAATAATTATTTAATTTGTGAATTTTATTATTATATTGTAATTTCTATTTTTTATGAGGTATAGTTGTACTTTATATATAAAAAAATTACAAGTATGTTAATTAGTGAGTATAGTACGCTATATATAGCCAATATTCATAATTATTTGACTAAACCTTTCAAAATAATATTATAAAAGTTTATTGGGAACAAAAAACTAAAAAAAAATCGTACCAGAGCGTGCTACTGGGAGGTCATCCGTATCCATCGGCATGCAATCGTGCCACGTGTCGGCACGAAAGCGTGCCTGTGCCATACTGTGCCAGGCGAACATCGGCACACCCCCATGCCACGGCACTTTAATCCTTGGCATGACAGATGGTGCCTCAAGGAATGCTTTCCTAACATGTTCATTTTCTTGCTTAGTTTCCTGATAGAATAAAGATTAATGGATACTTTGGGTTATTCCTTTTGTTGACTTCCTTCTTTGACACGTGTGGCTCCTCTCCTTTCTGTGATTTTTATCTAGCGCATCATTGAGGATGTGTCAAAATTTCATATAGTGCTTAGGGTCTAGCTATTTTGTAATTATATAGTATAAGACATTCTCTTCAGTATTTACTCTTGTGCTTTTGCTGCACAACGTAAATTCATGTGGGCATTATTGCCTTTTTGTATGGTGAACTCGCTACTTTTACAAGCTCTTTTGTTGTATCTTAGCATTTTTCATAAACACATTGGCATGGTGTTTATAATTAATGTGGCTTTCAGATCTGAAATGAAATACTTTTTATTGCATGTAATACCATAGGTTATCAAAAACGAAGAGAAGAAGAGAAAGGAAATGAAAGAAGAAAAGTTTCAACCTGGAGTGTCAGGTTTTGAAATGTGGATGTCAAGTTTCGGAGCCTGAGCTTTGGAGCTGGTGGAATGTGTTCGGGTTCTCCAGAATGTCCAATGTTGGTTCCGGAACCGGAGCTGGTCTGTTCGTTGACTTAGGGTTGTGGGCCAATTTTTGGATAAGTTGGGGGGTTAAGTGCAATTGTTTAAGCCCCTTCTTCTATAATAGAGACCATATAAGAGCCTAACCCTTTCCCCTTCTTCTCTATTCTTCTAATCTCTCATTCTCCCTCTCACTCTGCCCCCCCTCCACTCGCCATATTTTAAAGAGTGAAAAAGCCTCCCCCATCACCATTTTTTTCCCCAAGCTCCTCTACAAGAAGATCAAGCTTTGGGAGTTGGGCATTCGAGATCGTGGCCATCTTGAGCTATTTTGTCGGAGAAAATCCTAGGATCAGGGTGAGGGTTGCTAAATCCTTGATTTAGATAAGGGGTTTTGATGTTTTTTGAGTGTTTCAAGAGTTTTGAGCTCCAAATGAGCTTTACGTTTTTTTTTACCAGGTTTTTCCATGGCTAACTTCTGTGAATCCCTAAGCATGATGAGTGTTCAGGCTTGATTTGTGATGCATTGCTCTTTTTGAGCATCTTTGAGGTTTCTTTGGGAATTATAGTGATCGTCCAATAAAACGATGTTTTCGGTATAGAAACTATGTTTTGAGAAATTGGTCGTAGATTTGCGATTTCATATTCTCAATGCTTCACCTTGGTGCATATTTGAAGGCTCGAATGGATTTTGGAGAAGGTTTTGGATGAATCGATGTCATAACTTTCTGAATTTTGTAGAGTTTGCTGCTGTAGACGTTCAGCTCGGGGATTAAGTTCCAGAACTTGGGAGTGGGTTCCGGAACCATCTCAATAAAATAGTGCAAATGGTTCTATTTTTGCAGAACCCAACCTTGTGTTCCGAATCCCAGGGAGGGTTCTGGAACCTAATGTTAGGTTTCGGATCCTGACATTGTTGAAACTTAGATAATGCGTATTTATGGGTTTTTTCGGTCGGGAATTGCGTTCCAGCCAGTTTTTGATATGCTGATGCTTCTTAAGGTCTGAGCGAGATCCGGGGAGTCGCGGACGCTTTGTGAGTGCCATGAGAGCTACTTGAGGTTGGTACTCAAACCTTAGTCGGTAAAGCATCTTGCTTTTCTTGATTGCGCCCAGTCATCTTTATAATTCTCATTTGATCATGAGAATACCCATTATGAGCTTGATATCCTAGCATGATTACCTGTGCATAATAACTCAATAAGATGGCATGTTAAGTTGCAACATATATGCCATTCATCGCTTACCTCCTCATGATAGCTGTTAGTAGTAGCATGTTAGTTGGCATGTGACTGCATGATTGTCTTTGCCATTTCAGTATCTTGACATAGAAAGCATGCTAGTGGGGCTTAAACAAATTCATAGTTATATGCAGACTAGTTGCCGTAGTGGGGCTTGTATTGGCCAGAGCGGTCAGAGTTGTTGGTTATAGTGGTTATTAGACACTCCTTTGATCGTCTCATAAGTTGGTGACTGTTGTGCATGCCTAGTTCACTTAGTGATAGGTATGCTTGGCTCTCTTTGAGACAGGTATTGGGCGCTGCCCGGCGACATAAGCTCCCTGGGCCCTATAGGGGGTCCCATAGGGATAGGGGTGTCTGGACTCGTAGAGATTTAAGCATTGGGCATTGTAGTGGGTCGTGAGTTGCCTGGGTTCCCTATTAATAGGTGCACCTAATTCATGTAGAGATAGGAATTCGGCATTACTCAGGAATTCCCCTAGACTGGACCGTCGTCTTGAGGCAGTGTTTGGTGAGTCGCCAAGTTGTTTGAGGTATAGCTACGCATCGCTTCTATCTTGATAGTTGATGATTGCCACCGTGGTAGGGGTATAGATTTGCGCTATTGGTACAGTATCTTGTTATTATTTGTTCTTGCTAACCATTTCTCTTTTCGTCCACCTTATTATTATTGTTGCATTCCTTTGTTGATTGGTTAGGCCGGCTTGCCTTCGGTGGCGTACTGTACCCACTGGTATGGTTTCCCATTCTCGTTGTTGATTGTATTTCAAGTGTGTCGGGTGGGACGGTGCGTGACACTGAGTGAGGTTGCATGCAGCATAGCCTCCTTTAGATAATCATGTATTTTGTACTTGAAATCGTAATATTGTAATATTTTGAAAAGAAGAGAAAATTGTAGTTTATTAGCAAATGATAGTTTTGAGATGTAGTAGAACTTTGACATCCTTTGTAAACTGTCAAATGCCTTCGAACAAGAAAAATTAAATCTTGGGTTTTAGTACATTCTTTATAATAAATGCAGGTGCTTGAACTGATGCCTGGTAGGCATAGGGGTTGCGGCTCCCAAGTCCTTGGTAGATCTAGGTGCGCGTTTGGTTGGCTTCCGTGCCGGGGTGTGACATTGCATTTTTTTTTGTAGAAAGTAGTACTTTTACTATGATGTCTAGTTGATTAGCAACTCCTGTGTGCATATCAATTTGAGCTTTTCTACTCATTTTTATTATGCCCTAACTAGATGGTTTTGCTGAATGTGGAAAAAATTATTTTGTAGTTTTATGTGGAGAGTCACTTGAACTTCCTCCAGCTGAGAGTTCAGGGTTTTGTGGGGAATCTGAGCCATCTGGTTTGCCTGATTCTTTAGAACAAGGTCCTACAATTATATATGTGCCTACCAGAAAAGAAACCTTGGCAGTAGCCAAGTATCTGTGCAGATCAGGTGTCAGAGCTGCTGCATATCATGCGAAGGTATCTGATACTTTAAGACAAGGCTTAGAAACTAGAAGTTCTCTCATACATTTGGACTTGTGTTTTAGGACTTGGTAGTCATTAGAGGGATAATGCAATGATGAACGATAACCAAGATATGCAGGGATAAGATGAGGATTATCCTATAGAAACCAGTTTGAGTGGAACAACTATCCCCAAACCTTTTCTTTTCTCTGTTTGCCAATTTTTTTTTTTGTCTGAGGTATATATGTTGTTAGCTAATGTTTCACATTTACAGTTACCAAAAGCACAATTGAGACGGGTCCATCATGACTTCCACCAGAATGCTTTAGAGGTAATTGAAATTTGACTGCTTTTATAAACATTTATTACTTCATGTTTCTGTAAATATGTCCGGCAAAATAATTTGAGATTCTCTTTCTTTTTCTTTTCCCCCAGTTAAGAGGTATTCTTTTGCAGAATCTTCATTAGGAGATAATTTTTTTTACACGTTTTCTAGATGGCTTTGGGATGAGATGATGTACACTTTCTACTCAAGTTGTTGTAGTCAATAGAAATTGAAGGCTAATATTCATGCGCTGAACACTACTAGACCTTGGTGATCTAGCCTTTTGTGGCTGCTCCAAAGCTTTGGGCATATTTCACTTTTCTTTAAGTAAACACTTGTTTCTGGGTCCAGGTTGTGGTGGCCACAATAGCTTTTGGGATGGGCATCGACAAATCTAATGTTAGAAGAATTATCCATTATGGTTGGCCGCAGGTGTGCTTTTTTACTTTGGTTATATAGTGCATTCTTTTGCTTATGTATGTCTTGTTGGTTTTAGGAATGCGTGCACTTGAACTAGCTATGGTACTTATGAAACCAATGACCATCTTCATATGAGCCTGTGACCTTCAATCTTGATTTGGCTGCAGAGTTTGGAAGCATACTATCAAGAAGCTGGACGAGCTGGTAGAGATGGGATTTTGTCAGATTGCAGTGAGTGTTTACATATTTTTTTTTTTTTGAAATGTGATTGTTTCACACTTTGAACTTTCATTTCATGAAAATTATAGCTCATAATGTCTTCGAGCTTGTTTCAGGAGGAACATAATCTTCACAGATTTCACAAATATTGTAAAGTTTATTTTGTGCTTGTCTTAACCAAGTTGTTCAGTATTCCTTTTCTTGGTGCTATATGTAAGTGCGGCTGGGCAAAATTTACTCGTTTTAGCTGCCATGGTGCTTTTTTTTTTTTTTTCAATATCTTGTATGTTTAGTCTTTTTTTTTTTTTTTTTTTTTTTGCTTCACATGCATAAGGATTAAATTGCCGTGGCACGGGGGCGTGCCGATGGTTGCCTGGCATGGTATGACATAGGCATGCTTGCATGCCAACACGTGGCGTGTCGGCACGCTTGCGTTCGGATGGATACGCATGACCTCCTAATGGCATGCTTTGGTATGGGCTTATTTTAATTTTTTTGGTCCCAATAAGTTCTTTTAATGCTATTTTGAAATGTTTAGTTATATAATAATTATGAATATTGGTCATGTATAGCTTATTATACTCATCAATTAATATAGTGGTAACTTTTTTATATGTAAAGCAAGGATTTAAGTATCCATCAATATGGACCGTATCTACTGTGTCGTATCGTGCCAACAAAATACCGGCACGATGCAGTCCTCGTGCCGATGGCACAGTTCAAAATTCTTTTTTCTTTAAATTACTAAGTAATTATTTCAATAAAGTTCAAAATTTTCGATAAAGATACATAATAAGCAATTAGAAAATTTTATTGTTAAAGAAAATAAATATTTCGTGCCATTATGTATCGGCACGTATGTATATTTTGTGACCGGCACTCATTGGCACGGCTCAGCACGCACCGTGCCGTATCGTGGCGGCAAGTTTTCGGCACGACCCCGTGCCACGACACTTAAATTCTTGATGTAAAGTATAACTACACCTCATAGAGAATAGAAATTAAAATACAAGTATAATAATTATTTAAATTTACATTTTTATAGAGAGATGACTGTTTAATTCCACATAGATCGTCGTGATGGATTATATGCAAGGAATTAAGTGCCGCCCGTGCCGCGGCGGCACGGGTGGCACGTACCGTGCCCCTCAAGAGGGGTACGGTACAGGGGAGGTATCGCACCCCCCCCCCCCCCCCAGTCTCGAGTGATACCCAAGGGTATCGCTCGAGACAGAGCGATACCCTGTTGGGTATCGCGTGCCGTGCCGACCGGCACGACCGATTTTCCAATTTTTTTTTTTTTTTTTTTTTTTTTTTTCTTTATTTTTTTAAAATAGTATTTTTTAAGATTTTCTTAGAATAGTTTTTTTTTTTTTAGTCACATGTGTACAGTAATGTACAGTAACTTTTTTTTGTTTTTTTTAAAAAAGAATCACATGTGCACAATACAATGACATATATCACGAATATATGACTTTTCCACAATATCAGGAATATTTATACCAACATTATTGTAAATAAATCTGATATCTGCAGATCACACTATGCCTATGATCCACCGCGACAAGCTATGTGGAATTAAGCAGTCTTCTCTTATAAAATGTAAATTTAAATACTTATTATACTTGTGAATTTATTTATTATATTGTTATTTCTATTCTCTATGAGATAGTTTTACTTTTATATATAAAAAAACAATTATCAGTGTGTTAATTGGTGAGTGTAGTAAGCATATATAGTCAATATTCATAATTTTTTGACTAAACAGTTCAAAACAATATATAGAGCTTATTGGAACAAAAAAAATAAAAAAAAATCGTGCCAGAGCGTGCCACTGGAGGTCATGCGTATCCATCGGCACACAGCGTGCCACGTGTCGGCACGCAAGCGTGCCGGTACTGTACTATGCCAGGCGGCGAGTGGCACGCCCCCCGTGCCACGGCACTTCGAAACTTGATCATATGGCATATTGTTATTTGCAGATACAGATTTATTTGATAATTTTGGCATTTTAATGTTGGTACTGTGAGAAAGTCATATATCGTTGGTAAATCTCATTGTATCGTCGTACATAATCTGCATATGCAATTGGATCATGAATATAATGGCCAAGTCACTTGTATTGGCAATAAACTACAACATCATAAGGATAAGAAGGTATGGAGTTTAAGAACCGTAGTATAGGTATGCAGTGTAAACATTAATGTTTATACGTATTAGTGGATATTAAAATTTTTACTCCTACTTACATTTAAGCATTTGAGCTTTACTATTGAAGTATGGATGAATAGTGACCCTATTGTTGCTGCTCCAAATGATGTGAGATGGATTGAATCGTTGTTTCATATGAACTTTCTCAAAAAAAGTCAAGAAGAAGGAAGTCTTCACACCAAACTATCGAAGTCTCCATTAAAAAAGAAAGCAACGGAAAGAACAATATGAATACCAGTTGTGTAACGACTCGGCCACTAGCATTAATAACTCATTGGGCCAAACTATAATCTAAAATGCTTAAGCCCAGTTATTATTACTAGTGTCCATTGTCTCTTATATATCCAATTACAAACCTATTCCCATCCGATGTGGGACTATTAGGGTGTCATAGACTCCTCCCGTTTAGGCCTGACGTCCTCATCAACCCAATCACATGCACAACCCAAGATCACTAGGCGATGTGAGACTTGTCTCGCTCCTGTCATCTAGACCCAGGCTCAGCCGAGACTCGTTACACACTTTCGATTGGTGATTGGCTCTGATACTAAATGTAACGACCCGACCCACTAGCAATAATAACTCGTTGGGTCCAAACCACAATCCAAAATGCTTTAAGCCCAGTTATTATTATTAGTGTTCATTGTCTTTTATATATCCAATCACAAATCCATCGGAAGGTCACAAACAACGGCAAGGTCAAAGTTTGCTTCACAATCGAAGAAACCGTTTCATCAAAGTCAACACCTTACCGTTGCTTGTAGCCTTGAGCTACCAACCGAGCTTTAAGACGCTCAAGAGAACCATCCGCCCTTCTGTTTGACTTTGTATACCCACTTACAACCAATAAGATTGATTGATGGTGGAGAGGGAATATGGTCCAAAGTAGAATTTTCCAATAGGGCATGAATCTCCTCGGTCATAGCTGCATGCCAACCTATATCTCGAAAAGCCTCATTAAAGGAGTTAGGCTCGTTAGGAAGTAAAGACTGTTTAGAAGCCAGGAGCGAGGTAGACACAGTTAAATCCTTTGTCATAAATCGAGTGAGCATAAGGTGTATGCGAGAAGGGATAGGTGGAGCTACAGGTGAATTAGGTAAGATAGAGGACGAAGCGGATGATGCAGTATTTGTATGAATGGAGGCTGAAGGGTCAGATGGTGGTGGAGCAAGTTCAGGAGGATTGGGTGTTGCAGTCCTGGAGAGTTGTCGTCGGGTATAGACATGGAGCTCTTGGTGACCAGCAGTAGAGGTATCATTCTCATCTCTAATCTATGCATTATCAGAGTTCAAGTTGGTAGGAAATTAAGGTAAGTACTTAGATGGTGGTGAAACGGGATGAGGAAGGTGGTCAATACAAAAGCATTAGTACCATTGGTAGTGCTGGAATGCGTGAAACTGAAGCAAGAGATGGCATCAATAAAAGACGGACTCTCACTAGTAAAGGAGGATTATAGAGAGTTTTAAATTAGATAAACGTTTGAATTCACAGGCACTAAAAAGTTTGAAAATTTTAAAAGATAAGAAAAAGGAAAAACTGTTTCAACAAAGGTAATATGCTGAGAAATAAAGATTTACCAGTGCTCGGGTATAGGCAGCAAAACCTTTTGTGTCTATCATACAGTCCCTAGAATACATAAGGAGGGATCAGGGAGAGCTTATGATCAGCACCATCTTGTAGGTCGAGATAACACAAACACCCAAACACTTTAACAAGTTGCAAGTCAGAGGGAGCACAACCATGTAAAATATCGTATGGTAATTTTCTTTTCAAAACAATAAGTGAAGAAGTGTGGTTGATAAGAAAAATAGCAGTTTGAAGAGCATCAGCCCAAAAACGAGGGGGCATGGAAGCTTGAAGAAGCAGACTTCGGATGATGTTAGTTAAATGTCTATGTTTCCTCTTTGGTACACCATTTTGTTGTGGTTTATAAGGATAAGAAAACATATGGATAATCCTATTTTGTGAGAGTAAAGTAGAAAATTTATCATTCACATACTTTGTACTATTGTCAGATTGAAAAGTTTTGATTTTCCGATGAAAAATATTTTCAACCATCTCCTTGAACTCTAATTTTTTTTTCAAAATCTTATGTTTAAATTTTAAAAGGTAAAGTCAAGAATATCGAGAATAATCATTCACAAAGACTACATAATATTTATAGCTACAAACCGAAGGAACAGGAGATTGCCATACGATAGAATGAACAAGTTGAAAAGGAAAAGCAGATTTTGAGTTAGAATTAGTAAATGACTGCTTGGCATGTTTTCCAATGTGACATGCATTGTAGATAGACAAATTTATTCCAGAACTACTATCAGAAATATTATTTGCTTTAGCAAGCTTTGAAAGAACATGTAAACTAGGGTGACCTAAACATTTATGCCAAATATATCCACTAAATCTAGATGCAACACAAGCTAATTGTTGCTTATTCCCTATACTTACAACTTGAGAAGAAATTGGATAGAGTGAAGTGCCCGAACTATGGCATCTGAGAAGCTCTTTTCCCGTTTCCTTGTCCTTCACAGCTAAACTAGATGAGTCAAATTTAAAAAGAGTTTTTATCATGGAAAAATGGCGAATAGAGAGTAAATTTCGTTTAATAGGAGGAACAACAAGAATATTCTTGAGAGCAAAGGGAGTGTAAGAAGTTTTCAAATGTGTTTCACCTGTTTGAGTAATATTTAACAAATTTTCATTATCAATTAGAATCTTTTCTTGCCTAGTATAAGGTTTAGAAGATAAGAGGATTAGCAGTTATTTGATTGAATGCTCTAGTGTTTGGGTACCAAACCTCCTCACTGGGCTCAGGGAGGCTCACGGTAGCAAAAGTTTGTGGGATATCATCTGCAACGAAGGAATGATTGAAGCGATGCCTGTATTGAAGAGCAGAGTGATTAATTTTTTCATAGATCTGACACCGTGCGACCGAGAGACAGTAGACTGTTGATTGTTCTTTTGTTGCCATCTATGTTGCACAGATATAGATACGGGGATACGGATATGACATGATACGTATACGGTGATACGGTAATTCCTATAACTTCTAGGATACAATACGTGGGATATACTTGAATAAAATTTTATTTTAAATATATTTAAATATATGCTGATTATATGTAATGATATATTGAGAACAATCAGGATATCTGGATTATATTAAGGAATATATTTTGATAAACATTAACTTGTATAACTGTTTACATATGTTC
>CM054953.1:6967492-7158024 GCA_029168755.2 Tillandsia fasciculata
CGCTTGCCCGCCGCCCGTGCGCCGCCGCTCGCCGGCGGCGCCGCCGGCCGGAACAGTAATTCCGGCCGGCGTTACTGTTCCGGTGAACAGTACCAAGTGCCGAAAAATAAAGCGAATATACCGTTTCGATCGTTTTCGCGCGCTGAGTCCAAATCCGCCGTCCGTTTTGCCAAATTCTCATCCGAATTTTGCCGAAAGCTCCCGGAAAATCCCATTTGCTCCGATTTTCGCGCAGAGTCTATTAAAAATATCCAATTTCGTTTCTACAAGCTCCGTTGCACAGTACAAGCCTTCTACAGTCACTATTAATGTTGCGGAGGTTCTGCGGGGGTCCGGATCATTACATTCTCCCCCACTAAAAGAGTTTCGTCCTCGAAACGAGACTAAACAATAATACTCAGTCCGACGTCTCGAATAAGTAGGGGTGAGCATCCCTCATCTCCGACTCGAGCTCCCAAGTAGTCTTGCGCTCGTCATGATTGCCCCGTTGGATTTTCACCTAAGGAACGGCCCGATACGCTCCAATACCTCAAGGGGTCTAATATATCGGGGGCTAAGTTTCCCACGAATGCCGAATCTCCTGATTTCTTTGGACGGCGAGACTTACATGATCTCCAACTTGAAATTCCAAGTCTCGTTGCCGAACATCGGCATAGCTCCTCTGCCGGCTTTGGGCGGTCTGAAGATACATCCGACTCGCTCGGATCTTCTCCTCTGCCTCAAGCAATACGTCTGGTCCCAAGGTCCGCCTCTCGCCCCCATCACTCCAAAAAAAGGGGTGACCGACACTTGCGTCCATACAACGCTTCAAACGAAGTCATCTGAATGCTCGCTTGAAAACTGTTGTTGTACGCGAGCTCAGCCGAGGGTAAGTGTCGAATCCACCCTCCGCCGAAATCCAAGATGTATGCTCTTAGCATACCCTCCAAGATCTGCATAATCCGCTCTGACTGCCCATCAGTCTGCGGAGGGAAAAACCCTACTAAACCTGAGTTTAGTCCCCAAGGCTCAAATCTTGGGTCTCTAACGGATACAAAATAGAGGCGGGCTCTTAGATAACCGCACCACCTCATAAGTATAAGCTGGACAAGTGACTAAGTAGTTACACCAGCAAATGCATCCGCTCCTCCCAGGGCACCTGGTAATCCAATCCTCATGTCCACGGGCACAAATGCTCGATCCGAGTACCTCTGTACTCCTGAGGTTCCTAAAAATCCCCAATGATCACTTTATCTAATTCCCGGTAATCCCTTACAATGCCGAAGTGAACCTACTTCCTACATCTCAAAAAACACCGGCGCCCCGTAGGCCCCAAACTATGCTAGCCAAAAACAATTCCGCACCCAAAGCGAAACATCCGCCTCGCCAGCGAAGTCAAAACTTCAGAGGCAAAGAAAGCCCTGCGGCAACCCCGGCACACAGACCTCTCCTGGCCTGGCTCCCCAAAAGATCGTCCTCGCAGCACAATCAACCGCCGCGAAAAGGGATACTGAGCCAGCCAGTTTATCTATGTACCACGATCAAGTCCCGCAGCTGAGTCATGACCATCAGGTCTACTGGCATAATCCAGACTCATCTGCACCGGTCAGGACCAACGACACACCTCCATGTGCTAAAAGATCGGGAATACGTACCTCCCGTGCATAAGGTGATCGTCCTACCCTAACCCATACAATAAAGTAAATGTACTCCTAACGCATATCTAGCATGCTCAAGTGCAATACAATGCAAAATCTAATGCCAAAAAGCAAAATAATTAATAATACCTGCCACCACATGGTCGGCTGCTGCAAAGTCCTCCACCTGAGCGGCATAAACCCGACCGCTCTAAACCGGTGGTGGTGATCCGCAGGGTAAAAAGATGGTGATCCGCTCGCTGGAGCATAAAGCCGCTGAGCCGACGACCGCTGCTGAGATACGAAGGGAGACGAAACTGAGGAAGGCGCCGCTGGGGTCGAAAGGGGGCATGATGCTCGAATATGGCCTGACTGTCCACATTTAAACAACGACCCCACCTCTGATCACAGGTGTGCGACAAATGAGATCCTCCACAGAATATACATCTGTTTTTGTCGCGAAGCCGTGGCTGTCCCGACTGCTGCTGTCTCTGTATCTGTTGCCGCGATTCCTGCTGCTGCTGTGGCTGACGGGGTTCACCAGATCTTTGGTATCCCTGAAACTCACGACCCGGAGGATGGAATCGTGGAAGTTTCGAGGGTCCCTGGCAGCTCGATTGCCCTTCGTCCGTCTGTGCTGGGCGCTTCGCCCCCGGAATCACTGTGGGAGCCGGAGCTACCTCCTCCATTACTACCTCTCCGCACTCAACATAGAGTGCTTGCTCCATCGAGGCCTCCAAAGTCTGTAACCTACGCGAGCGAACTAGTTGAAAAAGGTCCCGGCGCAACCCTCGCTCGAACATGTATATTCGGTGCGCCTCATCCCTGGCCACGTTCGGTACACATGCCAACAACTGATGAAATTGGCAATGTACTCGTGTACGGGCGATCTCCTTGGCGAAGGTTTTTCAACTGCTCCTCCAACCTCTGCCGGACGCTTTCCGGGAAGAAAGCCCCAAGAAGGAGACTGCGGAACTCCACCCAGGCCAAGAGTGGGCCCAGGCGGACCAGCTGGTCGAACACGCCGCCACCAAGCCTCGGCGTTGCGCTCCAAAAAGTTCGTTGCCAATAACACCTGGTATCGCTCCTCGATGAATAGTGTCTCAAAACGTCGCTCCATTGCCGTTACCCACGACTCTGCCTCCCACGGCTCAACATTTGCCCCGAAAAATAGGGTGGGTCAAACTGGCGGAACTTGATCAGCAAATCAACCACCTCTCGCTGCTCTGCAGGGGTCAGAGGTCCGGTCAACCTAGACGGCTGACTACCAGCATCCCGAGCAGCAGGGGATGCCGGGGTCATCGGTACAACTGGGGGAGCCACAGCACGGGAGGGTGGCACGGGAGAACTTTCCGAGGGTGCTACAACTGGTTGCGCCCTCTGCTCCAACATACGCGTCAACCGGCCCACGGCCTCCTCCTGACGCCGAAAGGCCTCTGACATCTGGGCCACCTGAGCCTGTAGTTCTTGTACCTCCCTCTGCTGGCCCTGCCCGGACTTCCTGATCGGGTTCAGAGGAAGAAGGCTGCGAACGTGTAAACATCCTGCGTTGTGGTAGCATTCCACCACAAGAAACTACAATCAATAACACAACCCCACACGACCCTTATCTGGCGAAAGTCAGGGACATCCCCCTATTTCTGTGACTTTATGTTGTCTGCAGCCAACATAACTGTACACCAGAAATTTGGGTATGTCGGTCCCTCTTCTCTCACTGGAAGAGTCAAACAATAAATCAACGACTTTCGCAAAATGTCACGTCTCTCACGCCCTATTATCCTAGGGTCTGCCAAAAGCCTAGGGTTTCCTAAGTCCCAACTGACCTATCCCTAAGCTCTGATACCAACTTAATCTGTCACGCCCCGGAACCCGGGCTCGTCTACAGATCCGCCGTGCACACGGAATTTTCCGCGTACACGAAGCGCTGGTAACCTGCTCAGATATAATCTAACAATAAAAGAGCATAATACAGAGCTGAAATAGAAGAACCACATAGTATCTCAGACTGGGACTACAAATACAACTGTAATAAGTACAATAATCTCCCAGCTCACCAAAATAGTACAACCAGCTGGCTAACGCCAGACCCAAAATGAAAGGAGAATATCACAGTCTGAGTGGAGGGTACAATATCTGTCTAATAGCTCTCAGCCTCACAGGAGATCTATCTATTCAGCGATCCCCTTACCTCGATCAGCTGCCGATGGCCTAGCAGCTCCCGCAGATGACTCTGCAAAACATGAGAGAAGAAAGAGAAAAACAACAATGGGGGTGAGAACTACCAGATAAACCAGTAGCCTCCCCTAGTGGGCAAAACCTCAACTCTGGCGCACCCACTAGGACTACTAGAGGCAAAAGGGAAAAGAAAAAGTGGTAAGATACATAAGATGCTGAAACAGAAAAACTACCACTACTATGCTGTCAAAACTGTAAGCATGCATCAGAAATAGTATCTGTCCAAATAAACCCAATCTAGCCACCAGCAAGAACTGGTACTGCCTGCTGCCGCTCTCATCATCGTGCAATAACCGCGCCGATGTGATAGCAAAACTGTCAAGAACTGTCTGGCTCCAACCTCTAGAGTGGAACTCGAGGGGAGCGACCCACACGAGTAAAGCATCACCGGGCAACAACCGCGCCGGTATGATAAGTCTCAAAATTCACCGGGCAACAACCGCGCCGGTATGATAAGTCTCAAAAGCAGGACTGGATCATGACTATGATCAAAGTGGGAAAAAAAAATCCACTAAAGAAGCCTGATACCCAATCAGATGCAATAGTACTCAATAAGTGGGAAACATCATCCACTAGAGGAAACCCAATCCCCAGCTAATGCAAAATAAACCAGAATCAACCCCTATCTGATGCAAGGATAAACATCTGGTCGACCGCCTACTGTCCGCGGTCACCGCAATACCCCACAAGTCCACAATCTAATGCAACCTTGGCTACACTATCCCAAACCCCTGCTCACACTTGAGCAACAACATATGAATGCAAAGGACAACAATGAAAACATGTTCAAATCCCAATATGATAGTGTAGCAATAAATAGTGGCCTTACCTGATGTCCGGGCATGCATGCAACTGTCTTTATTTTTAAAGTTGTAAAATAGTGTCAAAGGTTTAAAACAATTGATTTACTGAATAAAAGTCATTTGCATGCGAGATCATAGCCTTTGTCTCAATCACAGTGTCCCAATATAAGTCATCATATCATTTGTGGGGTTATATTAAATTTTAGGGGAGTTTGTCCCAGCGGTCCTTGTCATTTGTCATATTAATTTGTCCCAATGGTTCTCATCAATTGTCATATTAGTTCGTCCCTGTTATTAGTTCGTCCCTGTCATATTAGTTCGTCCCAATAGTTCTCATTAATTGTCATATTAGTATGTCCCAATAGTTCTCATCAATTGTCCTGTTAGTTGTCCTGTTAGTTTGTCCCAATGGTTCTCATCAATTGTCACATTATTTTAGGGGATTTCTAGTAATCCCAGTGAGCTTGTCAAAAATGAGGTAAGCAACAACCGCCCACCTTGAAGAGCTCAAACAACACCCCAGGTAGTCTCCTGGTTGTCCACAGTCCTCAAATCCTGCAAATCAACGTTCCTGGTATAAATACAAACCCCAAAAAGCACAATATTTGCTGTTTTTCAGACAGCACGGGAAAAGAGGAATTTTTCACCTCTAAAATGAGCTCCTAAAATCCCAGAAAAATCACGGTTGCGTTCCTCGCGAAGAGTAGATCAAAATCGACTCTTTGAACGCCTCGATCTGATGCTCCTACGCCAAGATAAAAATCGGAGAAGTTGACGCTGTCCAAAAACCATCACAGTAAAAAGGGGGGTCAAAGAGGACTCGGGAATCGTGCCAAAAGTACGAAATGGAGCAAAATGATCAACACGGAAATCGAAGCCCTACCTCTTACGGTCGCGCTGTCGCAAAAATCGTCCAAAAATTCCACCCGGTTAGCCCGCAGTGAATTTTTGACGGAACTGCGACGGGAAATGGGCCGAAAAAGAAAACCGTCGCAGTGCGCCGCGTCGCAGATATCTCACTATCTGTAACTCCTAAATTCCTGAGATTGTAGAGAGAGAAAGAGGAGAGAGAGAGGAAAAACTTTCGTAGAGGGAGTTTTCTCTGATTCTCTCTCTATGGCCCGCAAATCGAGGTGCAAAGAGAGGGGGGGGTGAGGGCTCTTATATAATGGGCCAAAAGGGAATATTCCCTCACGGGATCAGGATCCAAACACGAAACACCGAAACTGGCCATCCAGGAAGCGCCACGTGTCACCCAAACAGGAAACAGCCTGTGCAGGCCCAATCAGATTTCGCCACGTGGCCACGTGGTCCACGTGATCTGTCCGCGCTCCGGGTTTTCCGGAAAAAGTCGGCCAATCCGGGTGCGCCACGTGTCACTCTCCCACGTGCTTCTAGAAGCCGGCCAGCCAATCGGGTGCCGCCACGTGGCAGAGGGAAACTTCGGTGCACCCGGTGCACGCCTGGCTCATGGACCGCGCACCCGAGCGCCTGCCCGCGCCTGCCCGCGCTGCCCGCGCTGCCGCGCCTGCCCGCGCCGCGCTCCTCCGCGCTCCGCCGCTGCCCCGCCGCTGCGCCGCTGCCCGCCGCCGTGCGCCGCCGCTCGCCGGCGGCCGCCGCCGGCCGGAACAGTAATTCCGGCCGGCGGTTACTGTTCCGGTGAACAGTACCAAGTGCCGAAATAAAGCGAATATACCGTTTCGACCGTTTTCGCGCGCTGAGTCCAAATTCGCCGTCCGTTTTGCCAAATTCTCATCCGAAATTTTGCCGAAAGCTCCCGGAAAATCCCATTTGCTTCGATTTTCGCGCAGAGTCTATTAAAAATATCCAATTTCGTTTCTACAAGCTCCGTTGCACAGTACAAGCCTTCTACAGTCACTATTAATGTTGCGGAGGTTCTGCGGGGGTCCGGATCATTACATCCTTACTTAGAGGCCCTACCATTTCCTGGGCTTATAGAAGTACCCTTCGACATTGTATAGGAAGGGGTAAAATAAACAAAAATAATAAATTGTAATAATATTTTGGATTGTAAAGGAAAAGAAAAATGTAACTGTAAATGTATAGATTGTAACGAATGCTTGTAATAGTTAGAAGTTTTATGTTTGCTATGCTTTTCGTTCGCAATCCGTGTTTGAATTATGTTCCTTGTTGGAACTTGTTGAATTGTACAGGTTGTGACGTCTTGGGCTGATAGGGAAAACTCTGTCCGTTTGGTGGGTTTGTGCGCTTGCCCGTACCGACCAGAGAGGCTGTCCCGGGGCTTGACACTGGGTTTAAAGTGTCGCCTCGTGCCACTCGGCACAGTGCGGCACGTACCGTGCCCCTAATATAGGGGCGCAGTACAAGGGGGGTCTCTTAGGACCCCCCCGTGCCGGTGATACCTTTATGGGTTTTGCGCGAGACAGTGCGATACCCATAGGGTATCGCTGACACTGTGTCGTGCCGACTATTTTTTTTTTTTTTTTTCCTTTCCATACATGTTATTGTTTTTTTTTTGGGTCGTACCAATTTTTTTTTGTTTTTTTTTCTCTTTCCACCTGTGATGATTGCATATGCACATTACGTATAACAATACAATGAGATATTATCTGTTATGACATGTTATGATGATTGTTGTCAATCATATCCACGATTCAATTGCATATGCACATTACATACGACAATATAATGAGATATATCAGCAATATATGACTTTCTTACATAACCACCAATATATATGCCAACATTGTCAAATAAATTTGGTATATGCATATCACAATATACCATATGATCCACCACGACAATCTATGTGGAATAAAGCAATCATTTTTTTATAAATATGTAAATTTAAATAATTATTTAATTTGTGAATTTTATTATTATATTGTAATTTCTATTTTTTATGAGGTATAGTTGTACTTTATATATAAAAAAATTACAAGTATGTTAATTAGTGAGTATAGTACGCTATGTATAGCCAATATTCATAATTATTTGACTAAACCTTTCAAAATAATATTATAAAAGTTTATTGGGAACAAAAAACTAAAAAAAAATCGTACCAGAGCGTGCTACTGGGAGGTCATCCGTATCCATCGGCATGCAATCGTGCCACGTGTCGGCACGAAAGCGTGCCTGTGCCATACTGTGCCAGGCGAACATCGGCACACCCCCATGCCACGGCACTTTAATCCTTGGCATGACAGATGGTGCCTCAAGGAATGCTTTCCTAACATGTTCATTTTCTTGCTTAGTTTCCTGATAGAATAAAGATTAATGGATACTTTGGTTTTTTCCTTTTGTTGACTTCCTTCTTTGACACGTGTGGCTCCTCTCCTTTCTGTGATTTTTATCTAGCGCATCATTGAGGATGTGTCAAAATTTCATATAGTGCTTAGGGTCTAGCTATTTTGTAATTATATAGTATAAGACATTCTCTTCAGTATTTACTCTTGTGCTTTTGCTGCACAACGTAAATTCATGTGGGCATTATTGCCTTTTTCTATGGTGAACTCGCTACTTTTACAAGCTCTTTTGTTGTATCTTAGCATTTTCCATAAACACATTGGCATGGTGTTTATAATTAATGTGGCTTTCAGATCTGAAATGAAATACTTTTTATTGCATGTAATACCATAGGTTATCAAAAACGAAGAGAAGAAGAGAAAGGAAATGAAAGAAGAAAAGTTTCAACCTGGAGTGTCAGGTTTTGAAATGTGGATGTCAAGTTTCGGAGCCTGAGCTTTGGAGCTGGTGGAATGTGTTCGGGTTCTCCAGAATGTCCAATGTTGGTTCCGGAACCGGAGCTGGTCTGTTCGTTGACTTAGGGTTGTGGGCCAATTTTTGGATAAGTTGGGGGGTTAAGTGCAATTGTTTAAGCCCCTTCTTCTATAATAGAGACCATATAAGAGCCTAACCCTTTCCCCTTCTTCTCTATTCTTCTAATCTCTCATTCTCCCTCTCACTCTGCCCCCCCTCCACTCGCCATATTTTAAAGAGTGAAAAAGCCTCCCCCATCACCATTTTTTTCCCCAAGCTCCTCTACAAGAAGATCAAGCTTTGGGAGTTGGGCATTCGAGATCGTGGCCATCTTGAGCTATTTTGTCGGAGAAAATCCTAGGATCAGGGTGAGGGTTGCTAAATCCTTGATTTAGATGAGGGGTTTTGATGTTTTTTGAGTGTTTCAAGAGTTTTGAGCTCCAAATGAGCTTTACGTTTTTTTTTACCAGGTTTTTCCATCGCTAACTTCTGTGAATCCCTAAGCTTGATGAGTGTTCAGGCTTGATTTGTGATGCATTGCTCTTTTTGAGCATCTTTGAGGTTTCTTTGGGAATTATAGTGATCGTACAATAAAACGATGTTTTCGGTATAGAAACTATGTTTTGAGAAATTGGTCGTAGATTTGCGATTTCATATTCTCAATGCTTCACCTTGGTGCATATTTGAAGGCTCGAATGGATTTTGGAGAAGGTTTTGGATGAATCGATGTCATAACTTTGTGAATTTTGTAGAGTTTGCGGCTGTAGACGTTCAGCTCGGGGATTAAGTTCCAGAACTTGGGAGTGGGTTCCGGAACCATCTCAATAAAATAGTGCAAATGGTTCTATTTTTGCAGAACCCAACCTTGTGTTCCGAATCCCAGGGAGGGTTCTGGAACCTAATGTTAGGTTTCGGATCCTGACATTGTTGAAACTTAGATAATGCGTATTTATGGGTTTTTTTGGTCGGGAATTGCGTTCCAGCCAGTTTTTGATATGCTGATGCTTCTTAAGGTCTGAGCGAGATCCGGGGAGTCGCGGACGCTTTGTGAGTGCCATGAGAGCTACTTGAGGTTGGTACTCAAACCGTAGTCGGTAAAGCATCTTGCTTTTCTTGATTGCGCCCAGTCATCTTTATAATTCTCATTTGATCATGAGAATACCCATTATGAGCTTGATATCCTAGCATGATTACCTGTGCATAATAACTCAATAAGATGGCATGTTAAGTTGCAACATATATGCCATTCATCGCTTACCTCCTCATGATAGCTGTTAGTAGTAGCATGTTAGTTGGCATGTGACTGCATGATTGTCTTTGCCATTTCAGTATCTTGACATAGAAAGCATGCTAGTGGGGCTTAAACAAATTCATAGTTATATGCAGACTAGTTGCCGTAGTGGGGCTTGTATTGGCCAGAGCGGTCAGAGTTGTTGGTTATAGTGGTTGTATTAGACACTCCTTTGATCGTCTCATAAGTTGGTGACTGTTGTGCATGCCTAGTTCACTTAGTGATAGGTATGCTTGGCTCTCTTTGAGACAGGTATTGGGCGCTGCCCGGCGACATAAGCTCCCTGGGCCCTATAGGGGGTCCCATAGGGATAGGGGTGTCTGGACTCGTAGAGATTTAAGCATTGGGCATTGTAGTGGGTCGTGAGTTGCCTGGGTTCCCTATTAATAGGTGCACCTAATTCATGTAGAGATAGGAATTCGGCATTACTCAGGAATTCCCCTAGACTGGGCCGTCGTCTTGAGGCAGTGTTTGGTGAGTCGCCAAGTTGTTTGAGGTATAGCTACGCATTGCTTCTATCTTGATAGTTGATGATTGCCACCGTGGTAGGGGTATAGATTTGCGCTATTGGTACAGTATCTTGTTATTATTTGTTCTTGCTAACCATTTCTCTTTTCGTCCACCTTATTATTATTGTTGCATTCCTTTGTTGATTGGTTAGGACGGCTTGCCTTCGGTGGCGTACTGTACCCACTGGTATGGTTTCCCATTCTCGTTGTTGATTGTATTTCAGGTGTGTCGGGTGGGACGGTGCGTGACACTGAGTGAGGTTGCATGCAGCATAGCCTCCTTTAGATAATCATGTATTTTGTACTTGAAATCGTAATATTGTAATATTTTGAAAAGAAGAGAAAATTGTAGTTTATTAGCAAATGATAGTTTTGAGATGTAGTAGAACTTTGACATCCTTTGTAAACTGTCAAATGCCTTCAAACAAGAAAAATTAAATCTTGGGTTTTAGTACATTCTTTATAATAAATGCAGGTGCTTGAACTGACGCCTGGTAGGCATAGGGGTTGCGGCTCCCAAGTCCTTGGTAGATCTAGGTGTGCGTTTGGTTGGCTTCCGTGCCGGGGTGTGACATTGCATTTTTTTTTGTAGAAAGTAGTACTTTTACTATGATGTCTAGTTGATTAGCAACTCCTGTGTGCATATCAATTTGAGCTTTTCTACTCATTTTTATTATGCCCTAACTAGATGGTTTTGCTGAATGTGGAAAAAATTATTTTGTAGTTTTATGTGGAGAGTCACTTGAACTTCCTCCAGCTGAGAGTTCAGGGTTTTGTGGGGAATCTGAGCCATCTGGTTTGCCTGATTCTTTAGAACAAGGTCCTACAATTATATATGTGCCTACCAGAAAAGAAACCTTGGCAGTAGCCAAGTATCTGTGCAGATCAGGTGTCAGAGCTGCTGCATATCATGCGAAGGTATCTGATACTTTAAGACAAGGAGTAGAAACTAGAAGTTCTCTCATACATTTGGACTTGTGTTTTAGGACTTGGTAGTCATTAGAGGGATAATGCAATGATGAACGATAACCAAGATATGCAGGGATAAGATGAGGATTATCCTATAGAAACCAGTTTGAGTGGAACAACTATCCCCAAACCTTTTCTTTTCTCTGTTTGCCAATTTTTTTTTTGTCTGAGGTATATATGTTGTTAGCTAATGTTTCACATTTACAGTTACCAAAAGCACAATTGAGACGGGTCCATCATGACTTCCACCAGAATGCTTTAGAGGTAATTGAAATTTGACTGCTTTTATAAACATTTATTACTTCATGTTTCTGTAAATATGTCCGGCAAAATAATTTGAGATTCTCTTTCTTGTTCTTTTCCCCCAGTTAAGAGGTATTCTTTTGTAGAATCTTCAGTAGGAGATAATTTTTTTTACACGTTTTCTAGATGGCTTTGGGATGAGATGATGTACACTTTCTACTCAAGTTGTTGTAGTCAATAGAAATTGAAGGCTAATATTCATGCGCTGAACACTACTAGACCTTGGTGATCTAGCCTTTTGTGGCTGCTCCAAAGCTTTGGGCATATTTCACTTTTCTTTAAGTAAACACTTGTTTCTGGGTCCAGGTTGTGGTGGCCACAATAGCTTTTGGGATGGGGATCGACAAATCTAATGTTAGAAGAATTATCCATTATGGTTGGCCGCAGGTGTGTTTTTTACTTTGGTTATATAGTGCATTCTTTTGCTTATGTATGTCTTGTTGGTTTTAGGAATGCGTGCACTTGAACTAGCTATGGTACTTATGAGACCAATGACCATCTTCATATGAGCCTGTGACCTTCAATCTTGATTTGGCTGCAGAGTTTGGAAGCATACTATCAAGAAGCTGGACGAGCTGGTAGAGATGGGATTTTGTCAGATTGCAGTGAGTGTTTACATATTTTTTTTTTTTTGAAATGTGATTGTTTCACACTTTGAACTTTCATTTCATGAAAATTATAGCTCATAATGTCTTCGAGCTTGTTTCAGGAGGAACATAATCTTCACAGATTGCACAAATATTGTAAAGTTTATTTTGTGCTTGTCTTAACCAAGTTGTTCAGTATTCCTTTTCTTGGTATATGTAAGTGCGGCTGGGCAAAATTTACTCGTTTTAGCTGCCATGGTGCTTATTAATTTTTTTTTTTCAATATCTTGTATGTTTAGTCTTTTTTTTTTTTTTTTTTTTTTTGCTTCACATGCATAAGGATTAAATTGCCGTGGCACGGGGGCGTGCCGATGGTTGCCTGGCATGGTATGACATAGGCATGCTTGCATGCCGACACGTGGCGTGTCGGCACGCTTGCGTTCGGATGGATACGCATGACCTCCTAATGGCATGCTTTGGTATGGGCTTATTTTAATTTTTTTGGTCCCAATAAGTTCTTTTAATGCTATTTTGAAATGTTTAGTTATATAATAATTATGAATATTGGTCATGCATAGTTTACTATAATCATCAATTAATATAGTGGTAAGCTTTTTTATATGTAAAGCAAGGATTTAAGTATCCATCAATATGGACCGTATCTACTGTGTCGTATCGTGCCAACAAGATACCGGCACGATACAGTCCTCGTGCCGATGGCACAGTTCAAAATCCTTTTTTCTTTAAATTACTAAGTAATTTTTTCAATGAAGTTTAAAATTTTCGATAAAGATACATAATAAGCAATTAGAAAATTTTATTGCTAAAGAAAATAAATATTTCGTGCCATTATGTATCGGCACGTATGTATATTTTGTGACCGGCACTCATTGGCACGGCTCGGCACGCACCGTGCCGTATCGTGGCGGCAAGTTTTCGGCACGACCCCGTGCCACGACACTTAAATTCTTGATGTAAAGTATAACTACACCTCATAGAGAATAGAAATTAAAATACAAGTATAATAATTATTTAAATTTACATTTTTATAGAGAGATGACTGTTTAATTCCACATAGATCGTCGTGGTGGATCATATGGCATATTGTTATTTGCAGATACAAGATTTATTTGATAATTTTGGTATAGATAATGTTGGTACTGTGAGAAAGTCATATATCGTTGGTACATCTCATTGTATCGTTGTACATAATCTGCATATGCAATTGGATCATGAATATAATGGCCAAGTCACTTGTACTGGCATATGGACTACAACATCATAAGGATAAGAATGGTATGGAGTAGAAGAACCGTAGTATAGGTATGCAGTGTAAACATTATGTTCATACGTATTAGTGGATATGAATTCACCATTTGAGCTTTAATTATATGAAGGTATGGATGAATAGTGACCCTATTGTTGCTCCTCCAAATGATGTGAGATGGATTGAATCGTTGTTTCATATAAACTTTCTCAGAAAGAGAGTCAGGAAGAAAGGCATTCTTCACATCAAACTATCGAAGTCTCCACTTAAAAAAGAAAGCAACGAAAAGAACAATATGAATAGCAGTTGTGTAACGACCCGGCCCACTAGCATTAATAACTTGTTGGGCCCAAACTATAATCTAAAATGCTTAAGCCCAGTTATTATTACTAGTGTCCATTGTCTCTTATATATCCAATTACAAACCTATTCTCATCCGATGTGGGACTATTAGCCCCTGTTTGGATTGGGGATAAAGGGGGGATATCCCCCCTTTATCCCCAAACACTTTTGGGATATTCCCGTTTGGGGATATCCCTCCCAAACGGGGATATCTCGGTTTGGGGTTGGGATATCCCACCCCAAACCCCAAACCCCTTAGAACCAACCCTTCCCTACTCCTTCTCTCTCTCCCCGTCCCTTCCCAAGGCAGTTGCCTTGGGAAGGGGCGTTTTTTTTTTTTTTTTTCTTTTTTTTTTTTTTTTTCGTTTTTTTTTTTCTTTTATGCTTCAGGTTTTTTTTTTTTTTTTTTTTTTTTGTTTTTTTTTAAATTAAAATTTTTAAATTATAAAAAATATTTAAATTTTAATTTTAAATTTTATAAATTTTAATTTTTTTTTAATTTTTATATTTTAATAAATCTAAAAATTTTATTATATTTTTAAAAATTATTAATTTTAAAATTTATACATTATTTTTATAATTTTTTTAAAATTTATATAAATTTATAAATTAAAATTTTTACTCCTACTTAACATTTTAAAATTAACATTTTTTTTTACTCCCACTTAAAATTTTTATAAAAATTAAAATTAATAAAGATTAAAATTTGAATAAATTTTAAAATTTTAATTTTAAAAAAATTATTAAAAAAAACAAGAATATTTTAATCTTTTACCACAAAAGTCAACTCTCTATTCCTTCTTATTCTTCAACCCCAATCCAAACACTATTTTACTTATACCAGGTTTAAGCCTCATTTCCAACCAAACACATTTTTACTTTATACCAGGTTTATTCCTTATTTTATACTTATACCTGGTATAACTCATTCCGGCTTATCCCGAATCCAAACGCTACCTTAGGGTGTCATAGACTCCTCCCGTTTAGGCCTGACGTCCTCATCAACCCAATCACATGCACAACCCAAGATCACCAGGCGATGTGAGACTTGTCTCGCTCCTGTCATCTAGACCCAGGCTCAGCCGAGACTCGTTACACACTTCCGATTGGTGATTGGCTCTGATACTAAATGTAATGACCCGACCCACTAGCAATAATAACTCGTTGGGTCCAAACCACAATCCAAAATGCTTTAAGCCCAGTTATTATTATTAGTGTTCATTGTCTTTTATATATCCAATCACAAATCCATCGGAAGGTCACAAACAACGGCAAGGTCAAAGTTTGCTTCACAATCGAAGAAATCGTTTCATCAAAGTCAACACCTTACCGTTGCTTGTAGCCTTGAGCTACCAACCGAGCTTTAAGACGCTCAAGAGAACCATCCGCCCTTCTGTTTGACTTTGTATACCCACTTACAGCCAATAAGATTGATTGATGGTGGAGAGGGAATATGGTCCAAAGTAGAATTTTCCAATAGGGCATGAATCTCCTCGGTCATAGCTGCATGCCAACCTGCATCTCGAAAAGCCTCATTAAAGGAGTTAGGCTCGTTAGGAAGTAAAGACTGTTTAGAAGCCAGGAGCGAGGTAGACACAGTTAAATCCTTTGTCATAAATCGAGTGAGCATAAGGTGTATGCGAGAAGGGATAGGTGGAGCTACAGGTGAATTAGGTAAGATAGAGGACGAAGCGGATGATGCAGTATTTGTATGAATGGAGGCTGAAGGGTCAGATGGTGGTGGAGCAAGTTCAGGAGGATTGGGTGTTGCAGTCCTGGAGAGTTGTCGTCGGGTATAGACATGGAGCTCTTGGTGACCAGCAGTAGAGGTATCATTCTCATCTCTAATCTATGCATTATCAGAGTTCAAGTTGGTAGGAAATTGAGGTAAGTACTTAGATGGTGGTGAAACGGGATGAGGAAGGTGGTCAATACAAGAAGCATTAGTACCATTGGTAGTGCTGGAATGCGTGAAACTGAAGCAAGAGATGGCATCAATAAAAGACGGACTCTCACCTAGTAAAGGAGGATTATAAAGAGTTTTAAATTAGATAAACGTTTGAATTCACAGGCACTAAAAAGTTTGAAAATTTTAAAAGATAAGAAAAAGGAAAAACTGTTTCAACAAAGGTAATATGCTGAGAAATAAAGATTTTACCAGTGCTCGGGTATAGGCAGCAAAACCTTTTGTGTCTATCATACAGTCCCTAGAATACATAAGGAGGGGATCAGGGAGAGCTTATGATCAGCACCATCTTGTAGGTCGAGATAACACAAACACCCAAACACTTTAACAAGTTGCAAGTCAGAGGGAGCACAACCATGTAAAATATCGTATGGTAATTTTCTTTTTAAAACAATAAGTGAAGAAGTGTGGTTGATAAGAAAAATAGCAGTTTGAAGAGCATCAGCCCAAAAACGAGGGGGCATGGAAGCTTGAAGAAGCAGACTTCGGATGATGTTAGTTAAATGTCTATGTTTCCTCTTTGGTACACCATTTTGTTGTGGTCTATAAGGATAAGAAAACATATGGATAATCCTATTTTGTGAGAGTAAAGTAGAAAATTTATCATTCACATACTTTGTACTATTGTCAGATTGAAAAGTTTTGATTTTCTGATGAAAAATATTTTCAACCATCTCCTTGAACTCTAATTTTTTTTTTCAAAATCTTATGTTTAAATTTTAAAAGGTAAAGTCAAGAATATCGAGAATAATCATTCACAAAGACTACATAATACTTATAGCTACAAACCGAAGGAACAGGAGATTGCCATACGATAGAATGAACAAGTTGAAAAGGAAAAGCAGATTTTGAGTTAGAATTAGTAAATGACTGCTTGGCATGTTTTCCAATGTGACATGCATTGTAGATAGACAAATTTATTCCAGAACTACTATCAGAAATATTATTTGCTTTAGCAAGCTTTGAAAGAACAGGTAAACTAGGGTGACCTAAACATTTATGCTAAATATATCCACTAAATCTAGATGCAACACAAACTAATTGTTGCTTATTCCCTATACTTACAACTTGAGAAGAAATTGGATAGAGTGAAGTGCCCGAACTATGGCATCTGAGAAGCTCTTTTCCCGTTTCCTTGTCCTTCACAGCTAAACTAGATGAGTCAAATTTAAAAAGAGTTTTTATCATGGAAAAATGGCGAATAGAGAGTAAATTTCGTTTAATAGGAGGAACAACAAGAATATTCTTGAGAGCAAAGGGAGTGTAAGAAGTTTTCAAATGTGTTTCACCTGTTTGAGTAATATTCAACAAATTTTCATTATCGATTAGAATCTTTTCTTGCCTAGTATAAGGTTTAGAAGATAAGAGGATTAGCAGTTATTTGATTGAATGCTCTAGTGTCTGGGTACCAAACCTCCTCACTGGGCTCAGGGAGGCTCACGGTAGCAAAAGTTTGTGGGATATCATCTGCAACGAAGGAATGATTGAAGCGATGCCTGTATTGAAGAGCAGAGTGATTAATTTTTTCATAGATCTGACACCGTGCGACCGAGAGACAGTAGATTGTTGATTGTTCTTTTGTTGCCATCTATGTTGCACAGATATAGATACGGGGATACGGATATGACATGATACGTATACGGTGATACGGTAATTTCTATAACTTCTAGGATACAATACGTGGGATATACTTGAATAAAATTTTATTTTAAATATATTTAAATATATGCTGATTATATGTAATGATATATTGAGAACAATCAGGATATCTGGATTATATTAAGGAATATATTTTGATAAACATTAACTTGTATAACTGTTTACATATGTTCACAAAAAAAGATAATTAATCGTATGAAATAATAATTCAAAAAGTATCAACCAACTATCATTCAACTTGATCAAATGATAACAATAAATATTTAGCGCACAAACTAGATAATTAGCCATTCAACATATATGTATGTTTTATTAGGTTCTATTATATAAATAGTAATAAAAAAAAATATGCTAACAATTTAATAGAAGAAGAAAAAAAGTTATTCTCTATGGCCTTTGTTAATTAGTTCTAGTTTTGATAAATTAGATGAAAAAAAAGTAAAAGAAAAATAGTAAAGCACTGAACCATAGCTTAATACTGTGTGGAGATAGAATGAGAGGGAGCGCCTTCAACCATTCAAGAGCAAAAAGATAGAATAAATGACAAATTGAAAAGAGATTTGCATTTTTTTTACGCTTTTCCTTATTTCCAATGGGTTTGGACGTAGGCTTTTCGAAAATTTTTACGTTCCGATCATTTTAGACCAAAAAAGAATCTAGTCGTATATCCCCGTATCCGATATATATATATATATATATATATATATATATATATATATATATATTTTTTAAATGCCGGATACTTCATTCCAGTATCGGGCGTGTATTGGGCAGGTATCGATATCCGATACATGTCCGATACAAGTACGGCATGAAATTTGAAGTATCCTGGCTTCATAGGTTGCCAGATAGTTCTTTTCTTCTTGTTAAGGCTTGATGAGGTGTCCCACCCCCACCCCCCCCCCCCTTTTACAGGTTGTGGCTCTTTTTTATTATTCTACGCTGTAAATCACTTAATAACCTAAAAAATCAGATCTTGGAATCCTAAATTCTTTCTATTCTCAGTTCGCATCTTTGTAAATATTCGGATCACAAATTCAATGTGAATTGGAAGGGGCCCTTTTTTATTATTCTACGTTGTAAATCACTTAATGACCTAAAGAATCAGATCTTGGAATCCTAAGTTCTTTCTATTCTCGGTTTGCTTCTTTGAAAAAAATTCAGATCACAAATTCAATGTGAATTGGAAGGAGTGTTCCAAGAAAACGATAATCTTGATCCAGTTCATCCATGTGCACACCTTGAAGCTGGCATGTGCAAATCTCATTGCAGTCTAATGCACAAATAAGTGGAAGCAACAGCCCCTTGGTGCTTTTTGAAGCATTATGGCTCATCTCTCTCTCTCTCTCTCTCTCTCTCTCTCTCTCTCTCTCTCTCTCTCTCTCCGAGTCCTGTTTGTAAGTGAGCGTTCATATTATTTTTCATGTATGTCTGTATCTGTATGCATATGTACTTATGATGTATGTACATGATCTTTGCATTTGTAGATAGAAGGCCCAAATGCAGCAAATGCATGTTTGATTTTAAAGTCGAAACTAAATTTCGTAACCATCTGTTTAACCTTTAATTGCTGAGAGGCTGTAATGTTTGTCTCCATATCCGTAACACATTGCATTCCCATTTTGGAGTTTGTAGCGAGGTAAGTTGCAAACTTTGCTTCATCCTTTCTATCTTCACATTGCTGAGATGTCCATCTTCAAATCAGTTGACTTGGGTAGCTTGTTTTGGGCACATATACCTAAATTGACAGAAAAAATTTGGGACCGCTGCATAATGTGCTTTATGATCTGCAGCTTTGTGTGTTCACAATTTGTACATGACAATGATGATAATGTAGGTTGACATAATGCTTTCGTAATCTTAATTATCAGTAGCAATTGTATTCTTGAAATGTTTGAATATGCCTTAAAGAAATGCGCTTGAAACTCAATTCTTTCTGACTCTATGGTTAACAGTGTTCAAGAGCTTTATGAAAAATTTACTTCTCTTTGATGCATTAAGCTGCTTCTGAGTTTCTTTCGGCTGAACTTTTGCAGTTCTGTATGCTAACTTGTTGAGAGTACCAACACTGCTTCCTAGTCAGAGAAGTGAAGAACAGACAAAACAAGCGTACAAAATGCTATCAGACTGCTTCCGGTATATTTGAATATTCTATCTTGACCTGTTGGTTATGGAACTCAAGTGAAAAAGGTGTTTATGTATATCTTGCAGTTATGCTATGAACACTGCAACCTGCCGAGCGAAAATTCTAGTGGGGTACTTTGGGGAGGAATTCGGTCCTGATTGCTGTGACTTGTATGTTTCTCATTTGTTGATAAATTTCCATTCGCCTATTAATCAATACTTGTTTCCATGGTCCTTCATAATGGTGCATACTATTTCTGCGTGTATTACAACATTTTTCAAGGAATTAAGCTCTATAAATTGCATTTAAGGGTTCCAGAATAATCTTTATTGTTAACTACTATCTATATCTAATCTACAAGAAATCGTCAATATTTACATGTCTACATTGTTACCCAATATTTGTGCATTGGACTGCTGAGTTACATAATTCATTACTTGTATGAGTTTCTTTTATATTTTCTTATAATTTTCTGTGCCTCTACATTGTTGTGTGTAGGTGTGATATCTGTGTCAATGGGCCACCTAAAATGCAAAATCTCAAAGAGGAGGCAGATATATTTATGAGGGTTCTTAAAGCTGAATGTGTGAGTCTTGTTGCCTTCGGTCTAGTAATTTAGTATTAAAATTTCATTAACTGATTACATACTGATTAAGCTCTATACATTTTTAATTGAGGTGTAAAAAATTATTTACAGATTTATTTCAAATGTATGATAAATTCTTGTTATTATAAATTGTAGCAGCAAGAGCTGCAATTTAAAATACTGCTCGAATAATATGGTGTTTTTCTTAGTTATCAAGGCATATATACTTCCCACCACATTTACAGTTAGAAAACATTTGGTATCAGACATTATAGTGGCTTCCAAAGGCACAACTGTTTGTGGAGTTGATTACTGGAAACATTTACAGTTGGAAAACATTTGGTATCAGACATTATAGTGGCTTCCAAAGTCACAGCTGTTTGTGGAGTTGATGACTGGAATAACTATGGTCACTTTTTCTACAGTATGTTTGTGGTTCAGTTAAAAGGAAGGATAAGAAAAACAGATAAGGATGCATAAAAGTAAAAAGTGCAGATATTTGATAAGATCCCTGTATTTTAGGTTGATGCATGAGAAGGTGGCTTAAAATGTTTTGTATTCATGTAATACTTGCAGGGTTGAAATAATGATGTTGATTGATTGGCTATCACTTGAAATTCGACTTATTTTCAGGGGAATACTGCTTCAGAAGCTATTTCTTATGATTGTACAATCTACCATGGATCAAATAGCAGGAGGCATAGGGACCAACCTAACATAAGGATGGTGATCAGTCGCATAAGGGAAAAGGTTTGTTATAGTAGATAATAATCTTTCTTTTGTATTTCTAGTTGATAATAATCTGCAAATGATACTTAAAACATACTTCGAAGTAATTTGAGGACAATCATCATTAAGGCCAATTCACGCACTCATAAAATTTGTTGCGCAAACTGTTGTAGCAACATTCCTTTTGGTAATTTAAAAAAGAATTTCTCTACTACTTTATCACTTGTTGGCTTTATTTCGTTATATCTTGTTTTTCATTTTCTTTAGTACTATAGGGAGAACTTCAAAAAGCCTCTCCTTTGGTTATAATCTATTCGTACTTTACTACCCATGGCTTAAATGTAGCCCTTTGCTCTCCTTGCTGTTTTTGGTTTTTCGGAATGACTCCGTGTTAAAATTGTCACACCCCATTAGTTTCATATTGGGTAGTGTAGGACCAAACATTCAGTATATAAAAGCTATCATACTAGTTTTGATAATTTGGGCTTAAGCATTTCTAGCTAGCAGTTTAGGCTCAACAATTTACTAATATTGGTTATGCTAGTTGGACTATTACATGCATTATTAGAGCCACTTCTCGGGTTATTATTTTATGGGGCTAGCTGATTGTGCATCCCAAATATTACCCTTGGTTGACCAAGGGGAGTAGGATGCCACAAATTGTGGCAATAGTGTGGTGGCTTTGTGCCTTCAGAAACTCGTGGATGTCTACTGGGACATGATTGAGAAAATATTTGTGAATCTGATGAGGATGTTAGGGTCTAAAGGTGCAAGTTTTGTCACACCCTGGTAGTCCCTCATTCGATAATGGAGCGATATTGGTTCAGTACATAATAACTGGCATAATGGCATTAATTATTTGGGCTTAAGCATTTTGAGCCAATAGTCGGGCCCAACAAGTTGTTAATGCCGATCAACATGCCCAGCTAGTATTACCAAATTACCCTTACAAGATAGGAAAGTGCTAAAGTTTTTTACCAGATATGTAGTAAAGTGCAATTGAATTATACCACATGAAGGGTTTTTTAATATTTACAGTGTATTAATGAGATGTGACTGCCACAAGTTTGCTATTACTGACATCTGAATGGTAGGCCCTCATGGAAAAATGAAATAGTAATCATAGTGGGGCAAAATGCTACACTTTGAACCACAGGCTAAAATGTAAACACATGAAGTTTGCCCTTCCTGAGCTTATGTACATATGACTCTATGGTCTCTTACAGTTTCCAAAGTTTGCTGCTAATGATCAACTATGGTGGAGAGGCCTCGCACAAATATTAGAAAACCTTGGATATATCAAGGAAGGCGATGAATTTGTAAGCTTTCAACTCTATTGCATAGTTTAATGTAGCAGCAAAGCTGAGTTCAAGTTTTTGCGTGCCTGTTTATAGACGCTTGATTCAATGAATTATCTTGTGTGGTCTTAATTGATAATTTGGATAATTGCAGCCTCATGTGTCTATACGATACCCAAAACTTACAAGCACCGGTTTAAAATTCTTAGCTTCTAAGTCGGAAGATCTATGTGTGTACCCAGGGGCCGATATGTTACTTTCGGCTAAAACTTTCAAGCCTTATTCTAGTTTCTCAGAGTGGGGGCGTGGTTGGGCTGATCCTGAGATACGGCGCCAGCGTCTCAAGAGCAGAAGAGGCAAGACGAAGAAAAGGAAGATGCCGCAAAAGCGCCGGCAGGATGTCAGCACAGTCAGAGGAAGATTAGCTGCAAAACTCTCAAAATGCAAGAAGTAACTGTGAAGAATTACTGCTAAAACTGAGGAACCTCTTTTTTTTTTTTTTTTTTTTTACTTATCAATAGGTTGTCTTCTTGTGATCCAAATGTGAATCAAGCAGATGTCTTGGACAGAGGGAATTTTATAAACCAATACTGATTATTTTCTTGAAAAAGTTTGGCATTGTCTCCTGATGATGCCAGTTCTCAGAAACATTCCAGTCTTGATCATTCGTGCAACCTGGTGATCACTATGAGGGTATTACTCTCAACTTGATATTACATGCGATAAATATTGAAATCGCACTACAACAGTATCGAATAACGCTTTAACTTTTTGTAGTTTTAATCTTTTTGATTAAAAAAATTACACTACAACTGTGAGTTCCTTGTAGAGAAGACAGCTAAGAGGTCCAAATATAGACACTACTAGAGAAATTTATCGTTCATTATAGCTTATTGAGGTCTAGTCTGGTAATGTGGTGGTTACAAGATCAAATTTATATTTTGAAAGATTCAAAAATTTTGAAGTGCCCAGTACTAGAGAAATTTATCATTCAACATTTCTTACGAAGGCCTAATTTGATAAAGTGGTGGTTACTTGTATTAGTTTTATGCTATGGAAGACTTAAAATTTAAAAGAGCTTATAATTTTAATTTTTTATATATTTTAAGATGGAAAATGATACTTGTACACCCCATTAAGGGGTGTAGATCCTACACCCCTTAATGGACCTTAATGGAGCATCTGGATTAAGGAAAATAATAAGTGTACACCCCATTCCTCATTAACTAGAGTATACTTGTTAAAAAAAGAGGTGATATTGTCACTCCTCAATTTTAGGGCATATTCTTTTCCATCATTTTTTCTCCCTTCTGTACAGAGCACCTCATTCCTCTCCTCCCGCTCCCTCTCTCTCTCTCTCTCTCTCTCTCTCTCTCTCTCTTCGACGATCTACGACGCCTTCGCGAGGGCGACGACCCCTATCAGGCCACAGTCCCTTACGTCGACGACAACTCTCTCTCTCTCTCTCTCTCTCTCTCTCTCTCTCTCGCTTCGACGATCTACGACGCATTCGCGAGGGCGACGCCCCCTATTAGGCCACGATCCCTTACATCGACGACAAGCTTTGTGCATTCTTCAATCCCCTAACAAGAGTGTACAGGTACATTTCACTCTCTTAATTTCATTCTCTCATTTTTTCCAAGGCCAATTCCTCAGGGGAAAATACTGCTCTTCCTCAGGATTGTGTACCGGTACGTGATGTTCCGGTACACCTTGTTACATTGTGTACCGATACATGGTGTACTGATATACCATCCTTATACCGGTACACTATCCTGAGGAACACCTTGTACCGGTACACTAGTATTTCATTGTGTACCAGTACTTGATGTTTCGGTACACTTTATTACATTGTGTACCTGAGGAACACCTTGTGTTTCTGTGATCTATTTGGTTGATTGTAGCTTTCTATAAACATAATGTGGGGAACTGAGATGAATCCATTCCTTTGTTACAGTGTGTACCTGAGGAACACCTTGTATCGGTACACTTTGTAATATTTCAAATTAATTCAAATTGCTTGAGAAAGGGATAGGAATCTTATTGACCCAAATGTAAAGTAATTTTCCACTCTAGTCAGTGTTCGAAAAATTATTAATTGAAAAAATGCTTAGAAAAGTAAAAATAGTCTAAAGTTGGCTTCTGTACACTCATATATACAAAGGCTACCCTTGTAGGCAGTCCAAATTCAAGGAGATATGTAAAGATTGTCTAAAGTTGGCGCTGTTAATTGGTGTAGCTTTGTTAACAGAGGGAACACATCCATATGTAGGTTTGCAAATATCTCCAGTCCAAATTCAAGTAGGAGCTGACAATTGGTTTAAGGAACAGCCATAGATGTCACGCCCCGGGGTCGAAACTGCGACCCGGGCTCGTCAACAGATCCGCCGCCTATGCAAAACCCCGCATAGGCGAAGCGTCCTACCTGCAAGAAAGGGGCTACAGCTAAACAGATATCAGAGCTATAAAATAAAAGTGCTGTAAAACTAAAACCAACCATCTGTACAACTGGAATAATGATACAATATCCATCTCCCATAAATGATAATCATACAATATCCTCAAATACAATAAACCAGAACTCAATAGGGATGTAACTTGAAAATAATACATCAGTGTACAGGCTCTCAATACAAGTCAGATCCTCACAATACAATAATCTCTCAAAAAAAGAAAAATAAATAATCTACTGACTGTACTCAGAATCTCCAATGTAAGGGTACCGCCACTCTCCACAGACGGGTAGGGATCTGGCTCGCGACTCCTTCGCCTCGCACAGCAACCGCAGAATCAGCAACACCCGCTAAGACTCTGCAAAACAAAGGAGAGAAAAGAAAGAGGATGAGGGGGGCGGGGGAACCCCAATGGGTGTGAGAACTACACCAAAAGGAAGTTCTCAGTGGGTACCACCGCAAAGTCCGACAATCTGCCCACGAAGTCTACTAGAGGCATAAGAAAATAATGCAGTAAAACTGAACAAAAAAGCTGGAGGTACTCAACAACTACCAAGCCTCTATCTACATGCTCAAAAGGGGAAAACCAATGAAAGGTATGCAACCATTCGCACATGAAGTGCACAATCGACCCAATCGAGCTGACTGCCACATCTGGTCCAGTCAAGCCTGCGCCCACCTACAACCACCTCCTGCTGCCGGACAAGAATTACGTAGGGTGTCCATATGGACTAACTCGCTATCGAATAGTGGCACATGCAGGCTATAGTCAAAATCCACGCTCTCTCTCAGAACGGATAGACTCAAGATCCTCAATCTCTCACACAATGGTCGAAAAACTCACAACGACCTCGGGACCATCGTTAACCCCAAACGGTTCCCAACAACACCAGCACTGGTCTAAACATAACTACTAGATTCCACTCAGCCCCCAGGCACGAGTGCAACAATAAGAGCACCTGCCTGAATAAACCTAATCAAATGAACCGGTATAAAACCCGATACTGCCTGCTCTGTCATCAATCTCACGAACTCAGTATCTCAAGAACTCAGTAGCGGAATCTACACACATGGCTCGAATCTGCGGGATCGGCACACATGGCTCGCATCCCAAAATAAGTATCAGACCGGCAGACATGGCTCAGTCATAGGCCTACCTCCGGAGTGCCACTCGAGGGGAGCGACCCACACGAGTAAAGTATCACTGTCACAGGTATCACAAGTATCATAATATAGCAGGACTGGATCACGACTCTGATTAAAGTGGGAAAACCTATCCACTAAAGGAAAACCCGATCCCCAAACTGATACAAGGGTAAACAATAAGTGGAAACTCCATCCACTAAAGGGAAACCCGATACCCAATCTGATGCACAAGGACATATCCAGTCAACCACCCAACATCCGCGGTCACCGCAACACCCACAACCCACAATCAAGTCCAACCTGCCTCAGACTCGAAGTCTCGACTATACTATCCCAAACCCCTGCTCAACTCGAGCAACAAGAATCCCTTGACTAGAGAATAAAGAGAAAAGAAGCAAACATGGTTTCTCCTAAGTCAAGTTCCAACATGATAGTGTAGCGATAAAAGATGGCCTCTCAAGATGTCCATACAAGCATGCATTTGTCATCAAGGAAAATACAAGATAATAACAAATAGCAGCTCCACATAAGTATAAGCACATGCCAGAATCACTAATGAACTATACCTGTCCAATATCCATGATCCATAATCCATAATAACTCCTCAGAGTAATATCCGCATATATATGCCAAAAGGTAATCGAGCATGAACTCTATCTCATCTAGTATAACATGAACATAGCCATCAAGAATGCTAGATCTCAAATCCTCTAAAGCATGTACAATAATCATGTAAGCATTAATCCACATGATCTAGGCCACTTTCCACGCTTACATCTCAATTCTATTAGTTGTACCTTAATCATGCATGATATAAGTCACAGAGGGTAACAATTCCTTAGGTAAGCTTCATTCAAGAAGGAGGTAGTGGAAGGAAAATGGAGCTCAATGAGAATGTCTCTGATGAGCAACAAATCCAGAATGATCGACCAAAAATCTCTATTCAATCAGAACCACTGTACATACAACCACTTCGAAGATCTAGTAGAGTTTCCCAACCTCCGGACAGATATTTAAGATTTGTTGTTGAGAAGGTAAAAGAAATGTTCTTAATGGGAGATAAATATCATAGACATGATCCTACTAGCTATAAAGAGGCGATGTTAGACATCGACTCCGAGAGATGGAAGGAAGCTATGAAGTCTGAAATGGACTCCATGTATTTCAACAAGGTTTGGACTCTAGATGATTTACCAGTGGGTATAGTGCCCATTGGATGTAAATGGATCTTTAAGAGAAAATTTGGTTCAGATGGAAAGGTAGAGACCTATAAAGCAAGGATTGTGGCGGAAGGTTATAGTCAACGAGAAGGTATTGATTATCAGGAGACCTTCTCGCCAGTCGCCATGTTAAAATCCATTCGAACCTTACTCGTTATAGCTGCACATTATGATTATAAAATATGGCAGATGGATGTGAAAACTGCCTTCCTTAATTGATATCTTGAGGAAGACATATAAATGAAACAGTCTCAAGGTTTCACCTCTAGCAATGATAATCATAAAGTGTGCAAGCTTCAGAGATCCATATATGGATTAAAGCAAGCATTTGGGAGTTGGAACACTCGTTTTAATGATACAATCAAATCGTTTGATTTCACTAGAAATGAGGAAGAACCATGTGTGTACAAAAAGACTAGTGGGAGTGCTGTCACATTTCTCATATTGTATGTGGATGATATACTTTTAATTGGGAACAACACTGGGATGATGTCATCGATCAAATTATGGTTGTCTCAGAATTTCTCCATGAAAGAATTAGGCGATGCACCCTATATTTTAGGTATAAAGGTCTATAGAGACAGGTCTAGACAATTGCTTGGCCTATCTCAAAGAATGTATATAGAGGACATACTGAAGAGGTTCAGTATGAAAAATTCCAAAAGAGGTCTATTACCTCTCAGACATGGAATCTATCTTTCCAAGAAGATGTGTCCTAAAACACCTGAGGAAAGAGAATGTATGAATAGAATTCCATATGCTTCAGCTATTGGGAGTCTAATGTATGCAATGCTATGTACGAGACCTGATATCGCGCAAGCTGTGAGTGTCACAAGTAGATATCAATCTAACCGGGGTATGGAACACTGGGTTGCAGTTAAAAATATCCTTAAGTATTTAAGAAGAACTAAGGATATGTGCCTAGTCTTTGGAGGTAGTGAGTTGAAGCTAGAAGGCTTCATAGATTCTGATTTTATGTCAGATGTTGATGATAGAAAGTCTACATCAGTGTATTTATTCATATGTAATGGAGGATTCATTATTTGGAAAAGTTCCAAACAAGCGACGACTGCCGATTCCACCATGGAGGTAGAATATATTGCTGCATCAGAAGCCTCAAAGGAATGTGTTTAGATCAAAAAGTTCGTTGCAGAACTCGGTGTGGTTCCAGCTATTAACGAACCAACGCCGTTTTTCTTTGACAATAATAGCGCCATAGCATTAGCTAAGGAGCCAAGATCTCATCAAAAATCCAAGCATATTAAACGACAATATCATATAATCGGAGATTATATTGAAAGGAATGAAATACTCGTGCAAAAGGTTGCTTCTGCTGACAATGTAGCAGACCCACTAACCAAAGCACTCACTCAACAAAAGCTGGAAGGCTATCTTGAGAAAATGGGTCTACGCTATATGGGTGATTGGCTTTAGTGCAAGTGGGAGATTGCTAGTTATATGCCCTATAAGCCAATCGGTGACACAACTATAGGGTTAGTATCTTTGTATCTTTCACTAAATTAATAAATTGACATTTATTCATTTATATTATTGTTATATATATATATATATATATATATATATATATATATATAAGTATACACCCCTTTAGGACAAGTGGACGAGTGGAATAATACCCACCCCAGGATGTATTTATATATATACATATATATTTGTATATGTGGAAACCAATTAACTTAATGAAAGAAAACTACTCTTCACTTATTAATTGATATTAAGTTATGAAAAGAGTTTTTATTTTTTAACAGTAAGTTTCTCTCTCTCTTTCTTCATTTCGTCCTACCCAATGAATGAGAGGAGTTTACTCTCCTCTCATTTATGGCTCATATGCATATAAAATGGAGTAGTAATCTCCCTCAATAAAAAAATCTTATGAGAAATCATATAAAGTAAAGTATGAGGTAAAAAAGAGAAACTTCTCTTAATCATTTAGAGTTCTCTTTAATCATCAGAGAGAAGTCATTCTACAATCATTAGTCTCTATATTATAGTTAATTCTTTTGAAATTGCTAGCACAATTTGATGATTAATTATTCTTCACATTGATACAAGAAATCACGAAAGGAATTTTGAAATCACGAAAGGAGTTTCGAGATTATATTGTGTGATGCACAGATCCCGCAATAGCCTTATGTGGATACTCATAGAGGCCGAACAGTTGTGCGGCTTAAAGGATCGAAAGTTCTGATCCAATATTAACCGACAGACAATTTCGGTAATCAGCAAAGGTAGAAATTCTAACACTTCTTCTAATTAGATTAGAATAATAATTTTTGTGCGTCATACGAGATGATATATATATATATATATATATATATATATATATATATATATATATATATATATATATATATATATACATGCATACTAATATTATAAATGTTATGATGTTAAGGTATATATGATTAGATCATATTTATAAAAAAAATTAATTTCCACTGCATTAAATGTGCTTGCACGCGCATCCGTTTCCTTATATGGCCATGAGGATGAAAAGTCACTGGAGGACACTGTAATGGACGATATTGTAAGGAAACGGATGCGCGTGCAAGCACATTTAATGCAGTGGAAATTAATTTTTTTTTATAAATGTGATCTAATCATATATACCTTAACATCATAACATTTATGATATTAGTATGCATGTATATAAATAAATAAATAAATAAATAAATAAATAAATAAATATATATATATATATATATATATATATATATATATATATATATATATATATATATATATATATATATAAAACATATTTTGTATATTTAATATAAATTTAATTTGTAAATTAAAATGCCGGCTGAAACACTACAACAGACGAATGCTACTATACACCAGTTACTAATGATCCACCGTCAACTGCGATCATATTAGAGACTCTGACAGGCATGGGCCGACATATTGATGTTGTACTATAGAATGTACCAATACTACCTATTGTTAGAGATTCGGGGGGTCGTCGAGATTATGCTCACGCATCGTCTTCGAGTCATCAGGTATCTTCATATCAGCATAAATTTCAAAATAAGTCTTCAAATTCAAATTAATTAACTATTTAGGTCCGATCAGGTGCCACGATCTCCATCTCCTCCCATTCAGGCCCCTACGACATTTCCCTCGACTTCAGAGTCACTCCCGCCTCTAGTATCACGAACATCTTTTTCTTCGACATATTCACGTCGTTGTCCCTCGTCATCATCGCCACACGAGATCCAGCATATTGTTGAGCATAATGAGGGCGGTATTATCGAGGAGCTCGATCAGTTGGCAGCCGTCGAGTATCTTGATGATATACCGATTATGGAGCTTGCTGTTCCTCGTGGGCATGGGCGTGGGCGTGGGCGAGGGCATGGACGCGGGCGTGGCTGAGGACGTCGAGGGAGAGGACGAGCTCAAAATTGAGTTTTAGCTAAATTTTGAGTTTGAGGTTGTATTATTAAAATTTTTGTGATGCTGATTTTTACTTGTTACTCTACTGTAATTTCTGAATATTATGAAGCTTGTTGTATATAATTTCTAAATGTTTTAGCTCAAAATTTGTATGTTGTGAAATTTGGTGTACAAAATTTAGATTTTTGACTTGAATTTTTTTTTTTTGGTGAGTACTGTGACTAAAGGCGCTGAATCGTTCAGCGCCTTTAGAGTAATGCTAAAAGCGCTAAATCGTTCAGTACTTTTAGTGTAATGCTAAAGGCGCTGAACCGTTCAACGCCTTTAGTGCACCTTCTTCATTGTATTAAAGGCGCTGAATGATTCAACGTTTTTAAGACTACTACATATCCAATTTTTAAAGAAAATTGGCTAAGTCCTAGTGCTGGTGAATGCGCTGAAGGCGGTAAATGGTTCACCCCCCTTCAGTGTTTCTGCTGAAGATGCTAAAGGCGGTGAATGATTCACCGCCTTCAGGTCATCTATCCAGCGTGGCACCGAGTTGATAAAAATATAGTTATTTTTATTTTTTATTTTTTTATTTATTATTTTTTTTATAGAAAATTATTTTATAAATTTTAAAAATTTATGGAGTTATTAAAAAAAAAAAAAAAAAAAAAAAAAAAAGTCCTACAGAAGGTGTGCAGCCGCTTCTATTTTTTAATCTTTTGTCCAAAAGACTACTTGTTCGCTATTATAAAAACTCTCTATTAAAGCCACTGTCACCTCTTGCTTCTTGTTTTTCTTTTTTTTTTTTTTTCCTTCGTGCCCACTCTTCCTCTTCTCCCTCTTCTCCTTGCCAAATTCTTAATCCCCCTCCTTAAAAACCCTGTACACCAAACCCTAACGCCATTGAATGCGGAAGCCCTACTCCAATTCCCCCAAGCCCTCGTAATCTAATCCCAAAAACCCTAAAAACCCCACTCATGGAAGAGAGCAACAGCAGCACAGCCACCAACGTCGCCCGCGCCATCGCCGCCGCCCTTGACTGGAGCTCGCCGCCCGATGCCCGAAAAGCCGCCGTCGCCTACTTGGAATCGGTGGGTTTTTCGCAGCGATGTTACGATTATTAGATGTTTTGGCCGGTCCTTTGTGAATTGGAGATGTGCATTGTTTGATTCTGGTTGTTTGGTTATGAGAAAGTTAGGTTTTTGGTTGGCCCCAATTCATGTTGTTGGAACAGTTTGGGGATTTGTTGTTGTTTTTTGAATTGTTTGGAGTTGCATTATGCAGATTAGTTTATGCGAACTTGTAATGTCGATGAAACGCAGATGAAATACCGAAATGCATGATGAATGAGAGGGTGAAGCCTCTTATATTCTTACTACTTGGGATGTTGCAGTAACAAATTTTGAGTTGCTATAGAAAAGCTACTTTTTTGGTATAATGGTGGAAATGGTATTGTAAGCAAGAGTTGCAAAATGAAACTTTTGTAGAAAGAGAAAAATGGGAAGGAGGGACATCGCTAATGTGTGCGTGATAGAGTTGTTCTTTGATTGAGCTGATGAAACTTTTGTAGAAAGAGAAAAATGGGAAGGAGGGACATTGCTAATGTGTGCATTATAGAGTTGTTCTTTGATTGAGCTGTCACAATGCTTGAGAAGCTCTTTTTAAAGAAATGATTTTGATGCTTCTATTCAATAAAAACTTCTCAATCTAGGGCATGCTGATAGGCACCAATGGAGAGTAGTTTTCTAATTTTGAAAAAACACTTGTTGGCTTTTAATAGCAATACATCTTAGCTTGGATAGTAAGGCCTGGTTTGTTATTCCGTGGACAAAAGCACCCGCTTTAATGCTTTAGAAGGCCAAAAAAAATCCAAAAGCGTTTCCAATCTTATTAGCTTTCATGACCCCTAGAAAATTTGGAAACATTAAAAAAATAACTAACAAGAGACGTCTAGAATTTGTTATCGTGTTGTGAGAATGGCATACCTAACGTGAGAACTAGAGTTGTTGTCTCAACCTCAATATATAGATGTTCTACAATAGGGTTCACATGTTGTAGAATTTAGAGTATAAAAGAGGATTTTTGCTTTAATCAGTATTTTGCTTTCTAAGATTATGACATCAATTTCACAAAAATAGTGCACTTTTCTCCATCCCTCTGGCAAATGGTATTAAGTGACCTTATAATTCAAAATTTTCCATGAACCAATGCAAGTTTGGTCCTCTGTGTTTATGTTAATTTATAAATCTTTTTTCTCATAAAGGAAAATAGACTTTTTGAATTGTTCAGATTTTTAATAGTTACATGCAACTCAATATTATATCTTTGAATTCTGTAAAGAACCTGAATATATTGAATTGTTTTGTTGGATTTTGAAGAATATGTTTCAAGTGCAAATATTATTTTTTGTAGGAATCCATGGTATCACTTGCTAGATGTGGATAATTTTTTGCACTTTATTTTTGCTGCTGACTTGCTATTCTGTTTGCTATGGTACCCTAAACTGTAAACCCTAAACCTCAAGAGCCTAAACCCATGTTAATGGTTATTTTTCAATTTTGTCTCTTGCATTTGATAATGAAGATAGTATAGTTGTATTTAGTTTATTTTATTCAGAGTGATGCTGGTTTGTGGGTTATTACATGATTACTAATCTAGCCAATGGCTTGATAAAGAAGAATACCTCAACTACACTGTTTTTGGATATCATTGATTGTTATATTGTTTTTATTTTTCTTTTCCCGAGTACTTTATGTCTGTTTACTACTGCTTTTTGGATGCTTGAAATCTTTGCTTTATGCTAAAAGTGCTGATAGCTACTAACTCTTTCATGATAATATAAATTCTTCATCTATTCATGATATTGTTTTATTACCTTGCTCCTATGCTGAGTCAACTCTGGACTATAAGTAGTTTCCATTCTAATGTCACCCTACCTGTATAGGAAAAGAATGTTGTGTCCTCTTTCATATTTTAGAACTTCCAAAAACTTAGCAAACTTTTTATCTACTCAGAGAGTCCCCAAAATCCAATTTCTGTTCAGTTAATTGACTAGTTTTGATTTTTTGGTAGATCGATAAAATGGAATGCTTACAGATGAGTTCAAAACAAATACTTCCGGCTACTACATAACACATACTATGTGTTTGCTACTTTCATTTTATTTGCTTATGCACTTTGATTTAGTATACCGCAGGCTAAATCCTATGTTAAGTTTGTTTAATCAGGTAACTTTATGGCTTACTGCCCGAATGTAGCTACATTTATCTCTGGTGATAAAGTCCATGTTCTCATTAATTGTGTTTGCAATTAATATTAACAAAAGCACTTTTGGACTATAAATTTTCAATTTGTATAGTAATTGATATCTTGTTAATTTGCATGCACAGGTTAAGAATGGAGATATCCGTGTTTTGGCAAATACTTCCCTTCTTTTGGTTCATAAGGATTGGTCATCTGAGATTCGACTACATGGGTTCAAAATGCTACAGGTTCACTCTCATCCGCACCATTTTTTGTGTATTTATAAATATAATGTGAACTTCTTTAACTTAAATCAATCATTATTTCTCAATGGTCATAAATAACACGAAGTTTTCTTCCTAGAAGAACGTTACTGCGACTAAATAATTGCTTATTGAATTTTCTCGTGACACCTAATTTCAACAGCAGTTCGACTTAATGATCAATATACTTTGCATTTCCTTATAGTCTTTGCTTGAAATTTGTCTCTAAAGTGACTCAAACAAAAGTTCCATGTGATACTGTCATGGAAATTGGAATTTTAAAGTTTCACTTCAACAAGCCATTTGGTGGATGTTTTCCAGCCATTAGTTTGTTGTACATGCCGATTATGTTTTAACAGTATGCTTATCTATTAGGAACACAATGGTTTTCTTGAGTTTGAAGGCACTTAACTCTAGTTTGGCCCCAAACTCCAATATTTTGACCTAATTTTAGCTGGTTGGCAAGACACTTGTATAGTTGTAATTGTGTGCTCGGAGCACTAGATTCTTTTGATGGAAAGATGGGCTTGAGAAATGAGTTGAGGCGTTTGTATATATGTGTGATTGATGCAAGTATAGTCATATGCAATTTCTATTTTGTCGTAATTGATTTTGTTTGTTGATATGACCAATCGGAAGTAGTTACCTTGATAAGGATTCGAGTTGGCAGGTGTAGTGAAATGTTACTTTTTTAAATTCAATGAATCGAAGGGGTTTAGTTGCTATTATCGCAACTCATAAATAAATAGGGAGAGGTAACGTAAATGTGCTGTTTACTCCAAACCTCTAAGCCTCACGTCAGTCCCACAGTGTAGTCACCATCATCTTCCTTTCACCCCTCTATGCCTCTCTACTCTCTTTAGAAGAGGACCAGAACTTGCCAAAGGAGTTCCTGACCACGAGTGTGAACTTACCCAGAACTTGAGGACGGCAAGAAACCTTAAGGAGAGACTCAAGGAGGAAGGTGGAAGACTCCATGAGTTGACTCACAAAGAAAGAGAGAGGTGAGTCGAGATTTTTGGAGTTTTGAGTTTGGAGCTCCAAGAATAAGGATTTTAGAGGTTCTAATGTTTTTAAGGCCATGTCTTAGGGTTTCCTTGTTGATCCAGGCGATCGAGACCCGCCCTACAGGGAGCAAGAGGTTGGGAATATCACCAAAAGTGAGTGATCTCTTTCCTTGTTTATGGCTTTCTCGGTTATTCTTGTATACTTGTAGTCAATATTATTTCATATGTGATGAGTTGCCTGCTAGGAAGATTAGATGAGGATTTTTAATCCTTGGGTGTAGAACCGAGATGGGTCTAGGAACCGAATGATCGGTCAAATGTGTATTGCGGACCTCAGGGTAGAACCGAGATAGGTCTAGGAACCGAATGGTCGGTCAAATGTGTATTGTGGACCTCAGGGTAGAACCGAGATGGGTCTAGGAACCGAGTAGATCGGTTGAGTGAGTATATCGGATGTGTGGCATCTAACTTAGGTGAAATCTAAGGTAAAGTATAGAGATGAGCAACTTTAGAATGTACATGAGCTAGAGAGCTAGTCTAGTGGGCTGATGGGGTGAGTGAGTGAATGGAGAGTAGTTTGATCATTCTCGGCTCTGCATAAGATGGGTGTACTGAGTGACTGATGGAAGAGTAGTTCGATCATTCTCGACTCTCTATGCGGTATATAGGTTATTCCATAGGAAAGTAGTTCAATAATTCTCGGCGCTCCATGCGATATGCGGATTAACCCACCGGAGAGTAGTTTGATCATTCTTGGCTTTTCGAGTGGCATGCAGTTTAACCGAGTAGAAAGTAGTTTATCATTCTTGGCTCTCCACATGGCAGCTATGGACTAACCGAGTGGAGAGTAGTTTGATCATTCTCGACTCTCCATAAGATATGTGTAGTGAGCAACCGATGGGAGAGTAGTTTGATCATTCTGGGGTCTCCACTCGGTGCTTGTACAGGTCACTCGAGTGGGGTAAGTGTGACTCCCCTCGGCTCTTTTATATTATTAGTATGAAGATTGGCAGATCAGAGCTAGAGCTATATTATAGTGAGGTGAACCTGTGCTAAGTGGAGATTGGGTAATTGAGGCATTCGGTTGTATAAGCGGCGATTGGATATCGTGATATTTATTATTGCCTAGTTTACTAATGTCTCATGTAGACCAAGGGAGTGCAGAGCATTCTTTCTCGATGGTTGCACCCACAGAATTTTTAGTAGTTCTCACTCTCTGCGGTTTACCTCTTTTTCAAATCTAGGTTTCTCCGAAGAGGCGCATGATCGCGGCAAGGTTGTCGCGGAATAGAACTGCTAGCGAGTCTAATTGTACCCTCTTTTAGCGCTTTAAGGAGTGATAGTAGTAGTGTATGAACCGAGTACCGAATTACTAATATTTTGGGATTCCATGAATGTAAATTAATGAAAAATTTTATGTTTAGCTGATAGTTCAATTCCTATAATGCACTCTGATATTTTGCGTATACCTATCACCTCTTGTAGGGTAAGTGGATGCAAGTTACCGTTTCGTTCGTGTAGAGGTCTTGCCCGTTCGATGGGTCTGTGCCCGTGCCTGTGCCTGTGCCTGTGCCTGTGCCGACCAAATCGACTGTCCCGAGACTCAACAGATAAGAGTGGTGTCAGAGTTTAGGAGAAGTTCTAGGTGGTTAGTAAAAATGTAAGCGTAGAAAGAGTCCTAGGTCTTTAGTGAACCGTGAGCCCTAGGAGGACCTTAAGAACTTAAGATTGTGAGCGAAACGTGAATTAGGTGATAGTAAGAAATTGAGTTTAGTAGTGTTCCCAAACGGAATGTTGGGAGCCAATTGAGGGAGATGAACATTCACTTTGGGACGATTATGTTAGGGGCCGACATTGTCATGTTATGAGTGAAAGAGAGTGTCTCTCAAGAACTTTCTCATGATTGGGTTATTCCCTGATTCTTTCTTTTCACAAGTTGATGGGCCGAGTCGTAGACTTGGACTAATGTTGCCAATGCAGTTGTATGTAGCATAACAATGGCACGACGTGGACGACCACGAAAAAAGCCCCATCTGGTTCAACCTGAGCCGTCGGAGTGAACGAAGCTGAGTGAGGTGCGCAACTTGTGCAACTAGGTAGCTGCGCTTGTTGGCGTAGTCCAGCAATAAGAAGAGGTCTCCCGACATCAATAGGAGTTTTTTTGGCGCCAAGAGGAGACGTCTCGGTGTCAAGAGGAGCATATTCAAAAGCTTTACGAATTGTTTGTGGAGCAAGTTGAGGCCACGCAAACGACTCAGGAGCCGACTACGCCGCCTTTATGAGGGTGACTGTGATCGTGGAGGGCATTGCGGTGGCAGCTGAGTCGGTTTCGGCGTGCCACGCGCCATCGGGGGCAACCCAGCAGATGCCCCGAAGAATGGATTCGGATTTGTCTGCTGCGAAGTATCAGGCGCAGCGGGCGGAGCAGTAGCGGGCAGCGGAGAGCCTTGCCAATTTCAAGAAGTTCAATCCACCGATCTTCAGTGGTGAGGGCATTGACCCGATGATAGTCGAATTGTGGGTCGACTTGATGTAACAATTATTCAAAAATCTCCAGATACCAGATCGAGATCAGGTCACTCTAGCAATCCCCTTCTTGGACAAGATGGCCTGTTGATGGCGAAAGATTGAGAAGAGCAAGCGATCCGATTCCGCTTTGCCCTTTTCGACGTAGGAGAAGTTTCGAAGACTCATTTTTGCAACCTACTTTCCCGACAGTGCCAAACAACAAATGAAGGAGAATTTCAAAAACCTTCGCCAATGGAGCCTCATAGTGCAGGAGTATGAGTAGAAGTTCTTCCGCATCGTGTGATGCCTTCCCTCCGTAGTGCACAGTGAGGCAGACAAGGCTTTGAGCGGGGCCTTCGACTCAGCATATACTCCAAGGTCTAGCTTTTCGACATTCGGAACTTTCGAGAGATTGTGGATCGCTCTCGATTGGTCGAAGGCTGGGAGGTTGTTGCGTGCCGGGAGCGCGAGGCCTTCGAGAAGGGTCAGGAGAAGGACAAGAAGAGACCCTCGGGTGGGGGTCAACCGAGCTCCAAGCGACCTCCTAAGTGTTCGCACCTACTGTTCTACTCTCGGTGGTCATACCATTCGCAACCCTTAGAGCGGTGTGTGATATGTGGTAGACCACATCAGGCCACTCAATAGGTGAAGCGCGAGGGACAATGCTTCAGATGCGGCTGATTGGGCCACGCGGTGGCCGACTGCTATTGAGGCGTTTCACAAGCCCCGCCTTTGGCTTCCATTCCATTGGCACCACGATAGTATTCGGGGACACCTCCTGCGGTCCCTACAATCGGGCGACCCTTTGTGTCGAGGCAACCCGAAGGTCCACGGCAAACACCAAGTGGACGAGTTTTCGCCACTCAGGTAGAGGAGCCGACAGCTGACAACGTCGTGGCAGGTATTGTTTTATTAAATAGCATTGAATATACAGCGTTGTTCGATACTAGTGTCTCACATACATTCATTAGTAGGATGTTTTCCACGGCTCATGGGATTAGTATCCTAGAGACTCCTAGTATTAGGAAGGTATAGGTTCCGGATCACGCTTTTTATGTCATAGAGTACTGCCTCGCTTGCTTAGTACAAATCGACACCTGGATTATACCGGTGGATTTATTAGTGCTGAGGCAAATGGAGGGCTTTGACATTATGTTAGGGATGGATTGACTTTCTCGTTATTATGCCACATTCGAGTGCGAGAGCCGAGTCATCACATTTCGAGAATCAGGGCAAAAGGAGTTTGCTTACCAAGGTTGTAGGAGCTCGCTTTCGCCATGACCTCGAGAATGTTGTAGTCTAGCCAACGATCGAGGGTCGATCAGGCCGCATTGAAGGGGAGCACATTGATGTAGGATCACCTAGGAGGGTCATGCACCACAGAGAAGGGGTTGCCAGCAAGAGGGATGGGCTTGAACAGTGAGCTCGGCTTGAGTAGCTTCAGCCAGCAGTAACAAGGAGAAGTTTCTCTCCCACGCGGTCGGGGGTGGGGGGTGGGGATTGGGGGGTGGGGTCCGATGGGAGGATTGGGGAGGTGGTGGCTGACGTGTGGGAGAGGCGGCGGCAGTGGCAGTGGCAGATCTATAGGATCTTGCTGAGCTCTCTCACTTTGAGCTCTCGCCAGGTCAGTGCTCGGGGATGGCCACAGGGCAGTGGGGTGAAGCTGGGGAGGGCCGCCGTAGGTTTGAGATCGCGACGACGGCGTTTCGGGGCAGTGTGGCCACTAGAGGTTGCTTCGGGAGTGATTTAGAGTGAGAAGGGAGAGAGAAGGTCGGTTGGACGGAGCTCTGCCGGCCGGAGCAAGGTCGCTGGAGGTCAGGGAGGTGCCGACGAATGTGAGGGGGAGGTGGGTGGCGACGGGTGATGTGACGCCCCACTTCCCAGGGGGTCACCCATCCTAGAACTACTCTAGCTCTAGCACGCTTAACTCTCATGTTCCTCTTGGATTTTGCTACCATCCAAAATGCTATAGCCGGGTTAGAGATTTAGTCCTATTATATCATTTATATATAGGACTAATCCAAATTCCGGGGGTGTCACATTCTTCCCCCCTTTAAGCCCTGACGTCCACGTCAGGCTCAAGCACACTCACAAGCACCAGGCGATGTGAGACTCGTCTCGCTAGCCTTAGCCGACCTTGTGAGGAGCTGCACTCCACTCACAACGGTCATTAGCCGGGGAGCCTCGCTCTACCCGCTATATAACCCTGGCTCAGCCGAGACTCATCTCACATTTCCGGCTGGTGAATGGCTCTGATACCAACTGTGACGCCCCACTTCCCAGGGGGTCACCCATCCTAGAACTACTCTAGCTCTAGCACGCTTAACTCTCATGTTCCTCTTGGATTTTGCTACCATCCAAAATGCTATAGCCGGGTTAGAGATTTAGTCCTATTATATCATTTATATATAGGACTAATCCAAATTCCGAGGGTGTCACAGGTGAAGAGGGAGAGAGAGAGAAAAGAAAATGGTTAAAAACCCTAAATTTGCCGCAATATATATTTAGTAAAAATTACGTTTTAGTCCTTCTGTTTTTGAATTTCTTACTCAAAACCCCTCGATGCGTATATTTTGTAAAGTAACACCTCCCAAAAAATTTTCTCTCGATTTGGCACATAAAATATCGCCTTTTTTTTGCTGAAAAACCTGCAACTTATTGATTGCCCTCTCGCTGTTTTTTTTCCTGACCACGCTTTTGTCGTGCGACATCACAGTAAGTCCCTTCTATGACTTACGGCGCTGCCGGACCTCGGAAGTGGCGATTTTGTTTCATTAAAAACTGTAAAATTTCACAGGAATGGCCCAACATTTTGAATTTTATTTAATAAAAAATTGATTTCTACCGTTACTATGAATGAACTTCTCATCAATCTTTCAATACCTAGGAATTTTAAATAACACAATACGAACACCCCCTTAAGGTCATGTAATTCTGGAGAAACCAATATAAAATATGCATGCTTTAGGCATATAAGTGGTACCTTAGGAGTAACAAGCCTTGATTCCTTCAAGATTTAACTACAACCAAAATCCCATAAGGAGGTGTTTGTTTGCTCTCTCTTGTTAGCAATAGAGGTGGAAATTGATGAGTGCAGTGCTTGGTATGTAAACTTTGTAAATCTACTAGTCCTTTACTCACGTGTTGCACGCTGTTATTATAAAATATTTATCATTAAAAATAAAATTTTTTATATCATTGAATTTTAAAATATGTACTAATTTGACTATTTAAATTTCAAGTACTGACTGAGTCATCAATACAGTTCCATACAACAAAACAGTAAATTTATAAGTAGATAAAAGAATACCAACTCAGAACAAATAGTGAAGACAAATTTAATTGTTAGAAATTTATGGATTAATCCTGAATCAAAATAGAAATATAAAATAAATTAAAACATTTTCTGGAAACTGAAAAGTAGCATATTAGATCGAAATTCCAGATAAAGATCAAAGAAAAGGACAAGCTAGTAAATCTACGAAAATATTCATCTTATACCATTTTTATAGTTCCAAATAATGGAAAACAATAGTAAATTAGAAAATAAAAAAAATACATCAAATCTGGATGGAGAACAACGCCAAGAGACGTAAACAACTTCAGAAAAACTTATACCTGTACCAAAATAATATAAAACAAACCGAAACATGAACTAAAACACAATATCTGAACATAAAGAATAAGAAACATCAAATATTTAAAAAGAAAATAAAAAGGGTTATTACCATATTCAAATAAATAAGAGATTTAGCTTTTAATTGCCATCAGCACGAGCCGTGCCCATTGCACCGTAAGGTTCCAACTAGATATCGGCACGATACGACTTCCACGATACGACTTCCATATTAATGACACGGCCCAAAACCCTATTTCTTTAAAATTAGCCAATAGTAATTTCAATTAAGTGCAAAAGATTTGATAAAGATATATAATAAGCAATTAGAATATATTGGTGTCAAAGGAAATAAATATTTTATGGCATTGTGTGTTGGCACACATGTAATTTTTCTGACCGGCATGCATAAGTACGGCATGGCACGCACCGTGCCATATTGTGCTAATAAGTTTTCGGTACGACTGTATCACGACACTTAAATCTTAGAGAGAGATGACAGCAAGACTATATACGTATATGTAGAGTAGGGTTTAATATTTGTAGAGATTCTATTAGATTATGTTAGATAAATTATAAATATATATGATATAACTTTATATAACTTGATCATTATATATATATATATATATATATATATATATATATATATATATATATATATTATAATTTGATTATTTAAATATATCATAATATATTATTAGTTTATCAAATATATTATAATGTACTTTATTTAATTTAAACATAATATATTTTATTACATTATATGACTTTAATTGATCTAATATTATTATAAAATTTATAGACTAATGTTTTTAAATTTGTCATTGTTTCATCATACTCTACTATTATATTAGATAATATATTAGATATGCCAAATTTAGTAAGATTGTTTAATCTAATCACAAATATAATAAAATCCGACCATTGATGTTTAGATAAATTTAACTTTAAACTAGATTAAATTATGTAAGATATTAGATACATCTAATCTAACTTTATTTAATTTAAAATTGTTATAATTTTATTACATATAGTATAATATATTTAATTTAAACTATATATGATTTATTTATCTATTTTTTATTTTTATTATTATTAAACTATATATTTTATATTATTTACTATTTATAATAGTTTGTTCCACATGGCACATTATGGTGCCCCAGACATTACCTTTATTGTTTATTTATTATTAAATATATAAGATTAGGTAATGCTGCATTATAAAAAGTAATCAGATACATCCAAAAAGGGCAAATCTAATTGCCTGGCCGGAGGCGCGCCAGGGGTGTTAACCACTTAACCTACATTACTAATTGCAAGTAATTATATTTTTTTCTTAAAATTTAAGTTAGCCATCCTATCAAAAAACCTATTGTATTTTTCATATAAAATTTTAGATAATTTTTTCAATTTAAATTCAAATTTAAAATTAAAAATTAATGTAAGCTCAAATTTAAAATAAAAGTCTACAAGTCAAAATGTAAATTTCAAAATCATAAATTAAATTTTAAAATGTTAAATTGACTTGATAATTTAAAACATAAATCTTTACTCACAACTTGAATATAATCAAAATACTAAAAATAAAGTTTGAATTTAATTTTGAAATTACAATTTGGGCTGAATATAAATTTTAGATTTATAATTTCACAATAAAGTTAAATTTGAATTCCTAATCTAAATTCAGATTCAGTTTGAAATTTAAAACAAAAATTTAATCCAAAAATTAAACTAAAAATAATATTAAACTAAAAATTAAAATTTTAATTTAAATTTGAATTTATAATTTAAGTTCATACTATGAGTTAAAATACAAATATAAATACAATTTTTTTTCAATTATGGATGCTATTTACTTTTGTTCGTGGTATAGTTCTGGAAATTATCTACATTACTGCAAGGATTATTTGTAATATGATTAACAAACCAAACACGTTAATTTGATATTCCTAGTATTTTGGCGCTATACTTTTGCATGAACCAAACAAAGATATATTACATTCCGGCTAATTCGATTCAGAGGAAAAAGATCATAAGCAATCTAGTATTATTTGGTAATCCTGTGTAATGAGAGCCAAATGCCTCTTAAAAGAAAGATGATAGTCGTATATTTTCTATTTTATTGAGGTTCCTCTTACTAAAGGTTTGTTATTCTGCACTTGTTCTCACTTCTTTTCCCTTGGTTTACGCCTAATCATCATTTATATACTTTTACAGCATTTGGTTAGATTCAGATGGGATGAGTTTAGCATCTCAGAGCAGAGGGAATTCGCTAATTTTACTATTAATTTAGTAGTGGAAGTGGTTGGCTCTTATGAGGAGTGGGCTTTAAAGAGTCAAATGGCTGCTTTAGTCGCAGAGGTTCTTGCTTTTTCCATTATTTTTAGGCTTGGTTAGGAAGTGAAATTTGTTTCAATTTTAATATTTTTCATTTTATCCTTTTCATGTTGCAGGTTTTTCGGAGGGAAGGAATTGCTCTATGGCATGAACTACTACCATCTATAGTTTCTTTATCTAACAAAGGTCCCACTGAGGTATGCTGCTTATTTAGGCAGTTTTTTTTTGTTGATTTTGACCATGAAATATGTATTGACCAATTTTCACTTTTGCATATTGGTAGGCAGAATTAGTTGCAATGATTCTAAGGTGGCTTCCAGAGGATATAACAGTTCATAATGAAGATTTAGAAGGTTAGCTCTGTGTCTTTTCTCTTTATAGGTTCTTCATTATTTCTTTCTGAAGTATTTCAATTGAGAAAAATGAAAAATAATAGAGGAAGCACTTTATCTTTTCCCTATCATAATGTTATTCTCCATCCATACAATAGGTGATCGACGGAGGATATTGTTACGTGGTCTTACAGAGTCTTTGACGGAGATATTACCTCTCCTGTATTCCGTAAGTTTCGAAATCCAAAGGGGAGAAGTCAAGTTTTTCTGGATCAATTATAATTTTACCTGAAGTTGGATACAAGCTTCAACCATTTTCTCAGTTTTTAACAATAGTCACTGAAGTTTGTTATGCATTAACGATTAAGTCATGCTAGCCTGCCATCTTTAAAAAAAAAAAGAATAAATAAAATAAAACAAATGCTGCAATAGTCTCATTGTTCCCTAGAACTAATCTCGAGAAACTTCCATGCCAGCAAAATCTAAGGATGTTGGCTGTCACTTTTCAGACAGTAGATAAACGAAAGGACTTGGATAAATTTGAGGGACCAAATTAGTAAATTGTTAAAATTGAAAGCTTGAGCCTTTGAGGAGATGATCAAAGTCGGATCAAAGTTAAGGAGTAGCTGTATAAAACACTCCCTTTTTTTTGTTGTTGTTGTTCTTCCTTAAACTGCAATTCTGTCTCATGAATTCAAGCAAGTGCCCTACGTAACATTCTTCTCATTTCAGTTACTTGAGAAACATTTTGTAGCTGCCTTGACTGAACATTCTAGGCAGCAATTGGACTTGGCGAAACAACATGCTGCCACAGTAACAGCTGCTCTAAATGCTGTTAATGCATATGCTGAATGGGCTCCTGTGCCTGATCTTGCCAAATATGGACTAATTCATGGGTATGTTGCTGCCATACTTGAATTACAGTCTTTAGATGACATAAGGCATTAAACATTTTTTGTTCTTGCTCTGAAACGTTTTAGTTTACAGTTGTGGATCCTTACTTCCTTATAATGAATTTCGTCTCCATGCTTGTGAATTCTTCAAATTCATCTCTCAGAGGTAATTACTTTAAATTATATGTGAATGGATTTTAAGGATTCTAATTTTTTTCTTTTTTCCTCCTAATATTCCCCTCTTTCCTACAAATTTTATGATCAGAAAAAGACCTGTTGATGCCACGGCCTCTGAGTTTGATTCAGCAATGAATGCGATTTTCCTGATCTTGATGAATGTGTCAAGAGATTTTCTAAATAGATCTATGTCAAATTCTGGTGCTATCGATGAAAATGAGTACGAGTTTACAGAGTGTATTTGTGAGAGTATGGTTGCTTTGGGTTCTTCTAACATGCAATGCATCCTTGTCGACAGAGGCATGACTTCTCAGTTTCTTCAACAGGTGATTTTACCTGTAATATGTAAAATACCATTATGATTAAAAACCCGATGTTTGTTTATGCTGGTCGTGTTCTTGAGTTGAGACATCTAATGCATCTCTTGCTTTTCAGTTTCTACAAGTTTCATCACTTATCAAATATCTGTGTTCATCTGAAACTTCTTTAATCTTTGGTCCTACTCCTATGTTTAGTATCTCTTATTTCATTACCTATTTACTTCAATTATATGATCCTTGTGGTATCAGATGGTGGAATATTATCAACATTACAAGATTGCGCTTCATTTCCAATCTTTGCTCTTTTGGCTGGTATAACTCCTTTCATTTCACCTTGCTTTAGAATGAGTATAGGACCATTAGGTAAAATTATTGCTTCCATTTCTTTAAATGGGAATTACTATTGGCAGGCATTGCTGAGAGAACCATCATCAAAAGGAAAATCCATTGCACAGGTTTCGGGGGATAACTCTTCTGTAGGTAATTTAGGATTTGGCGGCGGGCCAACAGACAAGGACAAGAAGTGGGTCTCTTTATTCATCACCGATGAAATCTGTGCTGCTATATTGGATGTTTCTTTCCGAAGAATGCTCAAGAAAAATGTTACTTCAGTCACTGCAACATCTTTAGAAACCTTAGAGCTATGGAGCGATGAGCTTGAAGGAAAAAGTGATTTCAGCCAATATCGTTCTAGATTGGTATGTCCTCTCTTGCGCGCCCGATAGAGTTCCTAGTGTTACATGTTATTTTACCATCTAGAAATGTAGTAGAGTACCAAGAGAATACATAGATCTTTTTTTGGGTCAAAATATCAGCTGCAATTTATGTTTTTAGATGCTAAAAGATGGAGTGGCTTGAAATTTTCTTTAAATGGTGTCTTATGTTGTTTAATTCTACATTATGATTTCAACATTTTTGTCCAGTTGGAGCTCATAAAACTCACAGCTTCTCAAAAACCACTCTTAGCTGCAACAAGAGTTTCTCTGAGAATTGATACAATAATTAAAAATGCAAATCATCAATCAATGTCCCCTCAGGTTAGACATCTACTTCTCTTTTACGGCAATCATTGTTATATTCCATCTTAACTGCGTCGACCTAAGTGTGTTACTTTAACTCGAAATACAAAAGAATTTCTCATAAATTCTGGTTATTTTATAATTTATATACGAAGTCCAGGATTTAGCTGTAATGGAAAGCATACAACTAGGCCTTGAAGCAGTTGTCGGATCAATTTTTGATGGCTCAGTTGAATCTCTCAGCAGCAATCCTGAAATCAAGTTTCAGTTGCGCACAATTTTTGAAGGTTGTTGTGTACATCATTGTTAGCCCTGTAATATTTCGTAACTAACAATGGTTGCTTATTTTGAAGCATAGTATGACTTTTTGCACGTATATACAGGTCTACTTCAGCAGCTCCTTTGTTTAAAGTGGACCGAGCCAGCATTTGCAGTATTGCTTGGGCGATATTTGGATGCATTGGGTCCCTATTTGAAACACTATCCAGATTCGGTCGCTAGTGTCGTGAATAAACTTTTTGAATTGTTGACATCTCTTCCTTGCACCCTTCAGGTAGCTATTTAAGTTCTGCAACTTTCGTATTCTTCGGAGAAAGCATTAATATCCCCTGTAAAATCTGAAATTTTATACACACCTTTATGAATGGTGTAACAGATTATCAAATACTAAATAATATTTCATATGCAAATTGTAAATATTAATAATATACATTATGAGATAATACAATTGATATTTATACACTAATAACTTCAAGTGTTACATGTTAAATAAAATAAATTTAGATAATAAAATAGAATAATAAATATAATATAATGATGCATAACACAATAAATATAATATAATAACGCATAACACTATATACTACACTACAATTATCTGCATCATGTAATAGTTAATGGAATCGAGAATAAGCATTTTGATTTTTTCCCAATTGTCCCTGGAGCAAATATGGGAACATATTCTGGGACAGCTTTATTCCGCGGGGAAGGTGGAACAGAAATTAATGGTTTATCCTAGGATAACTCATTAAGCAGGGTATAAAATTATCCCCTTCTTTGTTTTTTAGGAATATCCGGGGATATCCTCCCTTATCCCTGGTTTATTCCCCAACTAAATGGGTAATGTTGGAAAAATTCAATTTTGCAGGGGTATGTATGCAAAAAGTTAGTTTGGCTGTCACCTCAACTTGGCATTTTGCTGATAAACAGGACCCTTCATCAAATAATGCTCGACATGCTAGGTTGCAAATCTGTTCATCTTTCATTCGAATATCTAGAGCTGCTGACAAGAGCCTTCTTCCTCATATGAAGGTCAGCATAAATTAGACTACACTTGTAACTTATAAGTAGATCCTGTTTGCGCTTGTCAGCTATTATGTGCATTAAGTTGTTGATGCTTATCTTCTCTCGCACTGGACATGCGTAAATTTCTGACAACAATTTCCAATTGTTAGATCCAAATTCTGAAAGAAATGGTATGCTGGTCGGTTTCTCATGAGATCTGCCATTAAACAATCTTAATGTATTCTCCAAGATCTGCACTTGTATAACATTGGGCACCATGGGTCACTGAACTTTTGGTGAAATTTCATTTATGTCTCCTTGATTGATATGGAAATTAAAGTTAAGCGACTTAATTGAAAACAGTTGAAGTTCGGTTGCCTAATTGAAATTTTGTGAATAGAGTAACTAAGTTTCATAATAGTTTGATTTATAATTGGGCTCATTCTTTGTAGACAACAGTCTAGTTTTATATTATTTTGGCTACACAACTTAGGACGGCAGCTGCACAATTTCTTGCTAGTTTAATAAAGTCAAAATGTGTAGCTATCAATATCAGTTGAACGCATTGTGCCAATCAAGAGTATCCATCCCTGTTATTTTATGTTTTGTAAATTTTCTAGTTTCTTTGATGCACTTTGCTCCATCAAATCGCATGAGACACATGAGCATTATTGCAGCATGCAAGTAGAAAGATATTTTTATCTCCTTATCTTTCTTAAATAGAAGGTGAAACAGACCTTAGCTGAACTATTGCACACTTTGAAATGGGTACGTTGAACTTCAAAATTTTGATTTACTTTGTAGCCATTGGTACTTCAATTTGAGGAAATTTTGTCAAGTGCCGCTAAAACTCTGAACAGTTGCTCTCAAAAGTTGTAGGAATTTTCGTCTAGTATTAGATTATGGAATATTTCTTCAGAATGTCACAAATCTCAGAAGTTTTGATTAAGCATCTGAATCAAACATACATCATGGAGTTTGTTCTTCAATAGTTTATTTTTGATCGTACAGGCTATTGCTGATACCATGGGATATCTTCAAGCAGAGGGTCGACTACTCCGAGGGGAGCATAATCTTCTAGGAGAAGCATTCCTTGTAATGGCTTCTTCAGCTGGGTATTTGCCCCACCACCTCATGCTTAAATTTTAGGAGTTTGTGTTGATTTATTCTTCATATTATTAGCTACATTGTATACGCTTTAGTTATTTTATTCTATTCAGGATTCAACAACAGCAAGAAGTATTGGCCTGGCAGCTTGAACCTTTGAGCAAAGTATGGACCCAATTGGAGTGGCAAAACACTTACTTGTCCGAACCATTTGGATTGACATATCTTTTCTCGGACACCCAATTTATGTGGTCAATTTACCACTCTGTAACATTCTTTGAGAAGGCATTGAAACGGAGTGGAAGTAAGAAGTCTAATATCAACTTGCAAGGATCCGTAGGGCCGACAAGTAATCCTACTTATCCGCATCCTATATCGTCCCACTTATCATGGATGCTTCCCCCTCTCTTAAGGGTATCTTCGTATCTCTAGGAACTTTATTAAATTCTTTATTTTCATTATAATTTGTATTGTTTCAAGTATAATAAGGTCTTAAGCAACTTTGAGATAATCCTGCTGTGTTTGGGAGCTTTTTACATATATATACACCTACAAAATCATTTATCTGCTAATATTCCTCTGTAAAATTCGACTTTCTATACATTCCTTAAAAGGTGCAGCTTCCTACCACAAGAGAACCACCCTTTGTTTGAAACCTCGTTTGCAGTTGTACAGCCATGCATAGGGGAATTTGCTCTTACTTGAGACTTGCATTTCTGTAAATACGAGAGGATATATATATATATATATATATATATATATATATATATATATATATATATATATATAGTAGAGCTTATATACTTTCAAATGCACAAACCTAGCTATGCTTGTGAATTTTTTACCATAGGATTTGTATGCTATTGTACTCTCTTTCTCTCTCTTTAGTTGACTTTACATAGCACGCATATCAGTGCAAATTCTATGGTAAAAAATTCACAAACATAGTTGGGCTTGTACTTTTAAAAGTATGTAAGCTCTACTCTCCGGTTATTTAGTAAACTAGTCTTCATAAAAAAATTTATTTTAAAAATAAACTTCTACAAAATTTATTTATAAAAATAGACTCTTAAAAGTGGTGAACCATTCACCGCTTTCTAATTCTATAAAAACGGTGAATGGTTCACCGCTTTCATTCTAATTTTGTTTTCTGTTAAAATTTAAAAGCGAATATAAAAAACAGATTCAGACGGAACGGATTTATTCGATACTAAACGAATAAAGCTTTAAATACAGATATAAAAAAAAAAAAAAAAAAAATAAAAATCCGATAGATTTGAATTCAGGTATGGATTTATATTATATAATATATTATAAATATTTGATACTATATTTGAATTTATATTTTAAAATTTTAAATTTAATATAATATCTATGTCTATACTATATATAAAAACGGATATAAGTTGACAGATAAAATTCTAAAAGAAATAAAAGAATATGCTACTAATAATTATGTAGCGAAACTAGATTTTACATTCTTTTCTCAAATAAATAATCATATTTTTTGTTTATTAAATATTAATATATTTTTTCATATCTTTTTATATTTTTAAATTATTTCAAATTAAAAATAAATCGAAATAAATCAAAATTTTAAAATAAATTAATTAAAAAATAAACCCATGCAACTAATAACTATTTAAACCAAAAATCAAATTTGAATTAAAAATAAATAGAAACAAATCAAATTTAGAAAATAAATTAAATAATCAAATTTAAATTTAATTTTAAAATATTTTTTCCTTTTAAATAAATATTTTCATATATTTTTTAAAATTTTTGTCGGAAAAATAAATCTAAACAAATCAAATTTTAAAAATTAATTAATTAAAAAATAAAATTATACCACTAATAATTATTTAAACCAAAAATTATATTTGAATTAAAAATAAATAAAAATAAATCAAATTTAAAAAATAAATAAATTAAAAAAAATCATGTTTTTTATATGCGGTGAACCATTCACCGCTTTTAAAAGCGGTGAATGGTTCACCGCATATGAAAGGCTATTTTTATAATTTTACTTTACGAAGGTTTATTTTTAAAATTATACTATAAAATAAGATTATTTATAAAAAAAATTCTTTACTCTCTCTCTCTCTCTCTCTCTCTCTCTCTCGCTCTATATATATATATATATATATATATATATATATATATATAGAGTCCGGCTACTATGCTTGTACAAGCACCAAGCAATTGGTGCTTGTAAGTTTTCTATCGTTAGATCTACCACTTTGACTAATTTCATCCTTTAGATCATTCTATTCCACCAACCACTTACTTAACTCAAGGGGCCCACTATCATCCTAACCACACATCTTTTTATTCAAGGGCTAAAAATCTACAAGCATTAACGACTTGGTATTTTTAAAAGCATAGGAGCTCAATTATATATATATATATATATATATATATATATATATATATATATATAGACACACACACACAGACACACACTAGGCTACTATGCTATTAATAGCACCAAGTCATTGGTGCTATTTAGTTTTCGGCTCTTGGATGAAGATTTGTGCAGTTAGGATGATAGTGGTCCCCTAGGGTTTAATTGGTGGTTGGTGGAATAGTATAATCAAACGGGTGGAAATGGTCAAAGGGGTAGATCTAACAACAAAAAACTTGATAGCACCAAGTGCTTGGTGCTGTCGATAGCATAGTAGCCGAACTATATATATATATATATATATATATATATATATATATATATATATATATATATATATATATGTAAGAAAGTTATAAAGGGCATACATAAATAATCAGATTTTGTGGGGTGTGGGGTTATATAGTAAGTAGATAATTTTGTAGGTCATACGTGTAAATATATATGTATTTTGTTTTCCCTTTTGGTGCAGTATCTGGTTCGAGTATGCTTGAGTAAACTTTTGTTCATGCTGCAGCTGCTTCGATCTGTACACACCCTATGGTCTGAACCAATAGCTCAACTCCTACCTGTTGAACTAAAAGCTGCTAAGAGTATGAGCCCAGTTGAGCAAGCTAGTCTTCTAGGAGAGAGCTCTCTTAAGCTGCCAAAAGGTAATTTGGCTGCTGCCACTGCCGATGGGCCTTCGATGGAGACGAACAGGGAGGGCGAATCTAAGGAAAATGACATTAGAAACTGGTTGAAGGGTATCCGAGACAGTGGGTAAGCTTGTTATTATACTTGTTGGCTATTTTTACCTCTTTTCCACCCTATTATTATTTTAGCTAAGAACGGAAGTGGACATTGTTTGTAAATATTGATGATGACACTTTCTCTTTGGTGATCATTCATGATTGATTGATTGCAAACCTAAAACAGGAGAGTTCAAAGCTCGTCCAAAATGTATTGATAGTGGCTTGGGCATTTAGGCACCGTAGCTGTAAGCCTGTCACAAGCATAGCTGTGACAAGGAAAATCTTGGTGTATTTGCGGCAAATCTGTTTTATATGCGCCCCAGTAATGGCAAGGTGAAAGTTGTTTTGCTAATGTTTACCTGCTGATAATAGTATCTGTTACTTCAGAAACTGTTTGATCTTGGTTTTTGGGTGAGGAATGAGAATAAAAGCTCTTTCATTTTGGTTTTAATTTGGTTTATATGATTCACCACTCTCAGACCTATTTCTCTTTTGATTCATGTGCTTTTTGGGGTCTGTATTCATAATCATAATACACATCATCTTTTCCCACAATTATTACTTGCTATGGTGATAAAACCTATCCTAGGCATATTGTCTTCTATGATTTGCTGTAGTGAAAGGGGTGGTTGATGGTTTGTCATGTAGCTATCCAGTATTTTCAAGAAAGATCAGTATATTTACTTCATTACTTTGGCTTCTTTCAAATGGTATATACTAAATACATGGCTGCAGGTATAACGTTATTGGCCTCTCGACAACTATTGGTGATACATTCTTCCGGTGCATTGAGGGTTCTTCTGTAGCACTTGCTGTTGTGGAGAATGTGCAGTCAATGGAATTTAGACATATACGTCAACTCATCCACTTAGTTCTTGTTCCTTTGGTCAAAAATTGTCCTGTTGATTTATGGGAAGCATATATTGTAAATCTGTTGCATCCATTATTACTTCACTGCCACCAGGCTCTTTCTTGTTCATGGTCAAGCCTTCTAAATGAGGCTCGAGCTAAAGTACCTGACAACATTGGTAATCTTCTTGGATCGGAACTAAAGGTAGAAGTAATGGAAGAGAAGTTGCTGCGCGATTTGACTAGGGAAGTATGCTCCCTTCTTTCAGCTTTAGCGTCGCCAAATTTGAATAGTGGGCTTCCCTCCTTGGAACAAATTGGACCTACCAACCGTGTGGAAGCCTCTCACTTGAAGAATTTGGAATCATTTTTTTCAAACTCTCTCATTGGGTAAGAAAACAAGTAAAATAACCACCCCCTTCCCCCAGTAAATATTACTTAATTCCATGACACTCGTCCTGTTGCTTAAATTGTAACATTGTGCCACCCAGTGGTTACTGTTCCATTTTCCCATAAGAACCTACAGTCGATACACTGCCACATCTAGGCACGTGGCAATCATGACTCACTAGGCCATTATAGATTAGTAAATTCGGTAAGACTAAGGAAATTAATTCTTTTCAACCACATTTTAATGAATACTGTAATCAATTAGTGGGAAGTCCTTCTGGAAAATCAAAACAGCAACCAACAAGCAGCAATCTGCTGTGCTTCGAAACACTAGATAGTGAAGCACAACCTTGGCGTTAGTTCAGCTTTTCTATGTATTAGTTCTGCAGTATTCTCTCATCATAGATCAAGAGATGGAGCTCACGGTATTGTTTTTTTTTTTTTTTTTTTGGTGTTTTGGTGCAGATTTCTCATGTTGCATAAGAATACTGCTCTTCCTGCATTAAGGATAAGCCTTGAAGTATTCAATTGGACTGATGGTGAAGCGGTGACTAAAATTATTCCTTTCTGTGGAGCCATAATTCTTCTAGCTATTTCGTCAAACAATCACGAAGTAAGGGAGTTTGTTGCAAAGGATTTGTTCTTTGCAATAATTCAAGGTCTAGCGCTTGAGTCGAATGCTATAATCAGCGCAGATCTTCTTGGCCTCTGTCGTGAAATATACGTCTACTTGTCAGACAGGGACCCTGCACCTAGACAGGTTTGTGGGGTATAAAATAATTTGGCTTTTACTTATGTATCCCTGTAAAATCAACTATTTATGGGTATCCCACTGTAAAATATGAATTTTCTTATGTTCCCTTCAGAAGTGTGGTTTCTTACAACATTATATTAAGTTGGGGAGATATCTGAATCAGGGAAACCAAATTTTTATCCGAATGTGTTCTTTTAAAGGCGTAATCTTCAAGTACAAGGGTTATACGGAAGAAGCTAAACTTTTGAAGGACATGTATGAAAATTCATATTCTTCTGGTATATATGTATGTAAATAGATAATTTTGCAACGTTATGTGTGCAAAAATTGAAACTAGTTACAAGTTAGGCTCTGTTTGGGATCACATCCGTTGGCTGCTGTAGTCGATTTTTGCCAGCCTTGCAGATTGGAAAGAACGTTGTGTGATGCTTTCTAACAAGTCTATGCTGCCACCTTGCTCTCAGTTTCTATTTGAGCAAAATATGGAATGGTATTAACAGATGAATTTGCTTTATGCGGCAGGTTTTGATGTCCCTTCCTAATATCACGAAAGATGATTTACTGGGCTTTGAGGACGCTTTGAGTAAAACAAGTAGCCCTAAAGAACAAAAGCAGCACATGCGAAGCTTGCTTATATTAGCTACAGGAAACAAATTGAAGGCTCTGGCTGCTCAAAAAGTTACCAATGTTATTACAAATGTTACAGGTGAACTCACTTTTACTGTTCTTTTTTTACTAGCGTTTCAGTTCATCTATTAGTTTTGATGGTTTTTGTTTTGAGTTTGTTTACTTATCATGTAATATCTCATTAAATTTAAGATAATTCTTTGCATTACTATTTGTTCATGGTAGAAACAAATCAAGCTTGGAGAGGTTTTGCCATCAAAAGGTGAAAATGAGCGTAGCTGCAGAATACATTAAAAACAACTTATATATTATTCTAGATTTAGCAATTATTTGTTTTGAGTACTCATGTGCCATTGCACGTGCCCATGTAGATAATCCAACCAACTAGTTTCATTCGGCATGATAATTCTTCGTATCATTTTACAGCAGTTATAATATACTGTCATTTTTTAACAAATATGACTTTGATACCCTTTAGCTCGAAGCCGCACTTCAGCTCCAATTTCTGGGCCCACTGTTGAAGAAGATGGTCCTCTTGGATTGGCAGCAATTACATAAAAAAATGTTGTCACATTTATGAATTTTGAAGGCACATCTGTACAGAGGATTAGAAGAAGCCTCGGTGGTTGTCTGGAGAAACCTGATTTTGTTTGCAAATGAATGGAAAGCTAGCAGCTACTTTTGGCTGCAGGAGTAGAATCGTATTTATTAGCGCTTCAATGTTTATTCAGTCTGCGCCATGTAATCAGTTGTATATGAGTTCTTGGACTACCATGAAATGTTTTACGCGAGGTTTTATCTGCTTCATTGTATTCTGGGACTATGAACAAAGGGTGCTTTTTTTGGGGGGGCAGGGTGGTTGGGTGGGTTTATTTATCTCTTGGTATGTGTAATGAATCTCTCTCTCTCTCTCTCTCTCTCTCTCTCTCTCTCTCTCTCTCTCTCTCTCAATGAATGATTTGTAATGGTAAAATGCATGGTAGATGTAGTTCTGATAGTATTTTGGTTTAGGCCGAGTTTGGTATGGCATCTCAGCAGTTGCCTCAATTTTATTTCATTGGAGAAAAGATTGGAAGCCCTTTTGAGATTTTCGTGCCTTCCAGAGTGAAAAATTGGGTGCTTTTCTGCTACCATATTACCAAACAAACCATTTATCCATTAGCCTTTTCTCTTCAACAAATCGGTTCTTATCTGTCCTACATTTTTGAATTGTCATCACTATTTTCTAACTCTTCTGTTCTTGTTAGGTGTATGCCTAGATGACCTTCTAAGTTCTAACCTATGATCTTGTAAAATGATTTCTAGGTTTTACACACGTAATAAGTAAAGGTTGTCTAACCTAAAGCGCTTTTAACCAACTTACGCTTTAAACTTTTGAATTTTGCTGCTTGTGCATCCTAGTACAGGATGTACATCTTATGCTATGATTCAAGTGTTTACAATTTTTTTTGGGGGGGTTTACTATTTTTTTTTAAAAAAAGGTTGATAAAACGAGTCATTATATCTTGGCTTTTTAGAGGTTAGGTTGTAAGATTACCCTTACAAGGCAGGTGTGTAGGTAGCATTGCTCTTTTTACGGTCAAGCAAATTCCATGATTGTAAAGATGGTAAACATTCTCTACACGCTGAAGCATTATATCAAACAAGATTTGAGCCTTTTCAAAAAATTCAAATAAATAGAAACTTCAGTATTTTCAAACAAAATCTTAGCTTTTGCTTCTCAAGAATCTTTTGCGGTAAACTAAGCTGCGGAAGTATGTTTGTGTTGTGGTCTGCACGCAAGACCTTTCAGAATAGACTGGTTGATGCCAGCCAGGAGGCTGAGCCTTGATTGGCAAGTTTTCTGGTAAATAGCTAGTCAAATAAGATTTTTAACCAATCAATCCCTATAGATTGTTTTGTGGGAATGTTGCATGTGGTCGTCTTCAGTCTCGTGAGTGAACCACGGTTAACCCGCAAGCGCTTGACATGTAGTGGGCTTATCGTCACTACCATTAGTGTGTGTACCTAGTCTTGACTTGGTTGTGTACTAGTCTTGTCGTTGTGCCCAGCATACCTAGATGATCAGATAGTTGGGACAGTTTGTTAAGCTACGTTTGGATTCGCAGTTGACTGGTGGTTTAAGTCTGGTATGCGATGTGGCACAAGAGAGCGTTTGTGGGTTACAATGTTCTAAACGCAAGGATCGACGGTGGTGAGCCTCCTTTGGAATTTATTACGATACGATCGCCTTTTTGGGTCGCTTGGTGGCAGGCATGTAGGAGTCAATGAGACACGTGATTAGCGTTATCCAGAGACGTGTCGTTAGGTCCCTTTGGGGATGGGTTTCTTGTAGAGATAGAGATTGGGCATTACTGGTGGTTTTGGTCGCATACTGCAATTGGCACTCCTGATTACCTGGTGATAGGTGAGGGTGTCACGCCCCGGCGTCGAAACTGCGACCCTGACTCTCCAACAGATCCGCCATCTATACGGAAAACCCCGCATAGGTGAAGCGTCCAACCTGAAAAAGGTAACAACTACCAACTATACAGATATCAGAGTTGAAAATAACTGCTGTAATAAAAATCTGAATTCACTGTACAACTGAAATAAGGTACAATATCCATCTCCCAAAATAATAACACAATAATTTGGTCCATCGAAACTGAATACAAGTAAAAATCACCTATACATCATCTATGAATCCAAAAAGGGAGATAACTAAAATCATAAATACAACAGTGTACAGTAAAACCCACAATCCGGGTTGGTACATCTTTCTCACCAAAAGACAACACTGGTAGGGATCTATCACGCGACTCTCTCACCACGGTCCGTCGAGCCAACTGAAGCAGGGACGGAAGGAAAGCCTCTGCAAAACTGTCATCAACAGAGGGTGTGAGAACTACACCGTCACGTAGTTCTCAGTGGGTACCGTCTCCAATCCTACGGTCTGCCCACTAAGTCTAATAGAGGCATAAGATAACATGAATACTGTAAATAAGAATAAAATAGTTGGAACAGGAATCTACAGCTACCATGCCTCTATCTACAATGCTCAATGGGCAGTGAAACAGAAGATGATATGCAACCACTCTAACTCGAAGTGCCCATAAAGACCCACTCGTAATGACTGCCAAAAAGGGCCAGTCAAGCCTGCGCTAACCTACAACCACCTCCCAGCATTGGGCAGGAATTATGTAGGCGTCCCAACGGACTGATATACGCTCACCTACAACCACCTCCCACGCATGGAGCAGGAATTATGTAGGGCGTACCACGAACCAATATACCATCGCATCCGGAGCGGGACTCAAGGGGAGCGACCTCACTGAGGAAAAGAACCACGTAGAGATCGAGAACCAGAACTGTAGCACATGCAGGCTGTAATCAAAACCACGATCGAACAGATCGAAAGAACTCGCCAACCCAAGACAACGAACCCAATCGACTACAACACCGGGGCCGGTACACCCAACGGCCCAACATCGAACCCAACCGACCAACAACACCGGGACCGAGAATTCCAGGAAGCTGATGCCTACAACCCCAATAAAATAAGAACAGATTCCAGGAACAGCCGCCTATAGCTCTCGTATCGAAAAGAGGCAGCCCTTAGAACCCAGATCACTCTAACCCTCGGCGGGGTGAGGAGATTTATACAAAAGATGAAATTTGTTTCCAAAAACCCTTTTTTGCTCGACCCCTCTCCGGGTGAGGACAAAAGTACTTCTTTTTAGAAAACCATCTTGCTTTAGGGAAATCCAATTTTAATACAGTTTAATTCTTAAGAAAATCAGTTAAAGACGGTTTTATTTTCCCAAGTTCTGAAGGACCCTAATCAAATGAGAACGGGTTCTGGCGCCCCTCAGAGCTTGGAAAGAAAATTAGTTTACCAAAATCATGTGTATCTAAAATTATCTCTGGGTTCAAGGTCCTACTATCATAAGATCAATATCGCCGCAACTCAGTGGCGATGAACCAATCAGAAGATAACCCAACAGCCCGGGATCATCGTCATCCCAAACGGCTCCCGACACTAGCACTAAACAAATCTCAACCACCAGACTTCACTCAGCTCCCCGGCACGAGCGCAACATGCGTCCTACACTGTCCCGACCACTCGGCCCACTACCCGGGCGAGGAGAAAATTCTAAGTTCAGGGGAATAAATATATAATGTGTAGGAAGACTAAAGCATAAAAGAACCTAGCCCAAGTGAGGGTTTTCTACTAGTCAGGTTAAACATGCAAACATATGATGGGGTGCTAGTCAAGGTTCCACAATTAAACATACTACATAACCGATGCTCAAAATGCTAACTCTAGCATGTAATCATTTTAACCAACAATTATTGACTGATACTATCATGCATCACCCTACATCGATAAATAAATCCCCCACGATATCATGCATATATCTCGATCAATAATTAAGTCACTAACTCTACCTCGCATGTATCTCAATTAACATATCTATCATGCATGTCCACTACAAGATAGAATTAGAAAATAGTCTGTCGATTTGGAGGAAAATCCAATCCACCTGGGACGCGCAAATTCGAAGTCCCTCAGCTGAAAGTATGGCGCGCGCATTCCTTCCCACAGAGTGTACTGTCCCAATGAAACAAGAATCTCCTAAAAACTCCTCCTGGATCAGCAGTGGCAGGCAAAACTGTGAAGTGCTGTCTAACAATGCGGTGCACAAATATCAGCGGGTGCGCGACAAAGGTGCAGATAAGAAATCACGCACAATTTTTGTTCGGGACCAACAAGTAAAATGCTCACTTATATCGTGATGACAAGTTTCAACTTTCCCTTTCCTCGCGCAACACCGAAATCCCAGCGAAAACTGCAACAAAGTCAAATACAGTGCAAAACTTAGTCCCAACAAAACTACACTATGCTGTCTGTGAAATCAGTCACAAAGATGGCTAATTTTCACATGCGAAAAGTCCTCCAAAAATTTTATTAAAATCACCGTTGCGATCCTCACGAAGTGTAATGCAAATCGAGTATTTATACGCCCCGTTCCGACACTCGTAGGCCGAGGAAATCCATAAATACTCCCCCGCTGTTCAAAAATCTATCGCAGAAAATGGGTTCTAAAGGTGATCCGAAAAACCCAATAAAAACTCGAAACAGACGGAAGTGGCAAATACGAGAAATGTGGGCCTACCTGTCGTGAAACCGCTGCCGCAAGAATCGGCTAAAAACTTCTTTGGGGTAGCCCAGGAGAGATCGTGGACTGAAATGTGACGGAAAGAGCCACCAAAAGAGAAACGTCGCAGTGTGTCGAATCGCAGAAATCGTCGATGCCGTGGCCTCCAAAAATCCCAAGAATCCGAAGAAGTATGGTGAACTGGGTGAAGAAGTTCCTCAGCCAGAGAAATCCCCAAGAGAAACTTTAAAAAACCAAAATAGGGGAGCTCCAATGGCCCATTTATAGGCAAAGTCCGAAATGGGGGGTTCTGGTACATTTTCGGGCGCTCGGAGCTTTCGGGCGCCGCACAGGGAACACCCAGGCAGCGTCCGGATCGCTCTGGGCGCGCCACGTGTCCCGGGCCACGGGACAGCCGGGCGCGGCCAATTGGGCTGCGCCGCGTGGCCCGACAAGGTAGGGGAGCGGGTGGCGCCCGCCAGTCGCGGGGCACCACGTGGCTCCCCGCCCGCGTGCGCGCCACGTCGCCCACCTGCTCCCGCCTGCTCCCACCTACCGTACCTGCCTGCAGAGTTTCGTGGACCACGCCGCCTGCACCAGCCACTCAGCGACCGCCACGTGTCCACCCGGCGGTCTACGGCTCCCCCCGTGCACCCGAATGCACTGCAAACTTTCGGTTCTCCGTTTTCGGGTGTCCGGACTCCGAAAAATACAAGCAAATAGCCAATCTTGATCGTTTTCGCACGCTGAATCCAAATTCGGTGTCCATTTTGCCAAAATCCACTTCTAAAAATTGGCGAAGGCATCCGAAAGGTAACCTCGATCCATTTTTCGCACGGGGTCCATTCCTTGAGTCTGATTCACACACAGACACCTCTATCACACCGAATAAGTCTCCATAAGCTGCTGCTCACACTGTATAACCTCTGCGGAAATTCGGGTCATCACAGAGGGACTCGTTGGGTCTGATGTATTCGAACAAAGAAATTTAGTTGGAATGGAAGGCTCAATTAGTAGTGTCAGCTTTGAGCCGTTTGGCCAAGAGCAGAAGATTAGGTTCTGGACCTAAATGTTAGCCAACGCCATCGGCAGATTTTGAGTCTCAAATTAAAATAGTTTTCAGTAATAAATGCCATATTTTTCCTGTAAACTTCCTCACTCGAGAGGATTCGAGTGGTCTGGGTTCTAAGGGCTGCCTTTTCTTTGGGTCGAGAACAACCAGAGGCTATGCCTAGAGCCTGTTCTTGTTTGATTTGGGTTGTAGGTTCTAGTTTCTCAGGGTTCCCGGACCCTTCATTGTTGTCAGTTGTGAAGTATATTCTATTAGTGAGTTTGCATGTTGGGTTGATGTCATGTTGTGGGAGCCGTCGGGTTGACGGTGGTCCCGGCTGTCGAGTATTTCCTGCCAGAGAGTTAGAGATGTGATTTGGATATTGTCGATCTTGTTGATCGTGGATTTGGACTATAGACTGCATGCGCCATATTAAGCTCGATAGAGATGCGCGGATACTTTCCTCGGTGGGGTTGCGCCCCTCGAGTGCCGCTCCGGAGCTGGGCCTGTTACTTTGCTATCGCGACTTGTCGACGCAGTCCCTCTGACTAGGCCAGTTTTGGCAGTCACGGACGCCCTACGTAAGTCCAGTCCTCCGAGGATGTAATGGCAGTAGGTGGGCGCAGGTTTGACTGGACTCTATGTGGCAGTCATTGTGATTGGGTTGATTGAGTACTTGGGGGTTAGAGTCGATGCATCATTTTCATTTGTATCACCCTTTGAGCATTGTAGATAGAGGCATGATAGCTGTAGATTCTTTCTAGCTTATCTTTTCATTATTACAGTTTTCCTGTTATCTTATGCCTCTAGTAGACTTAGTGGTCAGGCCGTCGGGTTTGGTAGCGGTACCCACTGAGAACTACTGTGGGATGTAGTTCTCACACCCGCTGTGGTGTCTTTCCCCAGGGACCCTTTCTCCAGTTCCTGCTGCTCCAGTTGCTGATCCTTTTGTTGCTGATCGAGGTGAGGGAGTCACGAGCTAGTTCCCTACCCGTCCTTGGAGTATAGTGGTACCCCTTTTTGGAGCTTAGTAGTACAGTCTGCTGGATTTTAGTAGTTAGTTACTTTTGAGAGTTTTATTTTGAGAGACTTTTGTAGTAAGGTTCAAACTTGTACTATTTGACAGTTGTATTATTTCTTATTTCAGTAGTTTACTTTTCAGCTCTGATATCTGTATAGCTATAGTATCATTCTTTTTGTAGGTTAGACGCTTCGTCTATACGGGGCTTCCCGTATGGGCGGCGGATTTGTTGGCGGGCTCGGGTCGCAGTTTCGACCCCGGGGACCACCTACTGCCGGCGGATCAGCCACAGGTACAATCAGCTTGGAAGAAGGGGTCTGGGTAGCAGTAGCCAGCGAAGCTGTCTGCTGCGCTATCTGTTGTACCAGATTGGTGAGCGCAGACAGCTGCCCTGCCATATCCTGCACATGCTGCCAAAGTAATTGACTCTCGGCAGCCAACGAAGTCTCCGCAGGTGTCGACCTCGCCCTATCCTTTCCTCTGCCATCAGTCGACGACCTAGTATGGGCCATAATCTGTACACACAAATTACGGAGTTAAACCCAAAACACAACCGACACAGTACCCGAGTCATACCGAAAATAAATCCCAATTACTCCCACGCTTTCACGTATCTAAGATTTTGGTTATCTCATAGGTCAACCGCATGTAATATTGTATACCGTGGATGTTGGACACAAATTTATAAATACAGTGGTTGATGTCGTTTCTCTCTGATACCATCTTAATCTGTCACGCCCCGGAAGCAATTTTAAAGCGAAAACTGCTAGATTTTCAGAAGCATATATATATATATATATATATATATATATATATATATATATATATATATATATATATATATATATATATATAACACCAGCTCTGAACGTGCACAGACACACCACATATACAAGATTTCTCTGTCCAAATGGACAGAGTCTCCCCTATATGTGCACGGCGTTGCAACCACATATACATCAACCACAAGCATTACACATACATAGTGCGCCAAAATTTAAGATAAACATTCATACAGAAAACAACGCACACCCGACGTTTCATAAGTTTGAAAGGATAAATCCACAAGATTTAAAAATAATGCCCACACGACACTTAGTTTTCTAAAACCGTTTTCGCAAATCCTTTTTGTTATTTTAAAAGCCCGCGACCACACGACGCATCCAGAAAAACATAAACCGAAAGTATAGTTTCAAAAAGTGTAACTAGCTAACAAATAAAAGCATAAGTCCGTCTCAATATCCACATCATCCACAATATCCATATTTACATGCAGACATATCAACCAAAATGAAATAACCAATAAAAGAAAGAAAAAGGGTGTCATCAACCTAAAGAAAGACTATCACTCTCTAATCGCGACCTCACCTCCGTCCTGATCCCCATCCCCTATCGAACCTGTCACATAGTGAGAGTCAGTGACATGAACCGTAGTAAGGAAATAAACAGAACTATAATAATGATTGTAAGTAAAGATACAGTAATATGAATAAACACCAAACCGTAAATCAGAACATCCGAATCTCCATACCGCTACCACTCGATCCCCACATAAGGAATCCGAACATACCTGCCATGTCGGTCTACTGACCTTAGGCACTAAAATAATTCCGCTCAACAAGCCGGTGCAAAACAACCCCCCACTGCAACAACCGCAGTACCGCAATATCCGCAAGGGGTCCCTTCATACAAATCGTCGCGTAAGGATCACGGGTCAAACAGACCACCTCTTCGGAAAAGTACACCGATGCGGTGGCCAAACCGCCGGTGTGCCTGAAAAGCGCTATGAGCATGACAATCACATATCCATTGCGACAATCAATCGCCCAAGTGTAGCATACAACGATAATCACAAAAAGGGGTTAATTATTCAGTCCTTGCCCTGGTTTGGTGTATCGTTCTGCCACATTACCCGTGACCATGTCCTTTTTCCTACTATCAAAGTAAGCGTCATCAAATAATAATTAAGGAGAGAAAGGTTGAATTAACCCATTCAACATCGTTCTCTTCTTCGGATTAGGGTACCCACCTCAATCGGAGATAACAACCGTACTCACAATCCTCCTAAGCCTTCTTACCCGGACCTATCCAAAGTCCAAAATAAAACAATCAATAATTTTTACCTCAACTGGCAATTTAGTGGTCCCGACCACTGTGCCAAAAATTTCTTATGTTCCAAATTACCGAAATCGCCTTTGATGTCCGAATCGTCGCACTGATTGTTTTACCGATCAAAAATATGCCCCGAACGACTCTACCGTCGTTCGGATGTGGACAAACAGTCCATTGAATATTTTACCGCAACAAACGATCATCCGGAAGGTAAAAACACACTAAAACACCCCTAACACTAACCGATAGGAAAAATCGTGTAATAACTCAATACTATAGGAAAAAGGGATTTTATAGGTGTACCATAAGTGACAGACGAAACTCCGATGGTGATGGGAAAGACCGGACCTAAAAAATGATATACCGCTGTCCCAAAAAAATGAACCGACAAATCCGGGCTCCCATCGTCACCTTGACGAAGTTCGCGATGAAAAACGAAAAGGCGAAACCACGAACGACGAAGAAACGAGACCGCCTCCGCCAAACGAAAGCCTGATCAACAACTTGACGGCGACGGAGGACAAGATGTCCAATGGCACGATGACAGCGGCGGGGTCAAGCTGCACGCACGAGCGGTGCGCGACACTCGGGCGCAAACCGCACGCGACGCACAGGCGCGGGCAGCGCGGCACGGGCGGCGGCCTGACAGGACGCGCAGCGCGACAGCCTTGCAGCAGTGCGGGCGGCTTGGCAGAGTGCACGACGCTCGGGTGCGGGCGGCCTGGCAAGGAGCTCGACGATTGGGTGCGGGCGAGCTGGCAGGGCGCGCGGCGTCCAACAGCGCAGGCGGTGCAGCCCGACAACGCACACGGTGGCGCTACTTGACAGCACATGCGGCAGCGTGGACTGCGCGGCGTCGAGGCTAGGGCACGACAGCGGCGGCCTGTGGCTAGGGCACGGCGGCGTCGGCCTGCGGCTAGGGCACGGCGGCGGCGGCCTCACCCATAGTCAAATGACTCCGCCCACCACCTCCGCTCCGATGGGGAAGACGATGGGACTCCGATCTCCTGCAACGGTGGTGATTCCGAATTCGATCTCCGACGATGGCGATGTTTTCGACTCTAGTTTCCGACGCGCGCAACGAGAAAGAAGCCGATAATTGTAGTCTTGGGAAAAAAAAAAATTTAGGATTTTCTTTTGCACGTATGAGAATCCCAAATCCCCTATTTTTATAAAGGATTTTCACCTGCTTTCCTCGATATGCGTACTAAATATCCAAAACATTCCATATCCGTTAGCACAGATTTCGATGCACCGATAAGTCTTAACGGGTATCGTAAATTCCCAAATTCATCTTTTCGGACCCGATAACTTAAAAGTGTGATTCCGAGAGATCCATAAATCGGATTCGCAATCCGATCGTACCGTCATTCTCCGTTTAACGAGGCCGACAACAAACCAATCCTAACAACATAAAATACTTCACCAAAACACAACCAAGAATTTTCGAAAAAACCAACTTAATTCTAATACCGAAAATTAAAATTCACTGTTATTACAATATACGGTTAGGATGATAGTGGGTCTATTGGGTTTAGTGGGAAGTTGGTGAAATAGCATGCTCGACGGGATGAAATTAGTCAAAGGGATAGATCTAACCGTAGAAAACTTACCAGCACCAATTTCTTGGTGCTTGTAGAAGCATAGTAGCTGGACTCTCTCTCTCTCTTTCTCTCTCTCTCTCTCTCTCTCTCTCTCTCTCTCTCTCTCTCTCTCTCTCTCTCTCTCTCTCTATATATATATATATATATATATATATATATATATATATATATATATATATAAAATTGAGCTCAAATACTTTTAAAAGCACCAAGTTATTGATGCTTGTAGATTTTTAGCTCTTGGATGAAAGAATGTGTGGTTACAATGATAGTGGGCTTATTGGGTTTAGTGAGTGGTTGATAGAATAGCAAGATTTAAGAGGTAAAATTAGTTAAAGAAATAGATCTAATGATAAAAAGCTTACAAGCACAAATTACTGATACTTTTACGAGCATAATAACCAAACTATATATATATATATATATATATATATATATATATATATATATATATATATATATATATATATATATATATATATACAACTCAATTACAATCAAAAGAAAAATTATTGAGTGATTTATGATTGAAGGATTTTTTTTTTTTCATGTAATAAATACCTTGCACAAATATAATATGTTAGTTATAATATATTTTCTACAATCACACCAGCAAATAAACAAGCACATCTTTACATATTTTTCCCCTAACTTTTTCCTATCTAATAATATTTAAAAACCATCAATACCAAATCTGTCCCATGCATGATTGTTTTATGAATCTCACTTCAACAGCTACCATAAATTCATCATGTAATAAATTTTAAAACTAGGAGACACAAATAAATATTTGTATGGTTAAGAATATATATATATATATATATATATATATATATATATATATATATATATATATATATATATATATATATATATATAATTAGGCTAGAATACTATCGATAGTTCCAAGTCATTGGTGCTATCAAGTTTTTAGCCGTTGGATGAAAAAATATGCGGTTGGGATTATAGTGGGCCCCTAGGGTTTACTAGGTAGTTGGTTGAATAGTAAAAATCTTAGGGGACCACTATAATTCCAACCGCATATCTTTTCATCCAACGGCTGAAAACTTAATAGCACCAATTGTTTGGTGCTATCGATAGTATTCAAGCCGGACTATATATATATATATCTTACATTCCATCAATCCATAGGGCTAATGAGTAATATTTCATCATTGGATAAATAGGGTCTAATATATCCACCCATTTTGGAATGTATATATAGCATTGCTCAACAAATATAGACTTTCGGAATGAAAATTGCTTTTTGTACATTCCCAAAAAGGTATACATTTTACACCCCACCAATTCTAGATCCTTTTAGAGCGTCCGTACAAGTAGCATTCCTTTTGAGAATTGGGAAAAATGTAGGACAATCCCTAAACTTTAGAGCTTTGTCCAATGACCTCCAAAACTTTTAATCTTAATAACAAGACCCCTTAAACACAAGCCCTTCTTCTCAAGCAAAACAACTAATTGAACACTCGTAATAATGACATCTTAGTTACAATGAATACTGTAAAGCTTTAAAATATCAAAACAAAAAAATCCTACTTACTATTAAACCAATGAAAATAAAATATTAGTACCGAAGAAAGATGAATCCATCTTCACTTTTTTAGCGCCTTTTTCAAGCGTTACTGTTCGAAAACTTCACAATATCACATGCAAGACATTTGTCAAGAATAACTATTTAATTAGTAATTTTGCTTCCACAGAGGGATTTATTCGACTATTTGAAAAAAATTAGAAAATTTACTAGCCCAGATTTAAAGTTCAAGAGAGGTCATCTGCCAAAACTCTAGAAGTTCAGGCGGTCTATACATTTATCCCTTTGAGAATTTGAGATACATGAGAGCGCACAATAGCTCATCGTTGCCAATACAAAGCCATACGAAGGTATAAACGTGAAATACTAAATATGACAACAATAGTTTGGAGAAAAATGACAGATGATAAGCTTATTGTAAGCATTCATAGAAATATTTTCTCGCGCTAAAATCAAAACAAACTAACTTTAACCCAAAAATTCGAACCCTCATACAAGTACAGAGTTGCTGCTCCATTTCTAGATACAGCTCTTTTAAGAGAAGTAAAAGATCCTCATATACATGAAATATCAGCATAAAAAGGAGAAAAAGAGAAAAAGAGAAAGAAATACAACAAAGCTAATCTTGAGTGTTCTCATTAAAAATTTATGTTTTAAGTCATGTAGTCCCCTACCACCTGCCTGTTTTTATTGACACTTAAACGCTCTACTCTCAGGTTACTACACTTCTGCAACAGCTTAAATGTCCAAAGAAATTGCAGACCTCTGTTTACCGCTTCTGCATTTAGCTACCACCTTTCCCCATCACTTGTGAATAAATGATTTGCGAATTATAACAAAAAAGAAAGAATCAAATATTCGATATTTAGAAAGTTACCTCCGTGTTTCTAATCCGATGCCACCCCTAAACAATCCAAACGCACGGTGGTTTGTCGGTCCTCGGACCGGCTAGGGTTCTATAAACAAAGAGCTTCTCAACAGGGCAATCATTAGGCCGCAATTCCCACGATGGCCCTCCACCCCTCTCATCGATCACCTCCACGTTGAGCCGCGGCATTTTTCGGGCCAGAAGCCGACAAACACCTAAAGTGACCGCACATGATGACATCCAAAGGGATCGCATTGTCTCAAGCTTGGCCGCATTTGCCAGCAAGGGCTTGCCCCCAAAGGGGCAATCCCTAATTTCGAGTTTTTTTAGGCTCTTGCAACCAGAAAGAATGTAGTGGAGGCCTGCATCGCTATCCCCAGCAAAGGCGACCGAGAGCATCTCGAGGCAGTCAGCGTAGGCCCCAATAGATTTGAACACGCGATCAGTGAGAAGGCCAGAGAGGGACAGGCGGCGGAGGTCCCTGCAACAGGGGGAGCCAGAATCCAAACTTAAAGGGGGCAAAGGACTAGTGCATGGAGATAGAAAGATGAAAACAGCAGTTTTACAATGAGTAGTGCTATTGATTCAAATAAGAATTATTATTGACAAAGTAAATTCATTAAACTTGGCCGATTTTACTAAGCAACACTGACCTAGTTCAGAGATCATAATTTGTAAGTACGACCCTTAAATATTGAAAACCCTTTTTTTTTACTTAGGAGGGGCAATTGCCCCTCTCAACACCTGGCAGCTCTGCCACTACCTGCAAGACTCGACGATGGCACTGAAGCCAGTGTCGAGGGGTTGGAGGGTGAGGTAGTCAGGGGTATGAGGCTCAAGGATGCAAAGGCGGAAGCGGATCAGATTAGGGCGGTTGTGGGCCACGGTAATGAGGGCAGTGTTGGTCATTTGCCGGCAAAAGTAGAGGATGGATTGAAGCATTGGACAGCCGGTCGAGACAGCGATGAGGCCACGCTCGGTGAGGGAGACGGGCAGCTGTGCAGCTTCCCCATATGGGTCGGAAGGGAAGACGCGGAGTTCTTGGAGGAGTTTACACGAGGACGCCACCGCAGCTAGGCCAGCATCCTCGATGAAATCCATTACCTGTAATTTGTTTTTCTATTTTAGTCACAAGAATATTTAAAAGATCTTAACAGCTAATGTAGAAAGATCAATATGTGAAGTTTAACTAGAGTCCTCTCATAAACTGCTTAAAACATAAGAAACACAAATAATTCACACTGCCTCACCCAACCCAATATAAACTACAAAACTAAGAGCTAAGGTTTAGAAAGTATATCCTGCCTGCAACAAGAAAGAAAATTCTTTGTTTTACAACTAAACTACAAAACTAAGAGAATAGAGTAATTAGAAATATATACCCATAATTTTTGCACATTCTTGCACCGACTGACTAGTTTTACAAGATCAGGGCTTTGTATAGTAGCGTAGCTCAAATTCAGCGATGTTAAACCTTCACAAATAGAGTATAGAACAGGTAGGTAAGCCGGAACAGCCTCCCAAATCCCAGAGAGACCTCTAAGACTTTTGCAACCAGAAAAGGCTGATTCAAGCTTATGAAAAAGCTCCGGATAATACTCGGTGTCAAACCGCCCGGTACCGATGTCAATTAGCTGCGGAGCCCTGTGAAGCAGGATGTTGAGCTTGTCTAGAGGAAAGGCGTGGTTGAGTTTGAGGGTCTTGAGATTGGGGCATCTGCTGACTAGGCGCTCGAGGACGGAGATATTCACCTCTCCTTCGAGGCAAGCTATGTTCAAGTTTACCAAAGAGGTGAAAGATTCAGAAAATTGGCTAAGCCAATGGGAACAATTTTCCTCGATCACGTTTTCCTGCAGGTCGAGCTCCCTTAGGTTTCTGCAACCAAAAAAAAGGGGAAAACAAAAAAAGTAAAAAAAAAAAAACAGAAGATTCAATAGGAAGTGTGAAATGGGCAGTTATGCTCTGGAAAAATATGTATTAGACAGTGATCGAAAAGGCACGAGCTGAAACAAGCCGCAAGGGCCTTCCAAAGCCTAGGCACAAGGTGCACCGCAAGGCACGCGCCTCAAGAAGACGAGACTCATATTTAATAAAACTAAAACATTCTTAACAAGCCTAGTTTAATTTGATATTCTACATTAAAAAATCCCAAAAAAACCACAAAAACAAAATTCTCACAAGAAACCAAAGCCCTTGCTGCGTGCTCCCACTGCTGCTTGCTGGCTTGTTGTAGTTGGAAGGAGATTGGCGGGGAGGAGAACACAAGAGGAAGAGAGAACGACTAAGAGGAGAGTGGGAGAAAGGTTTCTAGATTCTAATTAGGGTTTCTTTTTAATCCCTTAACAGGTAAGTTTATATGGAGAACACAAACCCCAAAACCCAAAAAACTCACACATTATGAGGCGCGTCTCAGGAGTGCACCTCGTGCCTCTATTGAGGTGCGCCTCAGAGCCTAAGCGCGTGCCTCAGGGAGGGCGATGCACCGTAGGGAAGGTTTCCTGAGGTGCTAAGACTAGCACCTCAGGCGTGTCTTTTCAAACACTATTATTTGCTTAGATAGAAAAGCAGAGTTTAACAGAGACCTAGGAAACAAATTGCTGAGATTGTACAAAAGTGCAAGTGAATAAATAGGTTAAATCAGTAATGAAAAGTCAAAATCCATGAACATCCAATTTTTTGTTTTTCAATATAGCATGCAAGAAACCCACAATTTGATTTCATTAAAGTCATTAAAGCCTGAACAAGTGGGTGAGTTTCACGATACCAGAGTTGCAAGATTAATACTTGGATAGATAAAAGGAGAAAACAAAAGAAAAAATGCATAGTTACTGCAAACCTAGGAGTTAATGCAGTTATTCCCCAATAACCAAATGAAAAAAACATATCTGATTGACATGTTCCCCATATATCAAACAAGAACCACAAGGTTATTTTCTTCAAAACAAGGTATTGGAGGCCATAAATGGAAATCCTAAGTCCCATATATATATGGAATTAGTTTTTAGATTTTGAACAACAGCTAGTTAAGTATAAGACAATCTATTCTTTTTAAGGGATTAGTTAAGATTTCTTTTGAAAATTCAAATGATGATTCTTTCAGATTAGTACAATCCCTTAATTTAAGGGATTTGCTGGATTTAGACAATGTAGCAAGTTTTAAATAAAATAATTTTTTGAAAATTAGAGTTTTCCTAAGAACCTCATTGTGTTCTCTTTCTGGCCTGGGCTGGCCAGCATTCTCTTTCTCCTCGTCTCTCTAGACCTAAGTTGGCCAACCTCTCAATCTCTCACCTTCCTCATCATTTATTTTATTTTTTAAGAAGCTTAAAATTCTCTTTGAACTTCGGATTGCATCAGTTTGATATCAAAGCCAGCAAAAGATTCTAGCCGAAAGAACATATTGGATTTTCTATTTAATTTCATCCTCCATCTTCTACTTCAACTTTCAGTTGTCTTTCTTACTCTTTGTGATATACTCTATAATCTGAATCACCGTAGTGCCAAAATGACAGCTCAAACAAAGCAACAAGATTCACCAAAAATGGCAGCACAACCATCATGCAATGATAGGTCCCAAAGAAACAGAAGCTGGCGCTCATTAGCAGCACCCCTAGTTAGAGGCTTTTTTTGCAAATATTTACTAATTCAATAAGATATATTTTTTTTTATTTTGACACTTGGAACACATGAAGTAGTTCATTTACAACAAAGAGAATCCCGCAATTACAGAATACACTTAAATTGAACAATCTTATTCCAAGCTGTAAGCGTCCTGATTTTGCCGTGCACTAAAACTTAATTCCAAAAATTTTGTAAATCAAAGCATTTTATTCTAAGCATTTACTTCTAACATTGCACCATAAAGCACTAGTTTCTTATTGCTGCTTTAGAACTTGAGAAGGCCATGGAACTCGAGGGCAAATAATAATGGTTCACACGCTAACACCTAAATAGGCAAAAATTAATAAACAAAATTGCACAAATCACTAAGGAAAAAAGTTACAGGAGCTTCCAACTATAGTACATTTTTTATGGAAAACCTCTAAACTTCTTCTTTTCTTGTCAGAACCCATTAACTTTCCTTTTCTTTTATTTTAGTTTGCCTATCTAAGTAGATTTGCCAATAAAATTAACTGTAGTTTCAATGTCTGTTTTTGTTTGTTAGATTTAATAAACACACCTTAAATTTAACTTTTTCTAATTTGTACACGTCGTCTGTCTAGGTAGATTTCCCAATAGAATTAACTGCAAATTCAACATCAGTTGTTACAGAACAATGAAGAGTCCAACTACAATTACCATTGACTCTAACAGCGAAACCACTAAAACTGGAGCGAGTCATCAAATCAGGAAGGAAAAAAAAGGAAAATAGTCCTATGGGCTCCCATAAATATGAATTAAACTCAGGAAGTAAACAATAAGAAGTGAGACCTACTTGGTGGCAGAAGCATCTGACCAATGCGGTTTCATTATAAGTGGTAAGAACAGCATCTTTTTGCCGGCTACGAGCAAAATAGAATAAGTCCCAATCCAACCTTAATGAATTAAAAAAATAATAAAAATCTATCTGGCATAAAAAAGAAAAAGAAAACTAAAAAACCACAAGAAGTGATTAAAAATCATTTACAAACATCAGAAAATTATAGCTCAGATCTTCCCGACCAAATCACCAGGCTACTTTAACAAACTGAATAATTCTAATAGAAACTAAAAAAATTTCTACATCGAAGCAAAAATATATTAAAAGAAAACCTAAAAGCTTTTAAAATCTGCTACAAAAATTAAGGAGCACGGATTTCTCCGAAATTCATTAGTCTGCAATTCATACAATAATTTTTAATTCAACCTTAAAAACCTCCATTTGGCAGCAAAAATACACTAACAAAAACCCTAAAAGCTTTCAAAATCTGCTTACAAACATAAGAAAGAAAAATAAAAGAGGACAGATATCTTTTTCCCCAAAATTACTGGGCTCCTCCAATAAATAAAGATGTATATATAATCAGGTCTTCATATATCAATAGTCAAAATCAAATCAACAACCTGAGACATTCATCAAAATGCAACCAAACACTTTTAACCCTAAAAAAAAAAAACAAAACAAAACCAAAAAATAGTATATCACAATAATTTCAAACTAAACCAACCCATCCAAAATACTAACTTTAAAACAAACCAAAAAAAAATAATCTTCTTTTAACAAACAAGTTGATATGTCTCAAATTGTTATTTCCATACTTAAAATGCAAACTAATACTTTTACACACAAATTTTTTTTTTTTAAAAAAAAAGGAACAAATCCATATCACACTAATTTTCTAACAATATCAACCCAATCAAAATCCTAAGTTTTAAACAATCCAATTCTCAAAATTCAAACAAACATTTTTACCCACTAAATTTAAAAAAATAATAATAATACTACTATGTCAGTCAAACTAAACCAACCCATTCAAAATCCCACCTTTCGAACAAATCTCAAAAAAAGGGTGCAAAATCCTTTCTTTTAATACAACTTAATCTTTGCTGAATAGAACATCAAAATCACAAGAAATATAAAGAAAAAGGAAAAGAAATGGATAGCACAGATTTTTGCCCCCCAAATCACTGGGCTAAGACGCATCTACCTTCAGATCTGGTCAAAATCATATCAACTTTCATAGGCAGTTCTACTCTACTCAAAATGCAAACAAACATATTTACCCACCAAATAAAGAAAAAAAAAAAAAAAAAAAAAAAAAAAAAAAACCATCTCGCACTAATTCTCAAATTAAACCAACCCATTCAAAATCCTAACTTTTAAACAAATCCAATACTCAAAATGCAAATAAACACTTTTACCCACTAAATTAAAAGAAAAAACACTATATCACACTAATTCTCGAACTAAACCAACGCATTCAAAATCCTAACTTTTAAGCAAAGAAACATCAAATCACAAGATGGAGAAAGAAATGATTCAAAAAAAAGAAAAAAAAATTCACTTTCACCTGCAGTGTGCGGCAATGGCGGCGAGACCCGCGGTGGAGAAGCCATCGCAGGAGGTGAGTGCAAGCACGCGAAGGTTCTTGAAGCCCCTGGCAAGGGCCTCGAGGCACTCGTCGGAGACGGCCATGCGCTTGAGGCGGAGGTCCTCGAGGAGGGGCCACCCTTCGGCCATGGCGGCGACCCAGGCGTCGGCGGCGCCGCCCCAGTCGCCGGGGACGAGGTTGAAGTCGGCAAAGTGGGGCTTCCCCTTCACCACCGCCGCCCGCGCCTCCGGGAACCGCGCCACCGCCGCCGAGGGCGCCACCGCGTAGCAGTTCCCCACGAACACGCGCCGCCGCGACCGCCGCTCGGCTCGAGCCCACGCGCGGCACACTGCCGCCGCCGCGTTCCGATCCGCGTCCGAGCCGAGGAACGAGAACACTTGCTCCCACACCTCGTCCGGGAACATTACCCACGCCGCCCCCCCGCCCCCTCCGCCCCCGCACCGCATCGTAACGAAACCCTAGAATATCCCTCCGCCTCCGCCTCCGCCACCGCCGCAGAGCATCGTAAACACTAGATCGCGACGCCGACGCCGACGCCGAGCATTGGAAAAAACCTAGATCACTCCGCCGTCGCTGATCCCAACGCAGAGAAATGGGATCGCGCCGTGACGAAACCCTAGAGCACTCCGCCGCCACCGTCGCCGCACGTTCGCAATCTGACGGCGGAGATCGGGTCGTCGTGAGAAGAAGAAGCCATGGAAAGGAGGAAAAGCAAAAAAACGAAGATAAGAGGCATGGGGAACCAACAAATGAAGATTATATATATATATATATATATATATATATATATATATATATATATATATATAATAATTTATATTTTTAAAATTATTAAATTATTAGTGTTTAAAGGTTTTGATCATGAAATAATGAATAGTTAGAATGATAATGTGGCTTGCGGCATTTGGTTCGATATAATCGTGAACAGTCTATTCTACTATTACGATGATAGTAGCCCATAGACGCATATTTTTATATTTAAAATGGGTATAAGGGTAAAATTTTTTTATAAATAAATTTATAAAATATTATTATTTTAAAAATAATCCTCTTATTTTTTTTTTTTATTTTGTCCTTAACATTTTTTAAAAAAAAACCTATTTATAATTGCAACTTCCGTATGTAATGTAAAAAATTAATTAAAAATAAATATGCTTTATAAATATATATTTTTTAATATGTAAAAATGCTTATAAATGATAGCATTTAAATTTTTGTAAAAAAATGGTTATAATTTATAATTTATTTATTTTTTCAAACTAATATAATTTTAAAACTACGAAAAATTTATGTAGTGTTTGCTATTACATATTAAATATATTAGTTGCGATTTAAACAATATGTTTTCAATGACATGGCATAATCGAGCACTTATTAAAAAAAAAATAGTATTAAGATAAGCAAAGTGGTAGTAATATGAGTGTCAAATAAAACAAGTTGATGTACCATTTGTGGTGACTCGAATTCCTGAGTTACTTGGTTATATGGTCGGCGGCGTGAAAACACCTATTATTGGTGTGCCGAGTGCGTTGCGCATTAAACGAACACGAAAAAACAAACTCAGCGTGAAATTTTGTTGAAAAACAAATTTTTGGTTTTGGGTTGGATTTAGGCGCCCAAAAAAAGGATCCGGGCGCCCGGAGCGATCCACCGCGCTGTGACCACGGAGCACAGGGAGGGACACGTGGCGAGCCTGCGTTGGCCGCAGCGCGCCACGCGTTGCAACGCGAGCCGCCGACCGCAGGACACGCGGCGTGCGCCCATTGGTGCTGCGCACGCGCGGGTTCCCATACAAGGACACGCGTCGTCGCGGGGTTGGCCAGTGCCAACCACCCCCGCGGCATGACGTGGCGAGCTATCAGCCATCCATCTGCGTTTCGGGTGCGCGTCGGATGAGTGACGCGTGTCCAGGCGCTCATCGCGGGTCCGCCCTGGGGAGATTCGGGCGCCCGAAACCTGGGTTTAAAGCTTAGGCTTGGTTCTTTTTTTGGACTATAAATAGGGATCTTCTTCCTCCTTGTACATCTTTTAAAACTTGATCTTTTGGAGAGCTTTTGCTCAGAGCTTCACCACCTTCACTCCACCATTGTTGAGCTTAGTTGGAGGACTTTGAAGACTTCTTCACCATTTTCTTTCTCAAGTTGGAGAGCTCCACCATTGTTATTGTTTTCAGCCACCTCCGTCACAGTTCAATGCAAGGCTTCTACAGAACTAACCCCTTGGAGTTTTTGGCTGATTTTTAGCTTGTGATCTTCACGAGAGGTATGCCTACAACTTTGATATTGATCACTCCTCCCAGATCTTGAGTTTTCTTAGAGTTTTTATGTCATCTCTGGAGCCTTCGTGTACAGAGCAGATTTTTGGACAATCCTTAGTATTTATGAATTTTCTCAGTGATTTGTGTATGGATTTTGGAGTTTAAAGACTTGATTTGCATCTACTCTCGAAGAAGAACGCATTGAGACCCTTCTTGCTAGATTTAGAGTTTGTTTGCCTAGGTAACATTTTCGATCTTCATGACCCTATGACAGAGGTTGCTGCAGTTTTTATTTGGATTTTGTTTTGATGATTGAACCTTGGGATGCAGATTTCTTGGTGATTTCTTGGTTATTTTTGGGATTTTAAAAATTGAACATCTTTTTAAGATCAAGATATGCAATTCCTCTTTTGATTTCAGTGGAAAATTCCTTTTGGTTTAGTCTCTACACTTCTTAGAAGTACATGCTGAATTTTTATACAATTTTTGGGCAGCATTATGATGCTGGTTAATTTGTTAATTAAGGGAATTAAAGATGGATTTTTAAGAATTTGGAGATGTTCATGGGATAGAGGACAATCTAGAATTTTAGTTTGGAGCTTCATCTTGTGGTGATTAATGCAGATTTTGCATTCTCTTTACTGTGGTTGAATGCTGAAATTCTAGGAATTTTTGGGCAGCGTGCATTGTTTTCGCGATGACGCCTAATTCGACAGGAGATTTTGGGTGATTCTTGCTGCATTGGATTCTTAAGAGGCTGACGAATAAGCACGCCAAATTTCAACCAGATCGGACATCGGATCGTCAAGTTTCAGGTGGGTTGGATTTCCTTCAAAATTAGGGGGCGACTTTCTAATTCTATCTTGTAGTGGACATGCATGATAACTTTATGTTTCACTCATTGGTTAAGTTGAATGAAAGATAGTGTTAGTGAATTATTTACTATTTGTGTTGAATGTGAAAATGGTGGAATCTTGACTAGCACCCCGTCATATGTATGCATATATTTAACCAGACTAGTAGAAAACTCTCACTTGGGCTAGTTTATCCTATTTTAGACATTCCTACACCTTATTTTATTATCTCCCTTGACTTAGAGTTTCTCCTGGCCCAGGTAGTGGGCTGTAATACCTCGACCTTCCCGCTTTTCGTTTTGGTTCTAATTTAATTATTTCAGTGTTAGGAGGGTGAAATTTTGAGAATTTCTGGACTGATCGTCGGGATTTGCGGGTATTTTTAGGTGCTAGAGCTCGCAAAACGGTGAACGGCGGCGTGATCGGAATTGAATTCCGACACCGGGATCTCCCAGAAAAGTTTTTTTTAAGTTCTCTACCAGCTTGGGCGCATCGGGATCCGTGCTGGCGATCGGCACGCTTTTCGAGGTAATCTGGACCCCTCGTTCAAATTTTGAATGGCTAAGGATTTAACTGGTTATTAATTTTAGTAATCTGGTTGTTTAGCCTTTTATTCCGATCGGGGTGCGTGCGGGGAAAGCTCAATCCATCTTTTCCCTCTTTTCAAGAAAGCGGCGTAGAGAACCCGAGACGGGGAGAGGGAAGGAGAAGTTGCTCCCTTTCTGCGGGTTTGATCGAGCGAGGAGCGGGTGATCCTCCTTCTTCCTTTTCCTCCAGCGAAATCAAGGTGAGCGGTTAGAGTTTTTTCGGTCTTTCGTTGTTGGGTTTTCTTGTCGTTGTCGCGTCGGGGTCGGGGGCGAGTTCCTTTGCATGTGCCGTCGCCCTCGTCGCCGCCACCGCGATGTACCGGCCACGAAGGGGCACCCGTGCGGGCCGGCGCCGCGCGGGGTTGCCCGCGCGGGTTGGCGCCGCGCGAACCCGCCCGCAGGCGGGGCGTCCGCGCGGGACGCCCGCAGGCGGGGCGTCCGCGCGGGCTGGTGCCGTGCGGGGCCGCCCGCGCCTGCGGGCTGGTGCCGCGCGGGGGCTGCCGCATTTAGCATGCGCCCGCGCGGGCTGGTGCCGCGCGGGGCTGCCGCAATTAGCATGCGCCAGCGCGGGCGGGTACCGCGCGAGACGACCGCACGCAGTGCGGAGTTGCTCCGTCGCCGGGCCCCTGGAGCCGCTTTTTCGCGACCGGCTCGGTGCGTCTTTAAATTATTTCGGGGTAGTCCGTTTTAGTGTCACTAACGTTGTCACGCCCCGGGGTCGAAACTGCGACCCGGCTCGCTAACAGATCCGCCATCTGTACGGAAACTGTCGTACAGACGAAGCGTCTAACCTGCAAAAAGAATCAACTACAGCTAAACAGATATCAGAGCTGAAAGTGAACTACTGTAAAACTAACATCAATCACTGTACAACTGGAAATAAAGATACCATGTCCATCCCCCAAATATCATCATATACAAAGTCCTCTAATATATAAAACCCAAAAGGGAGATGTCTCCAATAAATACATCAGTCTCTCAAAATAAGGAAGAGTACAACTCGATCCTCACTACAAGATCACTCAACAAGAACTCTCAAATGTGAGGGGTACAGCTACTCTCAGGACAACATCTGGTAGGGATCTAACTCGCGACTCCCTTACCTCGATCAGCCGGATCAGCAACCGGTGCAGCAAGAACAGAAGTAGAGGTCCCTGGGGAAAAACACCACGACGGGTGTGAGAACTACATCCCAAAGTAGTTCTCAGTGGGTGCCGCCAACAAGCCCGACGGTCTGCCCACTAAGTCCACTAGAGGCATAAAGTAACAGATGCAATACTGAAAAGGAAAGCTGGTAAAATAACTCTACAGCTACTATGCCTCTAACTAGATGCTCAAAAAGTGGAACAGATGATAACATGGTACACAACTAACACTCATCTCTGATCACCCAATCTAAACTGACTGCCACATCGGGTCCAGTCAAACCTGCGCCAACCTACTGCCGTTACGTCCCGGAGGAGCGGACTTACGTAGGACCTACTGCCGTTACGTCCCTGAGGAGCGGACTTACGTAGGGCGTCCATGACTGCCAAAACCGGCTCAGCCAGAGGGACCGTGTCGACAAGTCGCGATACAAAAGTACAAATCCACCCCGGGCGTGGCTCTCGAGGGGTGCGACCCCATCGAGGAAAAGGTATCCGCGTACTCTGTCGCTCAAGTGGCACTGCAGGCTATAGTCAAAACCCATGCTCACGCTCTGAACGGAAGGACTCAATCCTCAAACATCTCGCACAACAGTCGGAGCACTCTCGACGACTCAGCTGATCAGCTCTCTCGAATCTCAAGACTCTACCAGACACCACAACTCGAAGCACAAAACACACTGGCTGGAGATACTCCACAGCCAGGATCGACCCACAACTCAGGGCTAACAACACTGGTCGGACAACACTCAACGACCTGGGACCACCGTCAACCCCAACGGTTCCCAACAACACTGACCGGGAGATACTCGACGGCCCGGGACCACCGTCTACTCAACAGCTCCCCACGAAACTAGCACAAACTAAACTCATCTACCAGACTACACTCTGCCCCCAGGCACGAGTGCAACAAAGTCCCACAGAAACCTGACCCTCGTCCCACTACCCGGGCGAGGCAACACTATGTCTAGGAAAGATGCAAGGTGTGGGAAATCTAAAGCATAAAAGAACCTAGCCCAAGTGAAGGTTCTCTACTGGTCTGGTTAAACATGCAGCATATGACGGGGTGCTAGGTCAAGTTCCAATAATAGCATTAAATAAACTAAATCATGAGCAGTGAACATCAAGGGATAAAATACCAAAACCAAGCAACATAAGTCTCATCTCCCTAAACCTGCTCTCAACTAGCATAAGTAAAAACAATCATCGAACATATAATATCTCGAAGATATCTAATGTGTACCCTGAAACATGAAAGCCTCAATCCCCATGAACTATAGCATTCTTATGCTCACCTCTCAAGGCTATAGATTGTACAACGAATTATGCAAGTTCTCAAGTTATCAGATATAAATATACTATCTCGCAAGTTTCCATCAGGCATATCTCAATATCATATAATACAATTCCTTGAACCAATGTCATCACTAAACTTGCATCTCAATCAGATATGGGTACACTAAACATGCATGCATTCTAATACATAGAGTTAGAGAACCGTCCACAGGTTCTGGAGACGAAACACCCACCTGTAGCGCTTTCCGCAGGCAAAGCCGAAGTCGGTGAAGTGTGCAGACGCTCACAGTCCAAATTCTGCCGAACCGCACCCTCGGTGCATGTCACGAAAGCCTCGGCTCCAAACAGCTGAAAGTACCCTGAAACAAAGTCTCCAGATCCAACGGGTCCAGCAACACTTGCAAACACCCCTGTGTACAACAATAAGGCCCAACATTACACTTTTATTCCAAATTTTAACCCAGTACACACAGTCTGAAAATCAGTCTCAAAGATGTAATTATTTCACCTGTAGCGAGACCTCAGAAAAATCCAATAAAAAAACTGTCGCGTTCCTCGCGTCGATACCTTCAAAACGAGTACCTGCACGTCAAAATCCGAGCCCCGTAGGCCGAGTTACAAAATCGGCAAGAGGAACACCCCATACTAAACTGTACAAAATTCCACAGATGGAAACTCGGGAAGAAGAAAGATTCTCACCATCGAAGCAAACTCAGGAAATTCTGAGAAAAAATCCAGGAGATTCCTCGTGAGAAGTAGATGAAATTTGCCTTTTGAATCACGTCGATCCGATGTCGGTGCGCAAAGTTACGGCTAAAACTCTGCGATGCTGTCCAAAACTGCAACTGAACCAAGGGCTCCAAAGATGATGAAATTCACTTGATTTGTAGCAAGAATTAGCCTTTATATTCAATATGAAAGATGTAGGTCTCTGAGTCCTGGTGAATTCCCCGCAAAAATCAGCTTAAGATTCCACTTCATCAGCCCTAGGGAGCAAAAACACTGAGCATTGCTCAAAACCACATCCAGAATCTCAGCAGTACACAACAATCCCAAAGATGGCTTAATTTACCTAACTTAGAGTCCAAATTGGAAGTTCCACAAAATACGAAAATTGGATCTCTGTAAGTCCTGGAAATTTACCAACAAAAATCAACTTAAAATTCCATTTATACATCCCAGGGGAGTAAAAACACTAACCTCTGCTCGAAATCTCAAACTGAAATCAAGTGTCTCAAAGATTGCTATATTTACCTGGTTTAGAGCTTCAATTAGGTCTCCATTTCAATACCAAAGTTGTAGATCATGAAGTTGTGAAGAGAACCACGCAAGAATCATCCCAAAACTCCATTTCTACACTTCTGGAGACCTTCTGGAAGAAAATGCGACGAAGTGGAATCCGAAACCAGAAAACTTCAAGCTCCACTCATAAATACTAAAAGATGGTATTTTTCCTTGATAATTGCTGGAGAAGAAGATAACCCCTTAGGAGAATTTTTGATGCAAAAATTCCCTTTTTACAGCTCTCAAAAAGCCTTCATATTGATCAAGAAACCTCCCCAACGCATCAGCCCAACCACAAAAACCCCCCTTTCTCAACAAATCCCCCTTGCACCTGATCCGGTGCAAGGGGGATCGGATCCTTTCTGTCCGACCGGCCACACGGCGCAAGGACAAGGCGCCAGCGCACCCTGCCCACGCGCGGGCGCGCATGCGCGGCGCACGGCCCGCCCGGTGCACCACCCGTGCACCGGCCCGCAGCAACCCTCCTGCACCGGGTGCACGACTCACCCCATGCACCGCGCTGCACCCGCCGGTGCATGGCTCGTGAGCCAGCCGCCGTGAGCCCGGTCCACACCCCCAGCAACACCAAGAACTCCATTTTAAGCCCAAAAAAAATCCAAAAAAAGTGTATTTCGCACCGTTTTTCCGCGCTGAGTTCAAATCAACAAACCGATTTGCCAAATTCCAACTCTAAAAATTCCCGAAGGCAACCGGAGAGGTAATCCTTTATCCAAACTTCGCCCGGAGTCCAAATTTGCAACTAAAACCTGCGAAACCACCTCTAAACACTCGACGGGTCCTCCAATTACCCACGCAATCCATTTTTAAACCCGAAGTCCACCACTTGTGTCTAAATTGCGCGCAAACACCACCGACACACCACGCAGACCTCCAGTGATGCAACTAAATTCCAATTTGCATCACAACTCCATTTCTCGGGCCCGATGGCGCACAAACACTCCCAACGGCCACTAAAGGCTGCCCAACAACCAGCAAACCCTACACGGGGAATTCCGGGACCTCACAAACGTTTTCTTCGGGGGACTTTTTAGGTTCAGGAGGCACACAGGGACGCGGACGAGCCGAGTGCCCGGTCGTCGCACGCTAAGGTGGGTACTTTTTCGATGTTGTGGATTCCGGAATTAAGGAAAATGTGTAGGAGTAAAGTATTGGCGTGATTTAATACTGTTAACCCCTCTTAATGCTTATTATCTAATACCATCGATATTATGGCGACTATGTGTCGCGGTGCCCTTTGTTATGTCTTGCACTTGGTTACGATGCTCGAGATTGCTGCACGCACACCAGCGGTTTGGCCACCGCGAGGGTGTACTTTTCCGAAAAAGTGGTACGTTGACCCGTGTACCCCACAAGGTGACGTAGTGGGGGCCCCCGTAGGTGGGGGGTTGGAGGCGCCAAGGTGAGAGCGGTGTGGTTTGCCGAGGCAGGTGCTCGGTGTGGTTTGCCGAGGCAAGTGCTCGGTATGGGTTGCCGAGGCAGGTTCTCGGTGTGGTTTGCCAGGGCAGGTGCTCGGTTTGGGTTATACAGGGGGGATTACCGTTGATTGCACGATGAGGAGGGTGGATGCTCTGGTTATCTTGCGGTTTGCTTTATTTACAGCCTCTCCTGTATTTCATACTTTACGCCATGTGTCACTGACTTCCCACATTGTGACAGGTTCAGTCAGGGGTGGGAGCTAGGGCGACGGTGAGGCCGCGACGATAGGATTGTTGGCCCTTCGAGGCTAAAGACTGTTTTTACTTTCCTTATGCTCGTTTCATTATCTGTTAGTAGCTATGTGAGTTTGATAAACTGAAGGGTTGATGTGGATGTTGGGATGATTTCATACTTCTGAGGATGAATGTTTACTTCATTATTTGTTAGTTGGCCGTTTTCAAACTACCGGAAAAGCATTGCGAAATTGATTTTAAAAATATAGGTGTCGTGTGGGCACCGTTTTTAAAACCCTGTGGATTTATGGATTGCGAAAATAATTTAAAAAATATAGGTGTCGTGTGGGCACTATTTTTAAAACCCTGTGGATTTATGGATTGCGAAAATAATTTTAAAAAGATAGGTGTCTGTGGGCACCGTTTTAAAAACCCTATGGATTTATCCTTTCAAAGTTAATCGGCCTCTCTGATGCTTAAGCAACATTGTTGTATGTACTCTTTTACTCGACTCTTGAACTAGTATGGTTAAAGTGATAGTTGTGGTCGTGACGCCGTGCATATACAAAGGAGACTCTGCCCGTTTGCGGAGTGAATTTGTATATGCGGCGGGTCTGGGCACACACCGGGGGAAAGGGTATCAAAAGAAAAAAAAAAAATTCATGCACCACATATCTGCCTTTCTTCCGCCTATTTAAACCCCCGGGGCGTGACATGGGCCGAGTGGTCGGGATAGTGTGGGGTGCATGTTGCGCTTGTGCCTGGGGGCCGAGCAGAGTCTGGTAGTTGAAGTTAGATCAGTGCTAGTTTTGGGAGCCGCTTGAGTTGACGGTGGTCCCGACCGTTGAGTACTTCCGGCCAGTGGGTTAGTGTTGTGAGTTGGATATTGTCGATCTGATTGATCGTGGATTTGGACTATAGTCTGCATGAGCCATATTGAGCTCGACAAAGATGCGTGGATATTTCCTCGGTGGGGTTGCTCCCCTCGAGTGCTGCTCCGGAACTGGGCCAGATACTTTTCTTTCGTGACTTGTCGATGCAGTTCTTGTGGGACGCCCTACGTAATTCCCGTCCCAGTATGGATGCGTGGTAGTAGGTGGGCACAGGTTTGACTGAGCCCTTTTTGGGCAGTCATTACTATTGGGTTGATTGAGCATACTGAGATAGAGTAGATGTATTATATCATTTGTATCACTCATTGAGCATGATACATAGAGGTATGGCAGCTGTAGAGTTATTTTTAGCTTTTTATTCACAGTTATACTGCATTATTATCTTATATCTCTAGTAGACTTAGTAGGCAGACCATTGGTGTGATGATCCGGATCTTCACGGTGGTTATGTGGTGTGATCAGTGGCTTCTAGAGGCCTATGATGTGTGATGGAGATGGTTGCGCGCAGACCGGACCTCAGGATTGAACCCGGCGTGAAACTTGGATCAAGATTACCTATTTGGATGCCTTAGACAAATTTTAGAAGTGGATTTTGGCAAAACGGATATCGAATTTGGACTCAGCTCGCGAAAACATTGAAAAATAGCTATTTACTTGTAATTTTCTGAGTCCGGACGCACGAAGACGGGCAACCGAAAGTTTTTGGTGTTTTCGGGTGCTTGGGGGAGCCGTAGACCGGCGGGCCACATGGCGGCTTCCCATTGGGCGCTGTGGATGCGTGGCGGCACCAGATTGGCGGGCGCATCGGGCGCGGTCCACGCAAGCGGCGCAGGCAGGTGCGCGGGCAGCCGGGCAGGTGCGGGCGACGTGCAGAAAGGCCCGCCACGTGTCGCATTCCCGTTGACTGGTGCGACCGCCTGTCGGGAGCCGACAACGTGGCCGCAATCCCGTGGCTCGGCGGTTTGGCCCGGCCGTCGGATGGGCGCCGCGTGGCGGCCCGCAGTGCGCTCACTGGTCGGGCCCAACATTATAGCAATAGAAGTCTTCTTCTTCTTCTTCTTCTTGGTTTTTTTAAAGGGTTTTCTTCTCCACTTTGAGCTCTTTTGGAGGTGTGTTTTTCAGAGGAATTTTTACCAGAGCTCTCTCTACAACTTCACTACAATACTTGATTTTTTGGAAATTTTTAAAGGCTCTTTGATCTTCTTCATCAACCTTTGAGGACATCACCATTGCTGCATTCACAGCCCACTCCGTCGCGTTTCGGTGCAAAAATTCCACAGAGCTAACCAGAGAGATTTTTGACATGATTTTTTGTCTGCGTTTTCACAAGAGGTAGGCCTACAACTTTGGTATTCAACTCTCCCCTTAGATCAAGAGATTTTACAGAATTTTTAAGCCATTTTTGGGACCCTTTGTTTCAGCCTAGGATTATGGGCAGCCATTAGTGTTTTGGCTTCTCTGGACCGTAGGATGGAAGATTTGGAATGATTTTTGTGGGAAAATTTTCAGAACTCGAAGATCTACAACATTGGTATGTATCATTTTCCCTAGATCTGAGATTTTTTTGGAGTACAATTATCATCTTTGGAACTCTTATGTTCTGGTTTAAGAATTGGACTGTTAAGATTTAGTTTTGGATAGTCTAAAGTATTTATGTAATTTTTCCGTGATCTGTGCATGGATTTTGGTGTTCTTTGGCTCGAATTGCAACTACTCTCGGAGATGAATTCATTGGTATCCGAGGCTTCGCCGATTGAGAATACCTGAGGCTTCGCCGACTGAGAATACTTGTGAGGCTTCGCCGATTGAGAATATCCCTCCGGAACCAGTGGGCGTTCACGCCCGTGCGAGGTTATATGCTCGATTTCTCATGGACAAAGGAGGGGGGAAACCTCGGACAAAAAATGGGGTTTTTTTAGGCGAAATCGAGCAGCAAGGCATGGGTAGCGACGAAAATGGGTACTGGTCTGGCTTGCAGAATTTAGAGCACATTTGACTAGGTAACATTATTGATCTTCTCAGCTCTGTTTTAGGGATTACAGCTAGCAATGTAGATTTTGATTGCTCCTTTGAGCATTGAGCCTTGGTTTGAGAATATTGAGTCTTTTTTCAGAATTTCAAGTTGGGACATCTTCTTAACTTCAAGGTGAGCAAGTTCTCTTTTGTGAGATGTGGATAATTCCCTATAAAAATGCCTCTAATTAAGCTTGGAAGTGCAAGCTATGTTTATGTCAATATTTTGGGACAGGATGTAATATTTTGTTATTTTGTTTATTAAAGGAAAATTAATGATGGATTTTTGGAGACTTTGAGATATTCATATGATTGAGAACACTTTATTTTTGCGGCTGGGAGCTTCAATTTGAGGTATTTAATACTATGGGTGCATTTTATTTAGCATTGTTATACTTGCTGAAATTCTGGAATTTAATCGCGCAGCGTGCATTGTTTCAGTAATTACACCCAATCCAGGTGGCGAATTTGGATGATTTTCATGGCGTTGGACTCCCGAGAGGCCGAGGATTCTACACGTCAAATTTCAGCTTGATCGGGCAGCAAATCTTTAAGTTTCAGGTGGGTTGATTTGGTCTTCGAAATTGGTGGACTACTCTCTAACTCTATTTGTTAGTAAGCATGCATGTTAAATGTAAAATTTGTATGATTGGGATTTAAGCATGAGTAATGTTCTAAGTTATGATAGAGAGCTTCCTATTGAGATAAACCATGCTTATGATGGTGAGCCTACATGCTAAGTTGAATCATGCTTATGTTAGAGTTAGTAGTTTAATCAATGCTCTTAACAATGATTTTATTGGAACTTTGACCTAGCACCCTGTCATATATTGCATGTGTAAACCAGACTAGTAGAGAACCCTCACTTGGGCTAGGTTCTTTTATGCTTTAGACATCCACACTTTACATCCTTATTCCTTGGACATAGTGTTTTCCTCGCCCGGATAGTGGGTCGAGTGGTCGGAATGTCTTTTAGTGTAGTATGCATGTTGCACTCGTACTTGGGGGCCGAGTGGAGTCTGGTAGCTGTGGCTTGTCTTGTACTAGTGTCGGGAGCCGTTTGGCTAAACGGTGATCCCGGATCGTCGAATTTTCTCCGATCTATTCGTTGTCACTGTGTTTGTGGCAGTAGTGTACCGGTGATAGCAGGACCTTGAATCCAAAATCTTTTTAGACACACATGATTTTAGTCAACCAATGTTTTCCTTCTAAATATCGAAGGGTCGTCGGAGTCTGTTCTTGTCTGATTGGGCGAAGGCATTAGCCCTTCGGGGTTTGGGAATGAAACTTGTTTTCTAACTGATTTTCCTAAAAGAGTTAAAATTCATTAAAATGAGTTTTCCTTAAATCAAGATGATTTTACAAAAAAAGGAACTATTTTTAGTTCTCACCCCGAGTGGATTCGAGGGGAAATGATTTTCAGTAATAAATATCACCTTTTCAAGCAAACTTCCTCACCCGAGAGGATTCGAGTGATCTGGGTTCTAAAAGGTTATTTTTTTCTTTGGGTCGAGAACAACGAGAGGCTATACCTAGAGCCTGTTCTTGTATGATTTGGGTTGTAGGTTCTAGTCTTTCGGGGTTTTCGGACCCGTCTTTGTCGTCGGCTGTGGAGTGTCTCCAGCCAGTGAGTTATAACATATTGAGTTTGATGTCCTGTTTTGGGAGTCGTTTGGTTGACGGTGGTCCCAGCTGTTGAGTACATCCGACAAATAGGTAGTGTTGTGAGTTGGACAGTGTCGATCTGATTGATTGTGATTTTGGACTATAGCCTGCATAAGCCATATTGAGCTCGACAGAGATGTGCAGATACTTTCCTCGGTGGAGTCCCGCCCCTCAAGTGCCGCTCTAGAGCTAGGCCTGTTCCTTTGCTATCGCAACTTGTTGCCGCAGTCCGTGTGGGACACCCTACGTAAGTTTAGTCCTCCGTGGATGTAATGGTAGTAGGTGTGCGCAGGTTTGACTGGACCCCATGTGGCAGTCAGTGTGATTGGGTTGATTGAGTATACTAGGTTAGAGTCGATGCATTATTTTCATCTGTATCACCCTTTGAGCATAATAGATAGAGGCATGGTAGCTATAGAATTATTTCCAGCTTTTCTTTTTTCAGGTTTCCTGTTATCTTATGCTTCTGATAGACTTAGTGGGCAAACCGTTGGTCTTGGAGACGGCACCCACTGAGAACTACGTATTGGTGTAGTTCTGACACCTTCTGTCGATGACAGGTTTGTCGAGACTTTTCCCTCCGTTCCTGCTCTAGCTGGCGTGACGGACCGAGAACAGGGAGTCACGAGATAGATCCCTACCAGTGTAGTTTATTTTGGTGAGATAGATGTACCATCCCGAATTGTGAGATTTCATTGTACACTGTTGTATTTCTTATTTTAGTTATCTCCCTTTTGGATTCATAGATGTGGTATAGGAGGATCTTCTATTTGTACTATTCATGTGTATCAGTTTTGGTATTCTTTTATTTGGGAGATGGACCTTGTATTTACTCGAGTTGTACAGTGGTTTGGATTTTTATATTTTAGCAGTTTATTTTCCCGCTCTGATATCTGTTTAGCTGTAGTAGTATCTTTTACAGGCTGGATGCTGTTAAGGATATTGTATTGGAGTATTTCGTAAAATGATATAAGTCTTGAAGATTGAAGATGGAGAATTATGGATCAACTACATCAATCTCAAGAAGAATGCATTCGGAATGATCGGGTACGTTTAACTAAATAACTTTGGTGATCCGAATACATTTGTATAGTTTAAAAACACTTGGATGAATTTTCATTGCATAAAAATAAAAAACTGGACATATTGGATGTTCAGGATCCGAATCAGACCAATCCAGTCCAGACCTCGAACATAGTATAGTTCATGCGATTTTCCAGTCCGGACCTGTCACGCCCCGGGGGTTTTAAATAAGCGAAAAATGTGTATTCTTTTTTTTTTCCTTTTTTTTGAAAGAACTTAACTCTCCGGTACATGCCAGACCCGCCACATATACAAATTCACCCCACGGACGGAGTCTCTTTTGTATATGCACGGCGTCACCATCACGATACAAGCTTTAACCACACAGTCCAAATAAAGAACAAGGAGAAGGATTACAATCTATCACAACTACTAATACCTTCACAAAGATTACTAAAATGGTGTCCACTCGACACCCTGTTTTTAAAACATATTCACATTCTCATTCTCAGCGGCTACATAACTTTGAAAGGATAAATCCACGGGCTTGTAAAACGATGCCCACACAACATCCAGTTTTGAAGACATTTTCGCAAACACTTTTTCATTTAGAAACCTGCCGCATACAAGTCTAGTAAAAACATAATGGAGGACGATCCAACATCTAGTCAAAGCTATCTCAACATCCACAACGTCCACAATAACCAAAAGCACAAGCGAATAAACTAACCAACTGAAATAAGCAAAGAGCAATAAAGAAAGATATCACCAGCCAGAAGAGTGGCTAAACCTCCTAGTCGGAATCTCACTGCCGGCTCTGACCCTGAACCAAACCTGTCACAAAGTGGGAATTAGTGACAAGAGAACAGAACGCTGAACAACTGTAATAGATGCTAGGAAAGTATGAGAACCAAGAAATAAGTAAACCGAACCGTAACCCTGAGCATCCACAACCCCCAACATGCTACTTGATGAATCTTACTAATAACCCGGCACAAAACCGCCATGTCGGTCCAAGGACCTCAGGCAAAAGAAATCATCCCGCTCAAACCTGATGCCAATAACCCGACACAAAACTGCCATGTCGGTCCAAGGACCTCAGGCAAAAGAAATCATCCCGCTCAAACCTGGTGCCAATAACCCTCCATTATAAGAATACAGTTACACAAATAGCCGCAAGGGGGCCCCCACGCAAATAGCCGCGTGGGGTTCACGGGTCTAATCAGACCGCCTTTCTAGTAAAGTACACCGACACGATGGCCAAACCGCTGGTGTGCGTGTAAACTCCATGAGCATAACCATCGTCAACCTGTGCCGTAAACCTCCCGCGACACTCAGTCGCACCAATGTAGCATAAGAACTCAGTAGATAAACCGGGATTAAACCATTTCGTTTTAACTCTTGGGGTGTTATACAACCAGCTCTAACATTCTCACATATTAAAAGCTACCATTAATAACCATAACAAAATGGTAGGGGAGGGTTTGTAGGCCTCCCCCTTCCCTGGATAAGGATACCCACCTCGAAGCCAGTCGAACGAAACACCTGGAACGTCCCGCGCCCTCGAACGACACTCGGACCTAAAGAAAGTCCGTAGAGAGCACAGATCAATAACCACCCAATTTTCCTCGAAGAATGCGTATTTAACCCGAAACCGCCGATAAACCGACCATTTTGCCGATTCACGGATCGTAAAGCAAAGATCTGCTCAACGAAAGTCAACGGATTCCGAACGAAAGGTCCAGAGATCACGTGCACGCTGTCCCCAACAACCTACCATGCTACAATTACATTTAGACCCCCGGACTTTGCCAAAGTTACATTTTATTCATATAAAACCCACTAAATAAGCCACAGCTTTTAGTCTGGGAGCCCAAATACCAAAATAATTTATCCGCAAATAGATTTTAACGTGCTGAACTCCGTGCTCACAGTCTAGGATCAAATTGAGCCATAAAACACAAGTTGGCCCAATCTTAAAGTGCATTGAGGGCTCAACCTCACCAAAAATATAAAAACAAAGGATCATCTCCAACTTTTGCGTGAGCATCACCCTCAGGGACCCTAAAATAACCAGGGGCTCACCTCGGGGCCTTCGCAGAACCCTCAGGTTGCTAAATACCCGCGCATGACTTCAACCTTGCTCGTTTGGAGCTTGGTTCAAGCGTCAATCCAACCCAAAGGTTCTGGGCCAAAACTAAAATGAGTAACAACGAGAAACCCTTAAAAACATACCGGGCTCACCTTTGGAAGATGGCCGGCCTGCTGGAAAACTCGCGGGAGCAAGAAGACCCCGACCCGTTCTTGATGGAGAACACGATGGTCGAACCCTCACTCCTGTCGGTCATTCTTCAAACTAAGGTGAGCACGGCCCTTCTTGGACTTCCAGAAGTGGAACACGCCTGAGCCGGCCAAGCTTGGAGTCCCCTTGTGCTCCACCAGCCGAGGAAGAAGAAGAATGTGGTTTAGAGGGCCATCAATGGCAACTCAGAATCTAAGCTGCATGGGTCACATGCAAAAGGACTAAAGGGATGCCCAAGGTGTCAGGAGACTTACCAGAGTCGGCCGGTGCCGGAGGAGCGACGACGGCGGCGGGGCGGCGATGCTCGGCCAACACCAAGAACCAAGCTTTTAGGTTTTGCTCCCCCGCGTTCCACACTGCTGTAGTGTACCAGATCTTGGTATATGAGCAAATATAAATAAAAATGGTAGGAAATACTATTTTTATTGAGCTTAGAGAAGTAAAGAATGGTTTGAAAGTAAATTGGGCCCAAATCGGGATAAAAATAAAAAATCTAGAATTTTATATGAGAAAGTGGGCCCAGATTTTTAGCAGAAAATTTATAGTGTTAGAAAATTCTGAGAAAATTCTAGGGGCTGGGTAAATATGTTTTAGGGCCACAGTAAAAGTTTCGCGTTGATTGGATACCCGGATAATGAGAACGGGGTTCGCCAGCGATTCTAAATATAGTGAGGCTTTTGGCGACCCAGAAGGGTCCAAATCGAAAACTAAAAGTACCTTGAGGTAAATCAAGTTAAACCGTGGCTGCCTGTAAAATTTGAGCGAAAACGGGCGAGAAACAGGCGAAAACGGACGAAAACAGGCGAAACGGGCGAAATCCGAAATTTGGCCGTACATTCGGGCGCCCGAAAGTTACTGTAGCACGCCCGGAAAATACTGTAGCGGGCCGGGATTTGGGTACTGTAGCAAACCCGGTTCGGCTTTGGCGGACTGGTTACTGTAGCAGCCCGGACCGGGTTGAGGTAGCGCCCGGAAAGTACTGTAGCGCGCCGGATCCCGAGGCAGCGGGCACGGATCCCGAGGCAGCGAGCATGGATCTCGAAGCAGTTGGTACGGATCCCGAGGCAGTTGGCACGAATCCCGAGGCAATGGCACGAATCTCGAGGTGTGGCACGCGTCGCGAGGCTCGCAGAGGCGCGAGGCGCGGGGTAGGTGGGGGCGCGCCACGTGGCGGCGCCCCATTAGCCACAGCCGCCGAGGGCGCAGACCCGCGCGGGGAAGGCGCGCGGGCCCTGGTGCGGCGTCAGCGGGGGCAGGCCACGTGTCGGCCTCCCGTTGGCGGGTCAGCGCGACGAGACGCGCGACGCGACGCGACGCGTCGCTGCGGCCGTGCGTCAGCGCGGGCGTGGGTGCGGTCCACGTGGCGGCCTCTGATTGGCCGCCGCTGTTCCGTGATCGTGGTGCACGGGTCCAAGGACACGTGTTGTCCCCTGGTTGGCCGAGCGGCGGTGACGTGGCGCCTCGCTGGCGCGGCGTGGACGCGTGGACCCCGGGGGCTGGTTACTGTAGCAGCCCGAAATCCGGTTTCGGGCGCCCGAAAGGTGCGCCCGAAAGTGGGATTTTGGCCTATAAGGGACCGAATGGCCCCATTTCTTCCCCTTTTCTCCATTTTGCTCAGGTAGAGAGGCTAAGGGGCGGGAGTGGGCGATTTCGTGGGGGGTTTTTGAGGGCGCGCGAGTGCGCCGTGGGCCCCGTGGAGCGTGCAAGGTGTTCCAAGGAGCCGGATGACACGCGTGCATGCGTTGGACGGCGCGACAGTGTCGAGGTAGGTCCCGTATGTCATTTTGCGGTGTTTTTGGCACAGTTTTGGGTTCTTCCTTTTGGATTTTGGATTTAACTCCATGCCATTATGCGTGTTAGGGACCGTGTTTTACTATGACGTTTTGCTGTGCGAAGTGTCGCCAGGCGTTTTGGCGCGCATCGTTTTGCGTGCAAGCTTGGGGAAGACATGCACCGTTTTGCGTTCGGACTCGACGAACGTGCACTGTTTTGCGCGCAAACTCGAAAAACGTGCACCGTTTGGCGTGCAACCTCTGGAAAGAACGTGCACCATTTTGCGTGCAAATCTGAGGTACGTGCTCCGTTTTGCGTGCAGGTTAAATTGATGTGCACTGTTTTGCGTGCAGTCTTTAATGTTGCGCATCGTTTTACGTGCAGGGTTAGAAGAATGTGCACCGTTTTGCATGCAACCCTATAGTAAAGCGTGCACTATTTTGCGTGCATATTTTAGGTACGCGCACCGTTTTGCGTGCCGGTTGAGTTGTCGTGCACCGTTTTGCGTACAGTATCTAATGTTATGCATCATTTTTCGTGCAGGATTAGAAAAACGTACACTATTTTGCTTGCAACCTTGAAGAAAGGCGTGCATCGTTTTGCGTGCAAACCCGAGGTATGCGCACCGTTTTACGTACACCGTTTTGCGTGCAACCTGGATGAATGCGCACCGTTTTGCGTGTAGTCTCTATCGATGTGCACCATTTTACGTGCAGGTTCAGTGGGCGTGCACCGTTTTGCATGCAAGCTTGAGGAAACTGGAGCAAACGCGTGGAGACCAATTGTAAGTGTCTACAAGCAATTGGGTCCACCACAAGGTGAGAGATTCTGCCGAAACTGGGTGACCTCTTCCCTTGCTCCTTTGCTTTTCGATTTAGAAGCATGATAGTATCCTGTTAGAGGCATTAGGTAATCATGATTAAGATCACCTGTGTAAATGGACACAGATGAAAAGTGCAACTGTTGGTTGCCTGAGATAGAGGATAAAATGTGCATGTGTAAATGAACACAGATGAAAAGCGCAACTGTTGGTTGCCAAAGATGGAGGATAAATTTGCATGTGTAAAGAGGACTTAGGAGAAAAAATGCAAATTCTTGATTTGTCTAAATAGATGATAATTGCATGCGTAGAGGATAAATACTATTTTATGAATGAGATGAAAATAATTGCATGCATGAAAGTGATTAGCCATTTATGACTGTGATCATGTTAGGGTATAACCCTAGGAATCATGTGAGACATAAGGGAAAAGAACATGTTGGTAGTAAGACTAGGAGAAAACCTAGATTCAGGGTTTAATGAGTGACATCAAACTTAGGAGCTTATCCTAGGATTGAACGAGTGGCATTGTCTTAAGAGATAACCTAAGGACATTGGATAGAGTGATTAACATAGAGTCAAGGAACTCTAGGATGAGTATGACATGAAACTTAGGTAAATGGAACCTAAGGTGAACTAGATGAGTTTAAACTCACAGACAGAAAATTAGAGTCAGTGTTACTCTAAGTTAAAAGTGGAACAGGAAAATAGAGTTAAGTTAACTCTAGGATTCAGTGAGGAATCAGGAAAGAGGGATAAGATCCTAAGGTTAAAGAATTAAACAAATATAACCCTAGAAAGTCATAGGGCGTCTGGGCAAATGGACAATAATTTTAACTTCAATTTGAGTTAAATAAATAAAAGAGAAATGTTTAAGAGTCCAGGAAACTCTCTAGTTACTCATGAGGCAAGACCTAGGGTAAGGGATAAAGTAATGAAAAAGATAAAGCTTAAGAGAAAGCTAAAAGTGGCTTAATAAGCAAGACAAGAAAATTGCTAAAAGAAAGAGAACAGAAATAGAATGCAAATGACGCTTTCAGGTTGAGACTCGTCAGTTTGGGAGCAGGACTCCTTGGGCAGTGACCCGTTGGACGAAATACCTTGGAAAGGCTAAAGGAAAAAGTGAAAGAAATTGCCAGTGGCAATGTGAGCTGAAGGCTCTAGTGAGAAAGAAAAGAAAAGCAAGTGCTTAAGAGTAAAGACAAAAACAAATGCATAAAGTGCAAGAAGGCTAAGTGCCAAGAGGAAAAAAAATAAAAAATAAGAAAAGATAATAAAACGGGCGTACCTTCGAAGGTTGGAAATATGGTTCTGCGGGACGTAAAGGGCTTGCCCTCTCCCCGGGCGCACCATGATCGGACGTAAAGGGCAGTGCCCTCTCCCAGGTCGGTAGCGACCCGAAGAACACATTTACTTCGTTGGGGCGGGATAGTACCTTGCGTGTACTATCGGCAACCTTAGAAATTCTTGTCTTATAGTAGCATGACTACTGGGCTGTGGCCCGTGGGACAAGAGTTTCCGAGGGTTAACTTTAACTAAAGCACCAGAATATAAAAAGAATAAAGTGGTAATAGAGTGGCCAAGGTGGCCGGGTTAGTTTAACCCTGTGTACAGCGGCATAGTGGCCGAGTTGATGGATAGTTGCCTGGTATGGCTAGACAGAGTAGTGTTGAGTTGTTGAGTATACACAGATAATGTAGTGACCTACTTTATGCATATCAGCATTTTATTTTGAGGTTATAGTTTCCTAGCATTCTATTATTGTTGCTTCTATTGGACCAAGTGGTGTGGGACATTCTTTCTCGGTGGTTGAACCCACTGGGAACTTTAAGTAGTTCTCACACCCGCGGGTGACCATTTTTCTAGGTACGGATACAGCGGCCGAGACAAACGACAGGGGCAAGAGCCCGGCAGCATAGAGACCTAGAGGGTCTAGCAGAGGTACCCTTCTTTTATGTTTCGAGTGAACCATGTATTGTGAGGAAAAGATTTGTAATATTATTTTAATTGCAAGTTGAGAGATGGAAATGTAATAAAGTTTAATTATGGTTCATTCTTATCATGCTTTCATATCTGCTTAAACTATTTGTTTATTGAATGAAAGTTTTAAATTAGTAGTGATCTTACTCTGATATTATATCTCATCATACACATTGTTTTGATTGGAGATCGTTATGACCGTTCCTTTCGGGTAGCGTGAGGTCGTGCCCGATTGGCGAGTCTGTTGGCGTGCTCGAACCAACCAAATTGGCGGGTTCGGGGCATGACAACTGCACCAAAGCCCACCAAACCTCGTGGGACTTCTTCTAGGAACCAGCAGAAGATTCTGCTCATCTTGGTTCCGGCGCCGGAGCTCCGGAGGCAACGCATACCAAACCCGGCCAAGAACTAGGGTTCCGGCGACACGTTTGCACCCGCCAGCCATCCGGAGGTTCGGAGACCTCGGGGCTTCACCTGGGTCACCCTTTTAATGTCAGAAGCCAACTACTAGGGTCCAAGTTACAAGAAAACCCAACAAAACTGAGAGCCTACCTCGCCGGATCTGAGGAAGAAGAAGGTGGTGGCCCCCGGCGGAGCCAGGCGTCGGGGTTCCTCGATCTTCTTCTCTGGAGGCCAATGATGCTCCCAGATGGAATTAGAAGAGATCCTGAGCCCTTTGGTTGCTTCCTTCCCAACCAACCCGAAAGCAAGAAAGGATCTTGCTTTACTCCTTGCTTTTCCGGCGAGTGGTGGTGGCGGCCGGCGGCGCTGCGGGTGCAACCGTTGGAGCAGGAACAGAGGAAGTCAAGAAGTTTTCTCTGGTGCGGCTCGGTGCGATGGATCCGAGGCTAGGGCATCTCTGGTCCATCAAAGCTATTTATATGCATTTGCACAAAATGCTAAGAACTCCCTCATCTAACATTATCTAGAGTTGGGTCCTTTGCAGGGACTTTATCTCACATATTGGCCCCTCTCCAAAGAATCTCATCGGATTCCGCACATAAAATGCGGGGACTCTTATGCAAAAACACCATTTTTCGCCGCTTTTCACGCTTTTCAAGACCACCGGGTCGCCAAACAAGAAAACGGACACCACCACGACGTCCGGCTCGACGAAACCTATTGAGTAGCGATTTTGGTTCACTGAAGACAAGCCTCGATAATTCTAAAATCCATCAAATATGGTAAATTAAACAGTTCGGCACGCTTTACAATGCTTCAGGCTCGTCAAACGGAAATTTGGTCAGCGCCACTGCACTCAGAATGACGACGCCATTCAAATCGACTACCTGGGTCGTCAGATTCGGACTCCAGACAGTCGATCGGCCGATGTTGGCTAGCGAGGGAATTAAATCAGGGAGTTACTATTCATTTCACTATTCACTTAAGTCGTGGGTCCCACTAGTTTCCTTGCTGATTTCAGGACGATCCGACCGTCGGATCAACAATCGGTCTATACCATTTTCACTCGATTCGATGAGACAGTCGAACTGGAGATTTCAGATTTTCGAGATCAGACTCGGATCGGAAAGGCAAAAATAATGCTTCAGAAACTGTGCAATTCGCACACCGGTATACAAACCACTAAGGTTTAATTTTGTTTCCTCACACACATTCACATTTGAATTTCACGAGTATTACATCACTCACACCTTTAAAGAAGTTTCGTCCTCGAAACTTAAATATACTAAGAATCCAATAAATGGGGAAAACGCCCAAACATGTCCGACTTGCGCTCCCAATTGGCTTCGCGCCCCTCATGATTCTCTCATTTCTCTCTGGCACTGGGAGAGGTCGCAGTTTTCCCGCCGGGCGCTGATGTTCTCCCTTTATTCGATGACCAACCAAACAGCGAGCCACGAGTCGTGCTACGTCCCTCGTCAATTTAAGCCACCAAAAAGTCTGCTGTTGATCTATCCTGTTGAGTAATCGCGGTTACCGATATGTCTCCCGTTTGACTCTTACCGCTCAAGGCATCGGCTGCTACACTTGTCTTTCCGGGGTGATCTTGATTGGACGAAACGTAGTCCTTGAGTTGCTTGGTCGCATAGGCCTTAACTTCCCTCCCCCCCCTTTCGAGTTAAGCGATTAAGAGGGGCGGCACTATTCAAAAAAAACTTCTACGAAGCGCCTAAAATATGCTGCCGGAAGCTTCAGATTTTCGTTGCCGTAGTCGGTCGGGGCTAGTCGGTTGCTGATTTCACCTTCTCAGGATCCACCACCGCTCCCGTTGCTGAAGTTATGTGTCCCAAAAAGCCCACCTCGCAATGCCCAAACTCACACCTTTGGAGTTTGGCCTACACTCTCTGGTCCCTGAGAGTATGAAAAAATCACTCGCGAATGCTCCTCGTGCTCCTAATCCGTACGCGAGAAGCCAAAGGATAAATCCAACACTTTCTAGAATAATCATCTAAGAAAGTAACAAAATAGTATGCACATCCAAGTGACTTAACATTAAAATAACCACAAACATCAGAATAGATCAATTCCAATAGCTTGCCCTTTCTATGCATCTCATTTCTTTTGAAGTTAACCTTATGTTGTTTTCCCATAATGCAATGCTCAAAAAAATCAAGAAATAAATACTCAAAGGAAGGAATAAGATTATGTTCTTGTAATACCTTCATACTATGCACGCTTAGATGACCAAGCCGATTATGCCAAACTTGCATATCTTCGCCTTTACTTGTGGTAGCAACCACCAAATTTGAATCATCATCCTTTTGAGCTATTCCATGAAGTGTATAGAGACTTCCATTCTTTTGCCCTTTTAAAATAGTCATACTACCCGTTGATATCTTCCAAGAGCCCTTTCCGAAAGTGATAACAAAATCGGAAACATCCAATTGTCCCGCCGATATTAAATTCTTTGTGATCTCAGGAATATAGCGCACATTCGTCAATGTATGCTTATTGCCATTTGTTTGTTTTATAACAATGTTTCCAATGCCCACAATTTTACATACCCGATCATTACCAAGATAAACATATTCACCATCTATTTCTTTATATGTAGAAAAATATGATCGATCCGGACATATATGAAAAGAAGCATCGAAATCTAAAACCCAAATGTTTGCACGAGAAAAGACCGTGCACGCAACACTTAATGTCACTCCACCTTCACCATCCGAAGCGTTGTTAGCTTCATTCTTGACGTCTTTGCCTTTACCTTTTTGTTTATGTTTCAAAGCATAACAATCCTTCCTCACATGGCCCGCTTTCTTGCAATACCAACAAGTAAGCCTTCTACCTTGTGATTTTGATCTTCCTTTACTTTGAGATCTTTCTTTTGTGTTAAAAAATTGGCCTCGCTTCAATGATCTTTCTCTTTCATCAATAGTTAGTGCTTGAGTCATATCACTACACCATTGTGTTAAGGAATTTGTCAAATTGATTTGTGGCTTTACGAGTTTCCTCATTCAACAACGAAACAACAATATCATTCAACTTGAATTTATTTTCCATTGTGTTCGCCGCCATAGTAACAAGAGTATCCTAACTTGAAGGTAAAGAACTCAAAAGGAGTAAATAAAGAACTTCTTCATCAAGATTGATTTTGAGCGACTTCAATTGTGCCGCAATAGAGTTGAACTCACTCACATGCTTGCGAATAGTCGAACCTTCTTGCTCCTTCAAGAGAAAAAGACTCTTCATTGCATGCATCTTGTTCACACCGGAAGGTTGCTCAAATGATTGCTCCAAATCTCCCATAACTCGGATGCGGTCTTGCATTGATAGACGTCAAACAAAATCGATGGTGAAATACATGGCCTAATCGCCGCCAAACATTTTCGGTCAAGTATGTCCCATCATGATTATCCATAGTAGTGGGTTTTACACCTATTCCCAAATATTGACAAATCAAGCTCTTTTGCAACCAAATAATCCTTTATCATAATTTTCCATATAGCCCAATTACTCTCATTCAATTTCTCAAATTCAATTGCTTTCTCCATTAGAAAAACGAGTGAATGTACACAAGTGAATACTTAGATAACCACCAATCAAGCTCTGATACCCATTGTTGTAAAATAAGGGTGAAAAATATTGATGGTAATTTCACAATCACTTGGCGGCCCTAAACATCCAAATGGAGATCCAAACACCAGAGCAATAACAATAAAAATTAAACCACAAAAACACAATGATTTTACGTGGTTCGGCTATACCTACATCCACGAGAAAACAAGCAAAAAAATTTTCACTATCAAATCATAAAGATTATAAGAGAGATACAAATATGAGAGATATCACCTTTCCTCAAAAATAAAGAGAAACTCCAACAATCTCTAACTCTATCTAAATAGTGCAAACCACACCTCACAAAGAAGATCTCACCTCCTTCTTGATAGAACCAAGATGAAACCAAAACTCTTAGGGTTTTCTCTTTTCTCTTACTTCTTTTTCTCTCTCTATATTTTCTTAATATTTTAATCAACTGTCCTTTAGTCTTTAAAATATAAAGCTATTAAATATGGATCGTTGGATCAAAAAAATTATAATCCAAAAACTTACAAATAAGAGGTCCAAATATATAATCAGAAAATATAAAAATAAAATATTTGACCTCACCAAATTACATTGTTCAAATAATAAGGTCAACATAATTAAATCAACAATTCTCACCGTTATTATAAGCGTTAGATGGATTTCACGCATTTGTCCTTCTCAATAGACATACTTAGATTCACGTCGGCCATTCATGTCGGACTCTACGGGCCGATTAAATATGGATTTTTGGATAAAAAAATTATAATCCAAAAACTTAAAGTAAGATGTCCAAATATATAATAAAAAAATATAAAAAAAAAATATTTGACCTCACTAAATTATATTGTTCAAATAATAAGGTCAACATAATTAAATCAACTATTATAAGCGTTAGATGGATTTCACGCATTTGTCCTTCTCAATAGACATACTTAGATTCACGTCGGCCATTCACGTCGGACTCCACGGGCCGGCGGCCGCGGTGAGGCTCCAAACATCATCTTTCCCGAAAGAGTAGAGTAGGGTCAAAAAGTTAATATATATTTTGTTTATCAATTTTCACCCTAGCACGAGACCTTATCCTATTTTAGATAGAGACATTACTTACGTTGACCATGTCGGCATCCCCATTATCAGAGTCTGCAGCGGCAAGGCTCCACGCGGTGTCCTTCCGCCACCCCTGCAGCCTAATAGCCCTCCACGCCTCCGCCGCATCCCCCCACCGCCCGGCCTCGGCCGCCGCGTTCGCCGCCACCACGTAGTGCGCCGCCCGCCACGGCTCGCACTCCACGAGCCCCCGCGCAGCCGCCGCGCCGAGCCGCGGCTCCCCGCACGCCCGGCACGCCCCCAGCAGCGCCCCCCACACCGCAGCGCTCGGTGCGCACGGCATCGCCCGCACCACCGCCGCTGCCTCCGCCACCCGGCCCGCGCGCCCCAGCATGTCCACCACGCACCCGTAGTGCCTCACCGTGGGCGCTCCGAACGCGTACCCGCCACGTGCGGCGCGCCCGAAGATCGCCGCGCCCGCGTCCACGAGCCCGGAGTGGGCGCACGCCGAGAGCACCGCCGTGATCGTAGCCGCGTCGGGCGCGGCCTCGCCCTCCTCCTCCATCAGCGCGAACCACCGCAGCGCCTCCGCGCCCCCGCGCTCGCGTGCGAGCCCCGCGATGAGCGCGTTCCACGTGCCTGCGTTCCGCTCCGGCATGGCGCCGAACACCGCCACGGCGGCGTCCGTGGCCCCGCACTTGGCGTACATGTCCACGAGGGCCGTGCCGAGCACCACGTCGAGCTCCCATTTCCGGGCCCTCACGTAGTCGTGGATCCAGGAGCCCACGTCGACCGTGCCGCGCGCCGCGCAGGCGCCCAGGGCACTGACCATGGTGACGCGGTTCGGAGCGGGGGCCGCCCCGGAAGCCGAGAGCTCCATGAGGAGGGAGAAGCGAGCGAGGGCGTCATCGTGGCGGCCGCAATTCTTGTACCCGGTGATGAGGGTGGTCCAGGCGACGACGTCCCTGTGGGGCATTTCGTAGAACACCTGGTGGGCGGCGACCATGTCGCCGTCCCGGCAGCAGTAGAGGCGGAGGAGAGAGTTGCGGACGAAGAGGTCGCGGCCGAAGCCGGATTTGACGACATGGGTGTGGACCATTCGGCCTTGGCGGAGCTCGGAGAGGACGGAGAGGAGGAGGGGAAGGTGAAGCGGTTGGGGGGGAGGAGGCGCGGAGCATGCGGGAGAAGAGAAGGAGGGGGGAGAAGCAAGGAGAGGGGAGGTGGGGGAGGGAGCGGAGGAGGGAGTTGAAGAGGTAGGGGTGGGGGCGGGGGAGGAGGCGGAGGAGGAAGAGGGCGGGGTGGAGGCGGCGGAGGCGGAGAGAGGCGGCGACGAAGGCAGCGGCGAGGGAGGGACAGGGGGGGCCGCGGCGGCGGAGGAGGAGGGAGAGGGCGCGGCGGAGCTCCGAGGGGGACGTGCACGTGTTGAGAGCGTGGAGGAGCCTCTGAGTAGTGGCGGAGGAGGAGGAGTGGCGCAATTGGGGGAGGAGGGAGGAGGAGGGCATGTAGCCTATGCAATTCGGACACGTGACGCACCCGGTCTACGCAGTGATTAGAGTCATTCCACTCTCTCCTCTGAGAGAGGGTTGAGGAGCCGAGAGCGGAAGCAGGAAAGAAGCAGGAAAAAGGTACATGGAAGAGGTCGAAGAGGAGAGAGAGTGAGAGACTTCTCTGATGAACCGTGTCCCTAGACAAGGTCCACCGTGTCATTTCTGAGCGAAGCAAGGTTACATTAATGTTGTAACGGAAGTTACAACTGTACTATACACTTATTAACTGTATGTAAATTTAAATTGGGACTTTTTTATATTTAGCCAATTGAAAATAATAATAATAATAATAATAATAATAATAATAATAATAATTATTGTGCGAAATTTGAATTTACAAAAATAATTCTATACTTGTTACGCATGCGTCACGTGAGCGAGAAAACCTGTGAGGTGAGCAAGTTGAACACGGTGAACTGTTCACCGTTTTTTAACACGGTAAATCATTCACCGTGTTCTGTGCTCATCGTGTCATGTGTTCACTCCTTGATTGGTTTGGAAATTATAATGCAGAATACGGTGAATCATTTTTCGTGATTAAACATGGAAAATGATTTATTTTGGCTAGACACAAAAAATCAGTGTTTAAACACGGTAAACTAATGTTTAGACACGATAAATAGTTCCCGTATTCCATCTACTACACATCTAGCTTAAAAAATATTTTTAAAATTAAATATTATACAATATTCAATGTCTTTTATGGGGTACCGGTAGGTGCTTTGAGGTACCGGTACTCCATGCTACAACCTGCAGTTTTGCAGCTTTCGATTTTCCGAGCTCGCTTTCCAACTCAACTTTGGTTCGAATAGCTTTTACTTCGAACCAACACACTCTTAACTCATTTTTAATAGCATTTTAAGCTTGCTCGAAGTGACTTAGCCGTACTTTGCTATTTAGCGAAAGTTGGAGCGCTACAATGACCCACCGGAGGATAACGTGGGTATGTTCCGATTCTCCACGCGCCACGCAAATATGGTGAAATACCCACTGAAGGTCACGTGGGTGGTGTCCTGGCTCTCCTGGCGGCATGATTGTTTAACTAGATGATGGCAAGTGTGAGTTTTTTCGGCGCCCCACTTGGCACCCAGGACCAATCTGGGGAGCACACTGATAGTCGACTTTGCCTAGATGAATATACGGGTTGCCAATGGAAGTGCAATTCAATGATTCGACCCCACTTGGGGTTCATACAAGTCAATCAATTTGGGAAAGGTGTGATCCCCTTCGATTTCTGCGTCGGTGAGTTGCGTTCGGCAGATCTGAGCCAAGATCCGTGGTAGGTTCTTGGTTGGGTTCGGTTGTGGGTGAGTCATCTGGGGTGTTGGATTGGTTGGTAAGGCAGGAGACCGCAGTAAAAACATGGTCGAGTAGCGGGCTAGAAGTCTAGACGGTCGTCAGTAGTAGTTTTGTTGTTCGGTTATGGTGGTGTTGAGCCGAGAGCTCTGTTGTTTGTAACCTTGTGCGACTTAACTATTGGGTTTGGATAAGAGTTCTTTTCTTTTGGTTTTGTTTTTTTTCCTTACACTCTGATATTACATATCAAATTTCTTCCAACCGAGACAATCGGGTGTAGTTAACTAGTCCATTCAGGTTAAGCGAGGCCTAGCAATTCCGCGAAAAGGTCCACGCATGCATTCGAACCGATCTCTTAGCGGTATCAGGGCGTGACATTATAATCTTGAGAGGTTTTATTTTGTTGCAGAAGTAAAGCCTATTCAATTATTTAAATGTAACTATCCAAACATAATTTTTTTTATTTTAAAAAATAATCTAATTTTTATCTAAATGTAAAATTGATCTTAACTTTGTTTATCCCAAATGTGTTTATCCCAAATGTTATATTTGAATAAAAAATAAGTATATAATCGAACAAATGATATTCAAATAGAAAAACTGTTATTATTTTTTTTTAATAACGGATATGAAAAAATAAAGTTTATTTTTTTATTTATACGGAACCAAAGGGAGGCTCATGGTCGAGCTATGCAATAACCTGCAGCCTGCCGGTTGTAACGATGTGAATGGGCGTCGTGCTGCCGAACCTACCCCGTACCCAATTATATTCTAGCGTCTTCGGAAATTGTGGGATTCTTTGGATTCCTTCAGCTACACGTGACGCACAAGAGAGAAACTAAACGGGGAAGAGCTTCCGTCCCATTCGCGCGTCCTCAAAAATCCTTCACGTTATGTAGGTTCGTTAATTGCCCGCGTGCACCATCTCATTTTCCTTTTTTTTCGTACATACGTTATAATATATATTTATTTATAGAAATAGCCAAATTTGTTTTAGGGGCAATTTTCTATATACTCCTAAAAATTTTTCTGTTTTCAGATTTACTTCTCTTAGAAGGCTAATATTTAAACTCTATTAGTGTACCGTTTGGAACTGCCGTTATCTGTGTGTAATTACTATTTTGTCCTTTCAAATATATCCTAAACCCTAAAATCCTAAACCCCTAAACCCTAAAACCCTAAACCCTAAACCCTAAAACCCTAAAAAACCCTAAACCCTAAACCCTAAAATCCTAAACCCTAGAACCCTAAAAACCCTAAACCCTAAACTCTAAAACCCTAAACTCTAAACCCTAAAACCCTAAAAAATTCTAAACCCTAAACCCTAAACTCGGGTAAAATAGGTATATCTGATAGTTTACAACTCCGATTATTATTTAACTCTAGTTTAACCCTAGTTAACTTAACAAAGGGAAACGGTATGTGTATTTTTAATAACGGTGGAACGTATGAAGGGTATATTGGAAAGAAAAATAAGAGAGGTAAATCAGATATTTCTTCAGATTTCAGGGTTATACAGACAATTATTCCTTTGTTTTACTAGCAATTTAGAAATCAACAATTATTTCAAAAAAATTCCACGTGTAAACTCTTTAAAAATTTGAAGATGTTGTTTTAGATTTTAATAAAAAAGTAAATGAATATGACCCACAGATATCTTATACTCTATTATGGTTTATAGATTGCATTGTTCTCACTTCAAACTTTTTAGCATAACCCATAAATAATAATGTGCAAATAAAATCAACAAAATTATTTGTACAATAAGATAAATGAGATTCTTCCAAAGAAAGTGTTTAGATTAATGCTGCTGCAATTCGATCTTAATTTAAGTTTATAAAAAGTAAAAGTATTATTCTTGACATCTAATTATATATTTAGAATATTTAATAGTTAGTCGTGGAGCTTAAGTTTCAAAAATAAATATTTTTTACAGAAAATTATTTTTTTGTATATCTTTCTTCCCACTTATTTTAGGATGAGATGAATTTTACAGAATGACTAGTAAAATTTATTTCATCCTAAAACAGGTGGAATATAAATCATACATTCCATTCAGAATGTATGAATAATATTAACTTTTTTTAGACGGTAACATATATATATATATATAAAGAGTTTGGCTATTATATTTATAAAAGTACCTAATACTTGGTGCTTATAAATTTTTTACCGTTAGATCTAACTTTCTGGCTAATTCCATCCCTTAGATCATGCTATTCCACCAACAACTCACTAAACTCAAAAAGCTCACTATCATCCTAACCGCACATCATTTTATCCCATGGTCAAAAATTTATAAGCACACTAATGACTTAGATATTTTTAAAAATATAGGAGCTCAATTTTATATATATATAGGCTAAATTACAGAAAATCCCCCTCTAATATCCCGCTTTTCCACTTTACCCCCCTGTCATTTAAAAGTCGACAATCTGCCACCTCGTAATTACCGAATTGTGCAATAACCCCCCCGCCGTCAGTTGACCATTAGTTGACCGTCAGTTTTTTTAAAAATATAATTTCATATACCCAAAATACCCTTGAAAAATATTCCTTAAAAAAAAAAAAAAAAAAAAAAAAGAAAGAAAAACTTCGGAATAGAAAAAAAAAAAGAAAAGAGGAGGGCATAATGGTCATTTTACCCCATCTGTTAACGGTGTTGCCCCCTAAAGACATTTCTGAAATTACGAGGGGGCAGATTGTCGACTTTTAAATGACAGGGGGGTAAAGTGGAAAAGCGGGATATTAGAGGGAGGTTTTCTGTAATTTAGCCATATATATATATATATATATATATATATATATATATATATATATATATATATATATATGAGATTAGAGCTTATATACTTTCAAAAACATAAGCCCAACTATAGTTGTAAATTTTTTATCATTAGATTTGTATTGAGATATGTGATATTTACTTTTTCTTTCTCTCTCTTTAGTTAACTTTACAATAACACAAATCTCAATGCAAATCTAATGGTAAAAAATTTACAAACATAGTTGGGCTTGTACTTTTGAAAATATATAAGCTCTATTATATATATAGTGTGTAGGTGTAGTGTCACGACATTTCTTTTTATTATTCTTTTTTCTTTTTAATAAAATTAGTGGTTAGGGGATTAATTTACCTAGTTTTCTTGGGTGGAACTTCTGTACTTGCGAGTATTTTTCTGTGTTAGAGCTTGAAAAACGGAGAATGACAAAATGATCGAATATGAAATCCGATTTACGGATATCCCGGTTTGGAATTTTCTTGGTTTCGGACCCAGAAAGGTAAGTTCGGACAATCTCGGCGTCCGTAGTGTGCATCGGGATCCGTGCAAGCTGTTGGGCGGTGTTTCGATGATCGGCACACTTTTTGAGGAGATTGGAATACCTCTTTATAGACCGATTTTGAGTTCTCTTACGTACCAGAGAAATATTAAGTTTTTATTCAAAATATCTTTTTCAAAGAATCGCTAACCCTAGAAAAGAGAAAAGAAAAAGAGGGTCCGATTCTTCCATCTTCTTCGATCGAACGTGCCGGAGGCCGAGAACGGGAACGTCATCGTGATCGGGGAGCGGATCCGGATTCCCATTACCTGCGAGGAGCGAGATCGGGTCGTCTTCTTCGTTGGAGCAAGGTTAGCGGCATTACTCTTTTTCGCGTTTTCGTTGTTTTCGTTTTCCGTGTTCTTGGCCGCTAGGGTTTTTGCATTTTCGGTCTTGTTGTGGTGCGATGCTAGGATGCCCTAGCCACCGCCACGCCGCCACCGCCACCGCGCCGCCGCCTCGCTGCCGCCACGCGGATAGGGCGCTCGCTACCCGTGCGCCGCTGAAGGGTCGCGCACCGCGCTGCGCGCAGGGCTGATGCACTGCACTGCGCTGCTTACAGTCGTGCGGGGACAAGACCCGTGCGTGGCTGCAAGCACCGCACGCGCCCGCGCGGGGCAGCAGCGCTGCGCCGCCGCTTGCAGCCACATGGGGACAGGACCCGCGCGCGGCTGCAAGCGTCGCACGCGCCTGTGCAGGGAAGGTGCCCGCGCGGGGCAGCCGCGCTGTGCTGCGCCTCTTGCAGCTGCGCAGGGATAGGACCTGCGCGCGGCTCAAGCGCCGCACGGGCCCGCAGGGGGATGGTGCCCGTGCGGGGCTGCTGCCCGCGCCGCGCGTGCGCGTGAAGGGGGAGTGCCCCCGCGGGGCTGTGCCCGCGCGGAGCGATGCCGTGCGAGGCTATTGCGCTGTGTGCACAAGCCTGCGCGTGGCTGTGCCCGTGCGAAGCGGTGTCGCGCGGGGCTGTTGCGCTGTGTGCGCAAGCCTGCACGGGGCTGAGCCGCACAGGGCTGCTGCTGCCGCTGGCGCCGTGCCGCTTGCGCCCGCGTGGGGGAGGTGCCCGCGGGGGTCTATCGCATGCGCCAGGACGCCCGCGCTGCACTGTTATTTGCGACGCGTCAGGTTGGGTTTTGGTGTTGTTTGTCTTTTTCAGGACAGAGTTCGGGTCTACTGTTTTCGCGGGGCACGGTTTAGTTTATTGATGTTTTTTTGGGGACTTTTTAGGTCCGGGAATCGTATGAAGGCGTGGGACGATTTCAAGTGTTTCGGTCGACGCTTTCTAAGGTGGGTTCTCTCATCCGAAAAAGGGGATGTTGTCGGTTGAGGCATACCGAGTTTTTTCCTTTCCTCGTTAATGATGTTTTTGGTTACAGTTATAATATTTTGAGTTGATGACTAACCCCTTTTTATGCACGTGAATCGGTTCTGTTATTTTTGGAGCAACTGAGTGTCGCAGGTGTTCATGACACTCGTTTTATTATTATTATTATGCTCATGGCGCTTGCACGCACACCAGCGTTTTGGCCACCGTGTCGGTGTACTTTTCCGGAAAGGTGGTCTGCGGACCCGTAAACCCTACGAGGTGACGTTAGTAGGGGCCACTTGCAGTTATTTGTGGTGCTGCACTTGTGTAGTGGGGGGTTTAAAGGCACCAAGGTGAGAGTGGGGCGGATTTCTTTTGCCTGATGTCCCCGGACCGACATGGCAGGTGTGCAGTTTGGTTTTCTCGAGGGGGAATATGATTGCGTGCAGGATGGGGATTGTGGATGCTTTGGTTTTACGGTTTAGTTTATTATCTGTATCTGTTAGCATCACTTTTGTCATTATGTTACATCTTTATTCTTCGTGTCACTGACTTCCCACACCGTGACAGGTTCGATCAGGGGTGGGATCTGGGACGGCGGTGAGGCTGTGACTAGGAGGATTTAGCCTTTTTCTGGCTGGTGACTTTTTTCCTTTTACTTAGTTGTTTATTTCAGTTGGTTAGACTTTGTGCATGTGACTCTTTTTATCGTGAATGATGTGGATTTTGGATTGGACTTGTGACTTTGTGATTGACTGGTTTTACTTATGCATTTAGTTATGCGTTTGGACGACCGTTCTAAAATACAGAAAAGAGATTGCGAAAATGTTTTAAATTTTAGGTGTCGTGTGGACACCGTTTTGCAAACCTGTGGTTTTATCCTTTCAAAATTCATAGTGCCGTTCAGACAAGAGATTGCGAAAATGTTTTAAAAATTAGGTGTCGTGTGGACACCGTTTTGCAAACCCGTGGTTTTATCCTTTCAAAATTCATAGTACCGTTCAGACAAGAGATTGCGAAAATATTTTAAAAACCAGGTGTCGTGTGGACATCGTTTTGCAAACCCGTGGTTTTATCCTTTCAAATTTATGTTGGTGATTGGTCATTGTGATTGGTTATTGGTTCCCTTGGTAGTCTTCAACTTGACTGGTGTGGTTAAAGTACAGTTGTGGTTGTTACGCCGTGCATACGCAAGGGTGGCTTGATTGTTAAAGTCGAGAACGCTAGCGTATGCGGCGGGTCTGTGCACGTGACCGGCGGGAGTTTTCTTTCAAAAAAAAAAATTATTGCGTTATTTTCTGCTTCAATAAATCCCCGGGGCGTGACAGTAGGGCTACTATACTCTTATGAGTATAAAGCTCTTTATACTCATAACTTTTTCGTCCTTGGATGAAGAGATGTGCGGTTAGGATGATAGTGGTCCCCATAGGGTTTAGTGGGTTGTTGGTGAAATAGTATAAATCATGGGGGACCACTATAATCCTAATCGCACATTCCTTTATCAAAAGGTTGAAAACTTATGAGTACGAAGGAATTTTACTCATAAAATTATAGTAGTCGGTATATAAGCTCTACTATATATATATATATATATATATATATATATATATATATATAGTAGAGCTTATATATTTTCAAAAGCACAAGTTCATCCATATTTATAAATTTTTTAATATAAATTTTGTATTGGGATTTGTGTAATTGTATTTTTTCTCTTTCTCTCATTAATTATTTTTATAATAACACAGATCCCAATACAAAATTTATGATAAAAAAATTTACAAGTATGAATGAGTTTGTATTTTTGAAAGTATATATAAGCTCTATTATATATATATATATATATATATATATATATATATATATATATATATATATATATATATATATATATATATATATATAGGCTAGAATACTATCGATAGCACCAAGTCATTGGTGCTATCAAGTTTTTAGCCGTTGGATGAAAAAATATGCGGTTGAGATTATAGTGGTCCCCTAGGGTTTACTAGGTGGTTGGTTGAATAGTAAAAAACTTAGGAGATCACTATGATCCCAACCGCATATCTTTTCATCCAACGGCTGAAATTTGATAGCACCAATTGTTTGGTGCTATCGATAGTATTCTAGCCGGACTATATATATATATATATATATATATATATATATATATATATATATATATATATATATATATATATATATATATATATATATATAATAGAGCTTATATGCTTTTGAAAGCGTAAGTCTAACCATGCTTTTAAATTTTTTATTATTACATTTATATTAAAATTTTTTTATTATTATATTTATATTGAGATCCGTATTAATGTACTTTTTTTTTTTTTTCTCTTTTTAGTTGATTTTACAATAGCATAAATCTCAATGCAAATCTAATGATAAAAATTTGACAAGTATAGTTAGACTTGTGCTTCTGAAAGTATATAAGCCCTACTATATATATATATATATAGTAAAGCTTATATGCTTTTGAAAGCGTAAGTCTAACCATACTTGTAATTTTTTTATTATTACATTTATATTGAAAATTTTTTATTATTACATTTATATTGAGATCTGTATTAATGTACTTTCTTTTTCTCTTTTTAGTTGACTTTACAATAGCACAAATCTCAATGCAAATCTAATAATAAAAATTTTACAAGTATAGTTAGGTTTGTGCTTCTGAAAGTATATAAGCCCTCCTCTATATATATATATATATATATATATATATATATATATATATATATATATATATATATAGAGTAGGGCTTATATACTTATGTATATATAGAGTAGGACTTATATATACTTTCAAACGCACAAGCTCAACTATGCTTATAAATTTTTTACTTTTAAATTTGTATTGAGATCCGTATTAACGCACTTTCTCTTTTTCTCTTTTTAGTTGACTTTACAATAATATAAATCTCAATACAAATTTAATAATAAAAAATTCACAAATATAGTTGGGCTTGTACTTTTAAAAATATATAAGCCCTATATATATAGAGTATGGTTTATATAGTTTTTAAAATATATGTTGAATTGTATTTGTAATTTTTTTATTATTAGATTTGTATTGAGATCCGTGCTAATGTATTTTTTCTTTCTCTCTTTGTAGTTAACTTTGCAATAGTACAAATCTCATTGCAAATTCAATGATAAAAAATTTATAAATATAATTAAATTTTTATTTTTAAAAATATATAAATACTATATATATATATATATATATATATATATATATATATATATATTAAAAAAATTATAAAAGTATATAAGCCCTACTCCATAGATATATATAAAAGTATATAAGCCCTACTCCATAGATATATATATATACTAAACAAAAAATCTTTTCATCCGAATCATAGTTATGTTAAACAAATATGTTTTCACGAGAATTATAGTTATTTCCATACAAATATACCTGAACGCGCAGGAAAAATTTTGGTAATTTAAACCTGGAACTAATGCAATTTTAATTTTAATAAAAGAAATTGATTGAATAAACAAAAGACACGAGGCCAGATCTGATTCATCTGAATCCAAATCGTGTGTTCCCAAATAATCATCCCTCCAATGCTGTCCCTATCCCAATCCCTATAAAGTATAAACAAAGAAAGGAAAAAAAAGTCTCCTCTCAGTTTCCTTCCTCCCTCTTCTTCTTCGATCCAAGCGCGGCCAGAAAGAGGAAGAGGAAGAAGCGGAAGGGAAGGCAAGATGGCTTTAGCAGATTTTCTGCTCGTGGTTATTCTGGCCGGCGCAGCTCTTCGTCCACTGCAGGTGGTGCCCATCTAATTTTTCAGCCGATCACATCTAATTTTTCTTCTCTCTTGATTTGATGAAGAAATGAAATTATGTGATATCTCTATCTGATACAAAACAAATATCATTTGCTTTATTTCTGGTGTTATTCTATTTTCCTTTCTTTAAAGCAAGATAATAAATACTTGGTTGAAAGTGTCCGTCTGTGTGTCCCCTCCCTGTATATATTAAGAAAAACAGTGCGCTTCATTGTGTGCCGCAGATCGGTTGACTTGGCCTTTCATTGTCCTCTCCATGGCTCTGACCTTCCTCCCCAGTAGACTAAATCATTATTCGTGCGGTTGATGAAGTTGATAGTCATTCTCCACTTTACTCGTTTTGCCAATCTTAGAACTTCAATTCGTGTATTTCGAGTTCAGTTCGTCACATTGCAGGGAAGGGAATGCTCTCCCCATTCCCACTATGTCCTTGTCACTGGCAAAAAAATTTTCCCCATCTCCATCCTCATGGCGAGGAAATTTACCTTCTGTCCTCACCCCATTTAGGGCAGATCCTTGTCAGGAGGACCTGAGTTTTTAGGGACAATTTCCATCCCTAAATAAGATGTCTCTGTAACCGATATTACTTTTCACTTAATATAAAGGCTTAATTTCATACTTCCTATAAACATCTCGAATAACAGATATATCTCAACAAAGTTTAACTTTTCATATTTATTCCTTCAAAAGTCTTAAATGACACATATATGTCACTACCGTCAATACGTTAGAAAAATATAGTTAAATATAGGTTAAATATTCAACTTTGGTTAGTTAGTGAGGTAAATTTATCCTTTTATTTTTTCATACATTTAGTTGGAATGCTCATATATGTCCATACCGTCAATATGTTAGAAAAATATAGTTAACTATAGGTTAAATATTTAACCTTGGTTAGTTAGTAAGGTAAATTTATTTTTCTATTGTTTGACATTTAGTTGGAATTTTTAGAAGAACATATTTGAAAAGACAAAACTGACATTTCACATATATTATGTTAAAAAATAAATATTGAACTATCGGTAACAAATCAGAAGGATATATATATATGAACAACTTAAGATTTTTGAAGGGATAAATATAAAAAGTTGAACTTTATAGAGATTTATCTGCTATTTGATATATTTACAAAGAGTTGTATGAAATTAACCCTAATATAAATTTCCTGCATTAGTTGTAGAACACCAATCTCACTACTCCATTGCTCAGGCCTGAATCAGGGTTTCGAAGTTACGTAGCCCTCTCATAGTTTCTGGTTTTGAGCATGTAAGTCCATATATCCCGAAGAAATTTCTCAATAATATGAATCTACCAGCCCTTATCTTCATCGATATGTTTGTCCAGTGTGGCCTTTTCTCCTTTTATGGAATGAATATTCTACAGATTCAATCTTTTGCAGTAGCAAATAATGCATAATTTGAGTCTATTAGCACTGAGAAAAGGAGTTGGAAAATTCCGAAGCTCCTAGACCTAAATATATTAACTGCAACTTTAGCTAATCTACTTTATAGGATAAATTTGACTGCAACAAAATCTCCTTCTTTATGGATATTTTTCGCCAGCCAGTGGAGAACTTCTTGCCACTAGCAAGGCCTATTCAATGGATTGCATTGACTGAATTATAGGACCATTTATGAATTGACTCAAACTTGGATGTTGGCTAGACTTAAAATAATCCAACTAAAGTTGGATAGCTTCATATACTGTTGAGTGACCTCACTTAGCTATTGGATGTGATTAATCTAGACATACTGAATGTTGGGTTTGGCCACACTTGACTGAAAATTGTCTCCTTTGCTCCAATTTGACCAGATATTATATATGAAATCAAATGTTAGAAGACTTGTCTCTTTTACTACAAATTAAACCAAGTTTTGGGGCGTTGAACTTAGTTGGTAAGATTGATTTGACTTGGATTAGATAATACTGTTTTCAACTTCTTTCAGTATTGAGTTAATTCATATTGGGCTACATCATTTTCGCCTTGACTTCTCAATATTGGGGTAATTCCTATCAGACTATGTCCTTGTCAACTTGGTTAGTCATCCTGGGTTTTACTAGGTTTTAGAAAACTTTAGCATCAAATTGATTAATCAGTTGATGGGACCATCACCTGCCTCAAACAAAATGGTCTACTGTAGCATGTGTGCCTGCAATAGCATAGATAAGTTTGATGTATCTGAACTACTTTGTATTTCAGACTGAGTGAACATAGCTTGACTTGCTCCTGTTTTATATAACGTGCCATGGTTCTCATGTCTACCAGCTTTGCGATGGAGTTCACATGGCTTTCCATCTTTGATAATCTTGTTAAGACCCAACTTTGTTAACCTTGTGTGTTGCTAGACTCCAACTGGTAAACTGCTCAAGATGTTATGGAGGCAATGTTGCCTGGAACTCTGACATAGAGAGAAATTATCTGTATCCTAGACCATGTTAGTTCACATAAGCAAAGAATATTGGAGTTAGTCTACTTCTATATTTCCTATATAATAAATTTTGGTTGTTTATACCTCAACAAATTTGTGAAGAACTTGCCAACTTTTGAGTCATACCCTTTGGTACAATTGGGTCAAATATTAATTTGCACACGCATCATTCCAACTTCAATTAGCTATTTGAGGTACACGCTAGTGTACTTCCTACATCTGTTTGGCTTACTTTGTCTGAGATTTAGCTTTTGATGACTTTCTCGATGATCTCTCTCTGCAGGTTATTGCGGTGAAACCACTGGCTGATCTTAGGGTCAACTCTATGATTCTTCAGGTTCCTTAGCTGCATTTTTCTACTAGAAGTAGCTTTTGCTTTAAGGCACTTTTTAATTCTTCCCATTGATATTGTTTATCTTGTTACCGGGCGAGTATGAATGCAGAATTCAATTGTGGCGGAGATTAATGCAAATCCAAATGCTGGATGGGAAGCTTCCAAAAATCATTATTTCACAAATTACACTGTAAGGATTTCAATCACATTTCATTTTCTGTAGTTTGATCAACTATAAGGAATTTACATATCCCTACACGCTGTCAAATCCTTATTGCTTTTTTTTTTTTTGGTTTTGTTTGGAATGTTTGTAGGTTGGCCAGTTTAAACGTATTCTTGGAGTCAAGCCAACACCTCAAATTGCATTGGAAGATACTCCAGTAAAAACTTATCCTAAATCTTTGTGGCTTCCTAAGAAGTTTGATGCTAGAACAGCTTGGTCGCAATGCAACACTATTGGGAGAATACTTGGTTAGTCAACCAAATGCTTAGTTTGAGTAGGATCTGCATTTTTATTTTGTCTGGGAATATGCTAACACTATTTGTTTTATCCTGATATATACAACAATGTCTTCTGTCTAAACTACTGATTTTCCTCCAAAGATCAAGTAAGTCATTTTTTTTTTACTCATCTTTTGCCCTTGACTCTGCAAAAGGATTCAAATGTTCTAAAACTATGCGACTGTGAATGGACAGGGTCACTGTGGTTCCTGTTGGGCTTTTGGTGCTGTGGAATCATTGTCAGATCGATTCTGCATTAATTTTGGCATGGTAAAGTGCACATAAATTTATGGATTGTATAAGTATTTGAAAACTTTATTGAAACAAAAAATAAGGCATGCTCTTCTTGGTTATGTAGTTTACCATAATTTTTGTCTACTGCAGAACATTTCTTTGTCCGTGAATGACCTCTTGTCATGCTGTGGTTTCATGTGTGGAGATGGTTGTGACGGAGGGTACCCTATCTATGCATGGAGGTACTTTGTCGAGAACGGTGTTGTTACTGAAGAGGTGATGAATTTTACATTGAATTCTATAATCATCCTGGATTTATGCACTCTGCTCTTTCCTTTTACACCTTAATGTTGCCATAGTTTGGGTGCACAAGTTGATGCAGGTCCTCTGTTTCACACCTGATGTATTTTTGCATGGACTATTTTAGGTTTTTCACAAAATCTATTATAAATTTTTTATAATATGAAATTCTGTTCTTAATTGATGGAGCTTCTTGTAATATGAATGAATTTCTTTGAAGATAATATACTAGATTTAATTAAATTTAGGGTGAAAGTTTTGGGAATACCGTAGTAATTTTCAATTTTATATTCAATATAAATGAACCATTTATGTTTGCAATTGGTAATTCTGTTTGATTTATTATTATTTTTCACTAGTTCCATCAAATTTTCTTATTTGTACCTAAATATACAAAATGAACAATATTTCCCCACCTAACCCTTAAGTTTGTCAAAATGAAATGGCTTGAATAATAAGCCAGAAGTGTTTAGAGAAGTATATTGAACATCTTCAGTTGGAAAAGGTGAAAAAAAAATGGGGGTCTGCAGAATAAGTGCTCTACCTTGTCCTGACTGGCGAAGGTGCCACGACAACCCAGATATGATTTAAAACAACCGTTATCTTCTAACATTGCAATCCCTTTAAAGTTTTTGAGAATTGGATGTGATGATCTTCTAATAATGCTTTCTCTCAAGTAAATTATATTTTCCGCAATAAAGTGTGGATATATAGAATGGCAAGCTCTACATAGAATTTACTTGGTATGAAATCAAGCATTGCACAATCTGTGTTTATCATTAAGATTGGAGAGTTCATTTCATTTAGAAGAATGGCCTTTTTCATCTTTGCACTTGGAAGTCAAACCTGTAACTTATTACAGTACATAGAGGATAGTGTTAGCTGAGAATGGTAGCTTAGTAGCTTACTAAGAAAACTTTCTGAATGGACACCTACGAAATGAAACAGTTTGCGTTCCTGGAAACAGTTAAATTTGAATTATATGCTACAAAGTGTTATGGTGATAGTAATGGCTATATAGAATGTAAAATATTCAAGAATAGTGCTGTAATTGAACATAAAAATTTGAAGTTCTTAAATCGAATAGTCATGTAAAATGAAGTAACAATTCTGTATATCAACGATGGATCTTATAGATAATCAAGGATGATTTAAGTAAAGAACTAAGATTTGTTTATAATCCGGTTCAACTAATCGGATGTTGGCTTCCCAAGAAAGAAATATTTGGGTTTAATTATTCTCAGCCTTTATAAAAATTCAGGTGCATCACAGCCAGCTGTCGATATTTCCCTTGTTTGGTCTCACAATCACGCGCTGCGCGCTTCTACGGCGCGCGACCGCGGAAAAAGGGGAACTGGGGAAAGCACCGATAGTGGAGCTTTCCCCAGAAGCCCTGCGGTGCAGCCCGCTTGTGGGTCGAACCGCAGGGTCAAACAGGCTCACTATCTATTTACTAACCTGGCTTTTTTGCTTTGTATGGTGACTCTTTGAGTAATATTCCATGTTGTAGTGTGACCCATATTTTGATAATACTGGGTGTGCTCATCCTGGCTGTGAACCTGCCTATCCAACCCCACAATGCGAAAAGAAGTGCAAAGATAGGAACCTTCTTTGGGAGGAGACTAAGCATTTCAGCGTCAATGCCTACAGAATAAATTCTAATCCTCGGGATATCATGGCGGAGGTCTATAGAAATGGTCCAGTAGAAGTTGCCTTTACCGTCTACGAGGTATCATCTAACCAAGAACTTATTTTAGTCGGCCTTCTCAAGTTTTCTAGTCATTGCTCTGTTTCTTTGGCTTAATATGATGTTCGAGCTCCTTTATCATCTGTTAGGATTTTGCTCACTACAAGTCAGGAGTGTACAAGCATATTACAGGCGATGTAATGGGTGGCCATGCTGTAAAATTAATCGGATGGGGAACTAGTGATGAGGGAGAAGATTATTGGGTCTGTTGCTTATGTTTTTTATTTCTGAATGTTAATTTTCAACGACTGTTTAATTCTAATTGTCTTTACGTTATTTCTTTTCCTTTTTCTTTGCAGCTTCTAGCAAACCAATGGAATAGAGGCTGGGGCGACGTATGTTTTGAGAAAAATCGTCAAATTTTATTAGATTCTAAATTCTAATAGCTTTCTTTGTTTAGGGCCCTAAGAAATTTCCTGCCTGGTTCTTTGCAGGACGGCTACTTTAAGATCGTGAGGGGAACAAATGAATGCGGAATCGAAGAGGATGTGGTAGCTGGTTTGCCTTCAGCCAAAAACTTAATCAGAAATAACGTGAAGAGTGATGAAGCTCGTGTTGCTAGTGTTTGATTTTACATATACTACATAGATGCTATAAAAAATTGTAAGACCTTCAGAACTACGGGCGTATAATGATTTGTCGCTTGTTGCTTGCGGTGGAAAAACTGGTGGAAAAACTGGACGGTATTTCCAAATGATTGTATGTTGTACTTTACTCTCTCATAAGTGTTTGGAAGTTAAAAAATTATATGCTCTAATGCTTGCCTGCTAGTTTGCTTAATAGTGCTTCCCTTTTAATCTTTTCCATGTGATTGGGTGACGTAAACCCAGTTTTGCTTTCTCTTTTGGGAGTGGATAATTTCTCCATATGTTCCATGGGAAAGTTTTCTTTCTCACTAATGAAAAATTGTCATTTAAATTCACATTTAAAGTTGGTCTTTTCCATTTGAGGGACATTAAATTTGGTACTCCAAAGCTTGCGTCCTTATTGCTTAATGATCTATGATCTAGGCATTGTTGACAGTTTGTGCAGATTCTGTATTTATACGACGGGTAGAATACAATGAAGTTTTTTTTTTTTGAGAAAAAGGTAGCAAGTTATCCCGCTTCGTTTATTTTTGAAATAAACTTAGCTAGAAATGTGAAACAATTAGACTTCGAACTCGGATTTCGAATATCAACCACCAAGTTCTTTGTCACTTGCGCTTGGGATGGTTAATAGAATACAATAAAAGTTGTATAACTATTCTGGAGGAAATAGGCAATCAGGAGGCATTCGTGTGCTAGTGCTTACTGCATGCAGTTGTGCAGTCTTCCGGAGGAAGAGATGACAAGAAGTACTAAAAGATGTGAAGGTACATATCTCAAGGACATAGCTATACATGCTTTGTTCTAGGCAGATCATATTACACTTTTTTCCTCTTATAAGGGAGAGGTTCTCTAAACATATGCATAAGCTATTAGCTTAGTGGAACAATGTTGCTCCACGTTTATTCATACATTACCTGTATGTTCTTATTTTAATTTCTCTACTCTTTCCCTGTTTGTGAAGAGAATGGAGGTTGTTAGATTATCTGCTTTTTAAACTACAATTTGAATGATACTTGTATAGGTTGTGTGCTACCAAGTGCATTAAGATCACATACTTCTATCATTCACGGACCCAACTTTTGAGTACGCGGAGATTGGTGGGGGTGATTGATCTATCTATGCCGCAAGTTTAAGATTGAAATGTGAGTGGTCAGTAAACATAAAACACAAAAGGGTTTAATATGGCTTCCTTGCATTATTCTAGGGACATAATGCTTGCGAGCAATTTAACTTTTCAGGTAAATTTTGGTTTTTTTTTTTTTTTTTTATATGAGAGGTACATCCCAAGTGTCAGTAAACAAATCTAAGGCCTTACCTAAGAAAGCGAGGGTTTCGACATCATCGGTAATTTTCTTTTTCCACATCTCAAAATTTATATAAGTTTCTGGCTATCAATTGTTGATACTCACTATGATGTTAAGATGATACTCTTATGTAATTGTGTATGATAGTAAAGATGATACTTTCGTGCTTAATTGATCTTTTTGGTTCAGTATATAAAGATAAACAAAGAATATTAAGGCTAAAGACAATGGCAGAGCTTGGCGATAACAAATAAATAAACCAGGATAAATTAGAAGATAAGAAAAACGTATGCTCATCAACCCAAGCAATTTATATATTTTTTCCCTTTACATGCTGAATAGGTAAAATAAATAATTTACATGATGATGAAAAAGGAAAGGAAAGGCAAAATCAGCAGAACACATCACACAATGCCATGGACTCAACTAGTGTAATCACATGGTGACACATATTTATAAACTTTGAAGATCGATGCTGTATAAACTCGATGGTCTCGTATCTTTTTTTGTCTCTGGAATCAGGCCACCATTTTCTTGGTGGCAAGGTTGGCAACATCAAACTGTGGGGTGTAGTTGTGAGCCGGGGGCGCCATCTCATCACGTGGAAGCTCATTCAGAAAAGCGCTGTTGAGACCAAAATATTGCTAGGTGGTCAGGATGAATAAAAAAAAATTAAGAAATGACACGTGACCCAAAATGGTCAAAGCAGTCAACTAGCGAATGGTGAGTCGATGAAAAAGTTTTGTGTGATGACGAAGAATGAGCCTTGATCGGCTGATAAAGTAAGAATGGGTCATCGGCTTCCCTGAGTCGATGGATGATAGGATCGGTCCTCAGTTTGGAGAGATAGAGATAGGGATTGATGGATTGAGATATAGAGGGGTTAGTTTGGAGAGGGATATTATGAAGTGATAAGATCCTGTAACTAAAGATGACGTGGCATGTAACGTTCACCATCGGTGGTTATCAAAAATTACACAAGGTATGGAGAGGAAAGTGGATGGAAAAGACGATACTATCCGTTTGGAGATAAAAATTCCTAGATAATAAATTCCTGTAGATTACGTTGTTATCGTGAATGGCGGCTAAATTTTATGTGTATAAATACATTGAGTTTCTTATAAAAAGGATTCTGCAATCGCGTAAATCAGATACCACCTCAGCTTTTCAATACTTTCAATTCTTGCATTTACAACTTTTCTTAGGATAAGATTTACTATTTTTCATTTACAAATTTCTTTAGAAATAGTCTTAATCTTGTAATCATCTTTTTTTTTTTTTTTTTTTTTTTTTTTTTTTTTAAGTAATACAAGACAGCTCGGTTTGATTGAACCGATTCGATTCTTCAAGCTCTTTCTTGAATATTTATTCGATAGTTAGTTCGGTTCTTCTAGGCCGGACTACGTATTGTGTGTGAGCGGAGAGAATCCAGCTGAGCAGATTCCTTCTTGGCCGAATCGTTTGTTTTGGCACGTGGCGCATATCAGAGGGTCAACAATCAAAGCCGATCGTGGACCGAACCAGTTCAACGGTCTACGCAACATTTTAGTCCCAACAAGCCCAATTGCTCCTCCTCGTCCACCTGCATCAAAACAAAAACTGAGAGCGATAAGTCCTAACTAATTTCCCCAAAAATTAGAACTTTTCAAATAAACTTTGGAAAGACAAGTGTCAAACTTTTCATTTTTTTATCCTAGTCCTTGATTTTCGAATTTTCTTTTATAAAAGTTCTTGCCTAGTATCTTTAAGAGAAATTTAAGAAAATATGATCAGTAATTTCAACTTTAGCCTTTCTTTATGTAGATTCATCACTATAAAAAATCACGATATGCATCCTATTATTGTAATGCTACCTTTTATGACGTCAGGCTCAATTTAAAAAAAAAAAAACTACACATGCTTATTAAATCTAAAGTATTAAAATAAATTGCACTAGAACGATAAAAATAAAAAAAATGTGATGGGATATATTCAGATTTTGTGAAAAATGTGTTAAAAATTAGTGCTAAACTTGTTTTTTGTTTCCTTTAGCTTACTAGAATTAATAAATGTATTTATAGGAGCCCATTTGATCTAATATTTACATTGGTTATTTTTGTTCTTTTGAGTCAAATTGAGTTATGTGGCTTATTTTGGGTTAAGTTAGTTATGTTGGGCCACATGAGTTTAGTTAGGGTCAAAAGAATAAAAGAGTGAAGTAGAGGGATAAGGAATAAGTTAAGAGAGAAAAAATAGCTTTTCTATTTTCTTCTCCATTCTCTTTTATGGTGTTTTTCTCAAGTGCAAGAGAAGTGTAAAAGAGGGTCCAAAGCTTATGAGATTTTGCTAGGTTTGAGATAGGTGACTTCTAATCTACCTCTTTTCTTCTCTTATGAACTTCTATTGTAAGATATCTTTGGTTGAAGTTTTATTTGGTTTATTTCGGTTTCCATTGTATGGTGTTTGAATATTCTTGGTAAAGTTGATTAACTTCTTCATGTGTGAAGTTGTTTAAGATATTATTGTGAGCTTTTTATTTCTTTCTTGTCTTCTACGGTGGTTGCACGATTTTGGGCAAGTATGAAATTTGAATTTTTCGTTTCTATACATCAGAGAAAAAGGTGTGCTCTAGTTAGAACCATTTGTGTTTTTTCTCTTTATGGTATCAGAGCTATAAAGGCTATTGTAGTGAGATTGGAGATCTTACATTCTTGGAAAGCAAGGCTATTGTAGTGAGATTGGAGATCTTACATTCTTGGAAAGCAAGAGGGAGATATTTTGCAAGTAGCTTCAATCATCTTGGGATAGAAAGGCTCAAAATTTCAAATTATCCAATTTGGAAGTCATGTATGGAAGCATACCTTTAAGGCCAATAGTTATAGGACACGGTGAATGAAAATGACACCGAAATATTGGAGGAAGCACTAGAAAGTGAAAGGGAAAGAAAGAAATAGTTTGTTAGAAGCGGTAAGACAATATTTGCCTTAAAGACATCAATTCACAGGGATTTGTTTGATCATATTAGAGATGCTAAGACACTAAAAAAAGTTTGGGATATTTTTGAGAAGCTATTTATAAAAAAGAATGAGGCTCGATTGTCACACCCCGGGGTCGAAACTGCTATCCGGGCCCGCCAACAGATTCGCCGCCCATACGGGAAGCCCCGTATAGACGAAGTGTCTAAACTGCAAAAAGAAGGATACTATAGCTATACAGATATCTATAGTATTATGTGGGAACTGTTTTACAAACCCGTGGATTTATCCTTTCGAACTCTTATTGCCGTCAGAAAAGAGATTGCGAAATTATTTTAAAAACTAAGTGTTGTGTGGGCACTATTTTGCAAACCAGTGGTTTTATCCTTTCAAGTTTACGTTAACGGTTGGTCATTGTGAATGTATGATGGTTCTCTTTTAGTCTTGTATGTGATTGGTGTGGTTAAAGTGTTGTGGTGGTTTCTACGCCGTGCATACGCAAGGGTGGCTCGATTGATAGGATCGAGGGTGCTAGCATATGTGGCGGGTCTGTGCACGTGCCCGGTGGGTATTTCCTTTCAAAAAAAAATATATATATTGCGCTATTTTTTCGCTTTTATAAACCCCCAGGGCGTGACAGATTAAGATGGTATCAGAGAAAAACGATTTTAACCACGGCAGTGTTGTCCAACATCCACGGAACATGCTATCACGTGCGACTAACCCATGAAATAATCAAAGGCTAGGTGCGTTGAGCGCGAGTGTGGGGGGGGGGGGGGGGGGGGGGCGGAAATGGGCAATCCCTGTTTGATCATTCGACATGGTTTATAAGTCTGTTAGGTTTAGTTTTGACTTGGGTGCTTTGCATGCTCAAATAATGGCCCGGACTAGGTCGTCAACCGATGATGCAGGAGCTGAGGCAACGGCATCAACAACTGCGGAAAATCGACTTCTTCGACAATAATTATGGGATATGGCTGGGCAGCTAGTAGCACTTACGGAACGAGTACAACAGCTGACGCGGCAACCCGCTGTGCCGGCAACGGTCACTCAGGCCCCTCCATCCGGATCGTCGGCACTTACGACAGCACCGCTTGTAGCAGATGGTGAGGCCACGGCCGCCCCTCCCCAGATCTCGACAATGGGGGCACCGCAGGTTCAGACGACGGTACCCCCGGTGATTCCCTCACCTGTAGCTTCGGTACCCATTCCAGGAATTGCTGCCGGGAACCCTTCGGGGGAGACCGTGATGGTACCTCCCCCTGTTGTGTCCGTCGTCGCTGCGGGAGAGGGTGCTATTCCGCAGGACGAACGGGCAAGAGTGAGAGCAAACTTGGCGGACTTTCGAAAGTATAACCCACATGTTTTCGACGGGGAGACAACCGATCCATGGGTCGTGGAGAAGTGGGTAGATTCCATGGAGAAGCTTTTCGAAGATCTGATGATGGAGTATTGTGAACGAGTTCCCCTGGCAGTCCACTTCCTAGAGGGAAACGCCCGTATGTGGTGGAAGACGGTGCGTCCGGACCCCTCGAAGGGCACCGCCCATCCATCATGGATTGCGTTCCGAGAGGAGCTGTTCGGGGCATTTTTCTCCAACAGCGTCAAGCAGCAGATGGAGGATGATCTGAAGCACATTAAGCAAGGAAGCCGGACGGTTATGGAGTAGCAGCGGGAGTTTGTGAGATTGGCCAACTGCGTTCCCTTTGTCATAAGGGACGAATCTCACAAGGCCCGACTCTTTGTGGACGGTTTGCGGAGTGACATCTTTCAGGTGGTTCAAGCGGCGGATTTGCACACCTTCCAGAAGGTGGTTGACAGAGCCACCATAGTGGAGGGTGGATGCGTAGCTTACATGGCCTCGGTGGACTTGATAACTCGACCCTCAGCACCACTTATGGATATCCCTGTCGTAAAGGTTTCTCAGATGTTTTTCCAATTGAACTGTCTGGGATGCCCCCTGAGCGAGAAATCGAATTCTCAAACGAGCTTTTCTCGGGCACTCAACCTATTTCGAAGGCGCCGTACCGAATGGCTTTTGCCAAACTGAAGGAGCTCAAGGCGCAATTGGAAGATCTTTTGGACAAGGGGTTCATCAGGCCGAGTGTGTCGCCATGGGGCGCACCCGTACTTTTCGTGCGAAAGAAGGACGACAGTTTACGTCTGTGTATCGACTACCGAGAGATAAACAAAGTCACAGTGAAAAACAAGTACCCCTTCCCTCGGATTGACGATCTGTTCGACCAACTTCAAGGAGCAACGGTGTTCTCCAAGATTGATTTACAGTCTGGCTACCATCAGCTTAGAGTTCGGGGTGAGGATGTACCTAAGACGGCGTTCCAAACTCGATACGGCCACTATGAGTTCACGGTTATGCCGTTTGGGCTTTCGAATGCTCCAGCAGCATTCATGGACATGATGAACCGGATCTTCAGACCATACTTGGACCAGTTTGTGGTGGTCTTCATTGACGACATTCTGATCTATTCTCGTATGGACGAGGAGCATGAGGGGCATTTACGGGTGATTCTTCAGACTCTCAGGGACCAGAGATTGTACGCCAAACTCAAAAAGTGTGTTCTGGCTTCGCGAGGTGGGCTTTTTGGGACATGTTATCTCTGCGACAGGAATTGCGGTGGACCCCAAGAATGTGGAATCAGTGACCGACTGGCCCCGACCGACTACAGTGACGGAAATCCGCAGTTTCTTGGGTTTGGCCGGGTACTACAGACGCTTCGTTGAAGGTTTTTCCAAGATTACTACCCCTTTGAATCGGTTAACCCGGAAGGGGGAAAGATTTGTTTGGATGCCTCAATGCCAGGAGAGTTTCGAGGAACTCAAGGGCAGGCTGACGCGGGCACCCGTGCTCGCACTACCGAAACCGGATGAGGACTTCAAGGTTTATTGTGATGCATTACGGAGCGGTCTGGGCAGCGTGCTGATGCAGCAGGGGAAAGTCATAGCTTACGCGTCGAGGCAACTTAAGGATTTTGAGCGAAACTACCCTACCCACTATCTTGAACTTGCGGCGGTCGTTTTCGCCTTGAAGCTTTGGAGGCACTATCTGTACGGAGCTCATTGCAATGTTTTCTCAGACCACCAGAGCCTCAAGTATCTTTTTACTCAAAAGGAACTGAACTTGCGACAAAGGCGTTGGTTGGAGCTATTGAAGGACTACGACTTGGCCATCCAATATCATCCCGGAAAGGCAAATGTAGTAGCAGATGCCTTGAACAGAAAGGGGCAAACAGAAGGGCTGTCAGTGAGTGCGATTACCCAGCAGGACAGGTTGGTCGCGGATTTCCAGCAAATGAGACTGGAAGTTGTACCGGAGGGTACGGTTGCTCGACTCTTAACCCTTGTGGTCAAGCCGACTTTGCTCGAGAAAATTTGGGAAGGCCAAAAAGCAGACACGCAATTGCAACTCGTACGGGACAGGATCTCTTCGGATCTAGAGGGCGACCTTTCGATTGGAACGGACGACGCAATACGGTTTCGAGGACGTTTGTGTGTGCCTGACATGCCAGCTTTGAGTGAAGAGATACTGACTGAGGCACACGGTGCTCCCTATACGGCGCATCCTGGGGGCACGAAGATGTATAAGGATCTCCGTCAGACCTTTTGGTGGCCCAAGCTGAAAGCCGATGTAACACGTTTCGTGGCACACTGTCTAGTTTGTCAGCAGGTAAAAGTAGAGCATCAGCGCCCGGCAGAAAAATTGCAACCTCTCCCTATTCCAGAATGGAAGTGGGAATGAATCACCATGGGCTTCGTCACTGGTCTCCCACGATCGCAGCAAGGTCATGATGCGGTCTGGGTCATGGTAGACCGATTGACAAAGTCGGCTCATTTCATTCCTATACATACAACGTGGTCACGAGATCGGTTAGCGCAACTGTATATCAATGAGGTGGTAAGGCTTCATGGGGTGTCGGCATCGACCACTTCCGACGGAGACACTCGGTTTGTGTCGAACTTTTGGCAGAGTATACAGCAGGCATTGGAGACCAAACTACAGTTCAGCACGGCTTTTCATCCGCAGAGTGACGAACAATCTGAACGGGTGATCCAGATCCTTGAAGATATGCTCCAGGCTTGTGTACTCGACTTTAGTGAAGGATGGTTTCGCTACATGCCTTTAGTGGAGTTTGCCTACAACAACAGCTACCAGGCAAGTATTCAAATGGCGCCATACGAGGCTCTGTATGGGCGCTGGTGCAGATCTCCTATTTGTTGGGACGATCTAGGTGAGCGAAAGCTGTTGGGTCAAGACTTAGTGGAAGAGACCGAGGCAAAGGTGCGAATCGTCAGGCAGCGGCTTTTGACCGCTCAGAGCCGGCAGAAAAGCTATGTAGACCGGAGGCGTCGCGACTTGGAGTTTCAAGTTGGGGAGCATGTGTTGCTCAGGGTGTCACCATCCAAGGGGATCAAATGGTTCGGGTTGCGTGGCAAGTTGAGCCCGCGGTTCGTGGGGCCTTTTGAGATCTTGGAGCGCATTAGTCCGGTTGCCTACCGTTTAGCCTTGCCGCCGAATCTCTATCGTGTACATAATGTCTTCCATGTATCAATGCTCCGAAAATACCTCTCTGATCCGTCACACGTCCTTGATGCTTCCGCAATCGAACTTCGAGAGGATTTAAATTTTGATGAGACACCGGTACGGATCTTGGCTCGCGAAGACAAGAAGTTGCGCAACCAGATTATCCCGTACGTGAAGGTGCTTAGGAGTAACCAGGAAGAGCGCGAAGCTACTTGGGAATTAGAACCGAAGATGAGAGAATGTTTTTCGTTTTTGTTTGACGTAGGTAGTTGATAAGTTTCGGGGACGAAACTTCTTTTAAGGGGTGTGTGATGTAGTATCCGGACCCTTCTTGTTTTCTTTTATTCTTCCCTTTGAATAAAATTGGTTGTTTGGGGTTAATTACCGAGTTTTCGTGGGTGGAACTTTTGTGATTGCGGGTATTTTTCTGTAGTAGAGCTCGAAAAATGGAGAAAGACAAAGCGATCGGATCGAAAATCCGACTTACGGATTGCCCGGAATGGGGTTTTCTGGGTTTCGGCGTCCGTGGTGTGCATCAGGATCCGTGCCGACTGTTACGGAACGTTTCGGCGATCGGCACACTTTTTGAGGAGATTGAAATCTTTCCCTTTATACCGAATATGGGTTTTTCCTTACGCACAAGAAGAAAGTATTATTTCGTTTTATTTATTTAATCTTCATAAAGAATCGAAACCCCTAGTTCGGGGGGGAGGAGAAAGAAAAGAGATCAGCTCTTCCATCTTCTCCGATCAACATGCCGGAGGCGGGGAACGAGACGTCACCGTCGACGGGGAGCGGATCCGGTCTTCTCTCTACCTGCGAAGAACGTGTTTGGGGTCGTCTTCTCCGTTAGACCAAGGTTTGAGGTTTACCTTTCGTTCTCGTTATTTTCGTTTTCGTGTTTTTCGGTCGTCGGGGGGTTTTTGTTATGTTCGCAGTTGCCGTGCGTCGCTAGGATGCCCTAGCCGCTGCCGCCGCACGGACAAGGCACGCGCCACCGCGTGCCGCTGTTGGACGATGCCGCGGTGCCCGCGCGGGGAGGCAGGACGCGCCGCGCGCGGGACTCGCAGGGTGCGCCGTGCGCGGAGTCTGCAGGCTGCACCGTGCGCGGGGAGGCAGGCCGCGCCCTGCGCAGGACTTGCAGGCTGCGCCGCGCGCGGGGCTGCAGATGCGCCGTGCGCGGGACTTTCAGGGTGCGCCGCGCGCTGCGTCTTCAGGGTGCGCCGCGCGCGGGGTCTGCAGGTTGCGCCGTGCGCAGGGAGGCAGGCCACGCCGCGCGCGGGACTTGCAGGCTGTGCCACGCGCGGGGCTGCAGAGTGCGCCGCGCGCGGGACTTGCTTGGTGCGTCGCGTGCGGGGTCTGTAGGACGCGCCGCCGTGGGGTTTCTGCTTCGCACCGCACCGCTGCCTTGCCGTTCGTGCAGGGCTGTGCCGTGCCGCGCCGCTTGCACCAGCGCGGGGGAGGTGCCCGCACGGGGCTGTCGCATGCGTCGCGCTGCCCGCGCCGCGTTGTTGACTGCGCCGCGTCTTTTTGGGTTGTAGTGTTTTCGGTCCTTTCTAGACAGAGGTTGGGTCTACCTTTTTCACGGGGCTTGGTGGTGTTACTGATGTGTTCTTTTGGGGACTTTTTAGGTCTGGGGGTCGTGCGAAAGCGCGGAACAGTTTCAGGGGCTGCGGTCGACGTTCCTGGAGGTGGGTAACCTTTCCTTCGTCGTGCACGCTTGGTTGCAATCTTATGATTTAAGAGTATGGTAGTTGCATTTTGTTCCACGTTGTGAGTTGATGACTAACCCCTAATATGCATCTGTTTTTATCTTATTTGGAGTGACCGTGTGTTGCGAGATCCTATGACACATGTTGGTGTTTCTTTACTATGCTCATGGCGCTTGCACGCACACCAGCAGTTTGGCTACTGTGTCGGTGTACTTTTCCGGATGAGTGGTCTGCGGACCCATGAACCCCACGAGGTGATGTTAGTGGGGGACCCTTGCGGCTATTTGCGGTGCTGCATTCGTGCGGGGGGGGGGGGTTAAATGCACCAAGGTGAGAGCGAGGCAGTTGTTCTTGTGCCTGAGGTCCACTGACCGATTAGGCAGGTGTTCGGTATCATTTTTACAGGGAAGTATGATTGATTGCATGATTGGGAGTTGTGGATGCTCTAGAGTTTACGGTTTGATTTAATATTTGTACCCCTTGTTATCATACCTGTTTCTACGCTTTATCTTTACTCTTTGTGTCGCTGGCTTCCCACTATGTGACAGGTTCGTTCAGGGGTGGGATTAGGGACGGCAGTGAGGCTACGACTAGAGGGATCTAGCTTTTCTGTGGCTGGTGACTTTTTCCTTTTTGCACTTGATTATTTCAGTTAGTGAGTTGTGAGCATGTGATTTTCTTTCATTGTGGATGTTAGGATGGACTTTGACTCGTTGATCGACCGTTTTTCTTTATGCTCAGATATGCCTTCGATACGGCCGTTTTTAAAATAAAAGAAAAGGAGATTGTGAAAACGATTTTAAAAACTAAGTGTGGTGTGAGCACTGTTTTACAAACCCGTGGATTTATCCTTTCGAACTCTTATTGCCGTCAGAAAAGAGATTGCGAAATTGTTTTAAAAACTAAGTGTCGTGTGGGCACTGTTTTGCAAACCAGTGGTTTTATCCTTTTAAGTTAACGTTAACGGTTGGTCATTGTGAATGTATGATGGTTCTCTTTTAGTTTTGTATGTGACTAGTGTGGTTAAATTGTTGTGGTGGTTTCTACGCCGTGCATACGCAAGGGTGGCTCGATTGATAAGATCGAGGGCGCTAGCATATGTGGCGGGTCTGTGCACGTGCCCGGTGGGTATTTCCTTTCAAAAAAAAAAGTATATTGCGCTATTTTTTAGCTTTTATAAACCCCCGGGGCATAACAGCAACCTTAGAGATCTTATCTTATGGTAGCATGTCTGCCGGGCAAGATTCTTCGAGGGTTTAGCAACTTTAATTAAAGCACAAAAAAAATAAAGAAAGTGATTGATCAAGTAAGAGGTTTGGCTAAAGTGGTACCTTACGACGACATAGAGCCATGTCATGGCAAAGGTTGAGTTAATTGAGCATATTAGTTAGAATTTATAGCTTTCAATATTGTATTTATTCTCTATTATATTGCTTTCATTGAACCCATTGGAAACTTTGTTGTAGTTCTCACACCCTTTGGGTGACATCCCCACAGGTCAAGGTACATCGAGCGAGGCACGCGACAGAGGCAAGGGCCCAGTAGAGTAGCGACCTAGCAGTTTAGTGTCGCCAGCGTCATTTTGGAGTATTTACTATTTGAGCGAAATTTGTATGTGAGGAATATTGTAAACTTTAAATGTTTAAGTTTCATTTTGGAAAAAAAAAAGTTGTAATTTTTATATTGTAGTTGTATGTTAAAGAGAGTTGTAACATAAGCAAAGTTTAATATTCGCTCAAGTATGATATCTTTCATTATCATCTAACTGTTTGTTGAATGAATGGAAGTTTAATATACGGTTAGTTCTTGAATCTCGATGTTTACATTGTTCGTTTCGTTTCTTTGGTCGTCGGGATGGGAGGTTTGGGTGGAGTTGATGCTAAGGCCGTTGCCGCCGCCATTGCCCTAGCCGCAATGCCGCCACTGTCGCCGTCGTTGCCCAAGCTGCCACCATGACCAAAGCCTCGGCGCAGCCGGGGCGCGCCGCTGCCCGCGTGCGAGCGCCAGCCTAGCCAGGTCGCTCCACTACCGCCGCCCGCGTGCGCGCCAGGCGCTTCTACCGCTTGCGTGCGCGCGCCAGTTTTTCGCGCGCCAGCCTAGCCGGGGCGCCCGAGCACCGCACGCAAGCACTAACCGCATGTGCGCGCCACGTGCCAGCCAGGCCGCCTATGCGCCGCGCGCTAGCCATGTCGTGCCCGCGTGCCGCGCGCCATCCGTGCGGCTTGACTACACTGCCGCTGCCATTGGATTTTCGTTTGGTTTCGTTGAACAAATTTGGGTTCGTTTTTCGTTTAGTGTTTTTCGTCAAGAGGTTTCCGCTAGGTCGTTCTTCATCGCGGGTTTCATCAACATAACGGTAGGAGCCTGGTCTCCTCCTTCGCCGCCAAGAGGTCCGTCATCGCATCCGGACAAGGTTGCGGGGACATAGGAGGATTTTTGAGCTCGGTTGTCGTCTTCAATTGAGGTGGGTACCCGATCTGAGGTAGAGGATGTTGTTGAACGGCGTTGTTCAACCCTTCTCTCCCTCTTGTTATCTTTTAACAGTGTTTTGGTTTTCTATAGTAGGAAAGAACATTGTCAGAGGTTTGTGACGTATGGTACAACTATGTAGGACAAGGACGGAACATTTATCCCTTTTTACTTGTGATTATTGCTATATGTTACACAGTAGCGACTGGTTATCGCCGAGACGTTTTATACAGATATGTGATTATCAGCTCTTGGCGTTGTTCACGCACACCAGCAGTTTGGCCACCGCATTGATATACTTTTCTGGAGAGGTGGTCTGTTTGACCCGTGATCCCTACGTGGAGTTTTGCATGAGGGGACCCCTGCGGACTTTGCAGAATCGCAGATATTGCGGTAGAGGTTTGTTCTGCACTAGTTTGTTTGAGCAGGATTGTATGTAGTGCCAAAGGTCAGATGACCAATACGATGGGTAATTTCGGATCCCTTTTATGGGAACCGAGATAGAGGTATGGATGTTTCGGGTGTTCCGATTTACGATTTGTTGTCCTTTACACTTTACTGTACCTTTCTTTTACAGTTGTTCATAGTTCTACTTATCTTTCCTTACTACTATTCATGTCACTGACTCTCACTATGTGACAGGTTCCGTCGGGGGCGGAGAGCTTGGCGGGGGAGAGGCTACGACTAGGGAGTGACAGTTCTCTTGTCCGATTGGTGACATTTTTACTCTTTACTTTTGGTTATTTCGTTTTCTGTTGGTCTATCGTGCATGATGATTGGACTTTGTGGCGATGTGGATGTTGGGACTGACAGATGTTTGGACAACTAGTTATTCCTTTGGATTTGGTTTATGGTTGTGGATGCATGTGGGGTGCGGGCTTTTCAAAGTGATAAAATGTTTGCAAAATTGGCTTTTAATAAACTGAGTGTCGTGTGAGTACTATTTTTAAATCCTGTGGTTTAATCCATTCAACACGGGGCACGCCGTGTGGGCGTTGTTATTTTGTATAAATCCAAGTTTAGCATATTTTATTAAATTGTACTCTGTGTCTATTAAACTGTATGTGGTTGATGTATGTAAAATGGCGACGCGTGCATATACAAGGAGGACTCTGCCCATTTGATCAGAGAAGTCTTGTATATGTGGCGGGTCTGCGCACGTGCCAGGACGGGAGCTTTTAAAAGAAAAAAAATAAGATCGTTTTCTGCTTTTAAACCACTCTCGGGACGTTACACTCACACTGCAGGATCCAAGAGTTTTGCATGCTTGATGGCTGAGAAGGTATTTTATAAACTTAACTTTGGTAAACGAGAAGGTCAACTAATATTTTAGTGTTAAGTTTGTGAGTATCTATAATCATGATGTACTAATTTAGTGAGTTGTTAGGCTAAAGATGGAGTTGAGTCATTACAGGCACATATATTCATAGTAACTCATAAGCCACGCAAGGATGGAAGCCCAATAGATGAAGAATCAGCTCATAATGTTGTAAGCTTTTGTGATAGTAAAACTTTGATAGCAATATGAAAGTAAATTTTGGATTTTTCTATGCAAAGAAGATAGTAAAATGTAGCAATGGTATGAGTTATTCTAGTAGTATCTTTTCCTTTTTATGATTACTACCTGCATTTTGTTATTTAATTTGCAACCAGAAGGATTCACTTGGTTTAATCACTTGTATTTTAGATTAATATTTTTTTTTTTCAAAAAAAATTCCTAGATATTGAGCATATTTGTTAGAAAATTATTATGTTTGGACAATATGAAATTTGATTTAGATGTTTTATTCCTCTGCAATCAAATCAGTATGGTGTCAGCATCATTTACTATTTTGTGTTTAAGTAATGCTAACCAAATTCTATGGAGTGTGACAAGGAACGTTGCTTGGGAAGATGATATATTCTCCCGAGTAATAGGGCAGAGAGACATGGTCAACTGCGTGGGCTTGGACTTAGTCCGACTCCTACCCGTTTGTGGACTCCAAGTTTTTCACATCAAACAGCTTCTAGAGTTTGTGAGAGAGTGGAACAATTGAAAAAAGAAATAAAAATAATGGAACAATATCACACGAATGTGATGAAGGCTAAGAAAGAAAATCTGATGAGATCAATCATTAATAGAAGGTTTTCTAAAAAGACTATCATGCATGTGGTTGTAGATCCCATGAGATGGTGAAAGTGTTTCTACTTATTATTTCATTAGCACATACAAATTTCGCTATATATATCATTATCTTTTCTATCTATCCCTACCCTTATATTTCGAAATAATAATGCTATAATGCAAAGTTTAGAAACCGCTTCAAAAACAAAAAAAGAAAAAAAATTAAGTGACATTTCATTTTCTCCCACTCACATCGACGCTTCGCCGGAGTCTATCTTCGACAAGTTCTCCATCATGTAGACTTTAAAATCGATGGGCAGCACGATGTAGACGGTGGAATTAGTTGCTCGAATAAAGACATCTTTGACCAAAGATGTGGGCGGCACGGCCTAGATGATGCTTTAGTTGGCCACTATGGTCAAAAAGTCAGATATCGCTCGGGCAAAGAATTAGTAGTAAAGAAAGATCACCAAACGAAAAATCTAGTGCAGTAGCCTCGGCTTAATAGGTAGGATCAAATAGAGGCACCAACTCCGACGAAGTTGCTGTTTTTGAGGTCTACTTGGCAGAGGAGCTGTTGAAGATCGGCTCCGGCTAAGTGGCAACGACAGAAAGATCAGCTCCGTCGAAGTGGTAACGACAGGAGAGGAAGAGGCTCCCATCCGAGGATTTTTTTTCAAATTGACCCTCTGAAAATTCAATATTTGCCAAATAACCCTGTGAAACTTAAATTTACAAAACTAATCCTTCTTTTGCCACCTCAGCGTCACGGAGGGCAGACGAACTGAAGGCGCTGAAGCGTTCAGCGCCTTCACAAAAAACCTGTGAAGGCGCTGAATGAATCAGCGCCTTCATGGTACATGTTGAAGGCGCTGAAGCGTTCAGTGCCTTCACAAAAAACCTGTGAAGGCGCTGAATGAATCAGCGCCTTCATGCTATATGCTGAAGGCGCTGTTTCATTCAGCGCCTTCAGCATACGCTACAAGGCGTTGAGGACTTGGCCATTTTTTGCCGCGAAAAATGCCTAAGTCCTCAGTGTAAGCGAAAAATGGCTTCTCTGTAAAGGCGCTGACTCGCTCAGCGCCTTTAGTATAAAACACTAAAGGCGCTGAGTTTCTCAGCGCCTTTAGTGTTTTACACTAAAGGCGCTGATCCACTCAGCGCCTTTAACTTATAATGTTAAAGGCGCTGACCGATTCAGCGCCTTCTTTACTACCTTATACACTCACGCGGGCAGAGTCTCTTCATTTCTTCAATCCCGCACGCACGAGCTCCCTCTTCAATCCCGCACGCACGAGCCTCTCCCGCACAGTGAGAGCTCCGAGATCGCCGTCGCCTTCTTTGTCGCAGTGCCCCGAGCACAGTGATCGCCGTCTCAGTGGCCCGAGCACAGTGAGATCGCCATCGCCTTTGCCGTCGCAGTGCCGATCTCCTCTCGCGCACATTGCCGATCTCCTCTCGCCATTGCTGTCGCCGTCGCCTTCGCCGTCGCCGTCGCCTTCGCCGTCGCCGTCTCCAGGCGCTCTCTCTCTCTCTCACTGTGAGCTCGCACCCTCTCTCTTCTCTCTCTCTCTCTCTCTTTCTCTCTCTCACTGTGAGAGACTCTCACAGTGAGAGATCACTCTCTCACTATGAGAGAGTGATCTCTCACAGTGAGAGAGCTTGATCTCTCACAGTGAGAGAGCTTCACTGTGAGAGCTTCACTGTGAAGCTCTCATAGTAAGAGAGCTTCACAGTGAAGCTCTCTCACTGTGAGAGCTTCGCCGTCACAGTGAGCTTCGCTCAAAGTGATCGGTTTCACTGTCGGTCTCCGACTGTAAAGTTAAAAGTAGTATTTTGAAGTGGTTAAATTTGGTTTTGTAGTTGAAATGGCTAATCGTCGCATGCCCATAAGTGTTCATTGGGATGGACAGTTAGTTATCGATGAGAATGGTCCACGATATATCGGTGGTCAAAAAAAGTTAATCGCGATACCTTCTGATTCTACATATAGTAGGTTTGAGACGAGAATGTATCATTTAGTAAATTGTACAAGAGAACAATTTCATTTAAAATTTACTATTGGTTGTCCCACGATCGGTAGTGGATATTTAGCTCACGAAGTACTAGATGATGAATCATTGGAGGGAATAATTGGTTTATGTGAATATCATGGTGTTGTGACGGTATACATTGAGAAAGAGTTACATCCGTCGGATAATTTTGAACCGCAAGGTTATTACACGAGAATGCTCCACAATTATATTGATTTGGGTCCTTCCGCCAATGTAATGAGTGATCAAAATATTTCACACGAAGGTGGTGTCAGAATGACAAGGTTAGAACAACAACCTAATAATTTTGTCATTTGGCATATTCTTTAAATGGACTTAATTATTGTATATATTGCAGAGAAAGTGAGTATGACCCTATTGAGAGTGTTGTACCTTGCTCGTTTAGTAGTGTGCCACCAACGACCACATGTGTGGCACCTACGACCACACACACGCAAGCCACGACCTCACGCGGACACACGCAAGCCACGACCTCACGCGGACACCGCACGCATGCCACGACATCACGCAAACAATGCACGACCTCCCGTATTGAACCAAGGATGTCTCATTTACAACTAGAACCTTCTGATTGGGGGTAAGTACAAATATAAATTAAATGTTAAGTTTTAAATTAATGACAATGTTGGAATTTGAGGTTTACCAAATTTGCAGGTTATCTAATTCCTATGAACATTGGAATCCACCTGCTATTAATGAATTTGATACTAATGTAGAGGAAGGAGATGATAATGTTGACAGGGGTGGTGATAGTGATATTAATCATGAGGATTCACCAATCCATGATGATCAGAATAGTAGTGAGGATGACGAACTGGATGTTTTATTTCCAGATATAGATGAAAATCATGATGGAGGGTTAAATGATCTTGCAAATACAATTTACAGTCAAATCGACAACCCACAAATCAGCAATGATTACGTAGACAATCCTGACGAGGAAAATGAATTTATTGATCATCCGGAACGTTTTCTTTCAGATACTAATTGGATGAATCAGTATGTTGTAGATCATACAGATCTTAATATTCGACAAATCAATACTGGTCTCCCTAGCATCGACGGGAGTTGGGCTGGACGTGTCTTTCAAGATAAGGCAACTTTATTGGATGCTCTAGACCGGTGGCATATTGAGCATAATGTACAAATGAAAGTATTGAAATCTACAAGAACGACTTACACTGTGAAATGCTTAGTAGAGGGATGTTCTTAGAGATTACATGCTTCAATACCCAAAGGTACGCCATATTTTAGGGTAAAAATATATACTGGTCCACACACATGTGTAATTCCAATACTGAATGCGGCGCACCGTAATTATAATTCGACCCTTATATGTCAATTGATTCTTCCGACATTAAAGGTTAGACTTAATATGACGCCAAAAGAAATTCGAGATACGGTGCGAGCAGAGTTCCATACTGACATAACATATTGGAAGGCTTGGCAATCAAAGAGTAAAGCATTACAAATTATTTACGGGAGCTGGGAGCAATCGTACAAGGACTTGCCTCGTTACCTTTCTATGGTAAAGAATTCTAATCATGGTACTTTATGGCGTCTGGATCATAGGTGGCCCGGTGATGGCATTGCTCCCTTTTGGTCGTGTTTTTTGGTCATTTGGACCTTCGATCCATGGATTCGCACATTGTCGGCCGGTGGTGAGTATTGATGCCACACATTTGTACAGCAAATACGAAGGTCATGCTTTGATAGCGACGGCTGCAGATGCAAATGATGGATTATATCCTTTGGCATTTACAATTTGTGAGGGAGAAAATACCGAGAGTTGGCGATGGTTTTTGCATAACTTGCTTCACTATGTTACCCGTGATAGAGCCATTTGTTTTATCTCTGATCGATTTTCTGGATTGAGAGAAATAGTGGCTACTATCTATCCTCCAGCACGGGGTCACTCGCATCGTTGGTGTCTTTGACATATGAAAGCAAACATGAAAAAGCGCTTCAAGACCAACATATTGTTAGATAAATTCTGGGATATCGGAAAGGCTGCAACACCGACGGCATATAATCAGCTGAAGGAAGAATTAAAGGTGTTGGATCACGATGCTTGGGAGTGGGTCCATAATCTAGACAGATATAAAAAGTACTGGGCAAGAGCATTTGATGGAGGCAGCCGGTTTGGATTGATGACTACAAATCTTTCTGAATCGTTAAATGGGGTTCTTAAGGACACTCGTAGATTGCCTATCACAGCGTTTGTTGCGGCTACTTTTTATAAGCTTAATAGCTATTTCTGCAAGCGCCGTGTGGCCGGTGAACATTCGACGGACGCTTTTGTCCCTAAAGTTAAAAATAATATTACTGAAAATTTAGATAGGCGCGGGCACATAATGTTGAAAGATTTGGACTCACAGAATTTGAAGTTCAAACTGGAGATTTCGACTACAAAGTGATCGTCAATGGAACAAATGTCGAATATTCATGTTGTGAATTATATCTAACAGGAATACCTTGCTCGTATGTCTTAGCAGTTTGTAGTAGATCACATATGAGATTAGCCTACGAGAATTTTACTTCACCCTGGTATAGTACAGACTGCTATCGTGCGACGTACGCACCACAATTTCATCCTGTTCCTGATAGACGGCATTGGCCACGACCCCAAGGTTCTCCGATTGTACCGCCTCCTTTACGAAGGAAGAAAGGTCGTCCACGATCTACACGTATTCGTAATGTAATGGATGAGGGGAGTGGCCGACGAGGGAAATGCTCCATTTGTAAGCAGGCAGGCTATTATAGGAGCACCTGTCCACAAAATACAGAAATAGCGCAACGAGGACGCCGGCGTATGATTTACACAATTATATTTATCTTGTCTTAACATTCAATTATTTTTAGCTATCATGTTACTAATATGTAGATTGCTTATTACAGATGGCAGATCACGAGGACGCGGGGCCAGCTGATGTGTCTGTCTTGGTAGACCAGCATCGCCATAGGTCGGCCTTTATCAGGACTGAGGTAAGAGCTATAAATTTTTTTTTTTCAAATATTATAAATAAGCTGACTATAATTTATATATAAGAGCTAACTATATTTTTTTTTACATCACAGGATTATCGTCCCGTCCTGTTCGCAGAGCACGGCCGCAAGATGAACCAGTGGGAGCTTGATCATCCAGCGGTACTCGATCTGCTTCGCCAGTCGGGATTCTACGGGTTATCCCGACTGCGACGGTTGGTGCTGGATCAAGCTCTACTGGGCGCTCTTGCCGAGAGGTGGAGATCGGAGACCCAGACCTTCCACTTCCGCCACGGTGAGATGACCGTCACACTCCAGAATGTGGCGGTTATTTCGGGTCTCCGTGTGCATGGTGCGCCGGTCTCTGGTTCCACCCTCCACGATTGGCCTGCTCTGTGTATGGAGTTATTGGGGGCGGTACCTGATAACATCCAGAGGTATACAGTTTCACTAGATTGGTTATATCAAAATTATCATGATATATCTCTAGATGCCCCCGCCGGAACAGTTGCAGCTACCGCCCGTGCTTATATTTTATATCAGATCGGGGGTAGTCTGTTTCCAAACCCCAGCGGATACAAAGTTCATCTAAAGTGGCTACCACTTTTAGCTGACTTTGATATCTGCGGCGCTTATGCGTGGGGCGCTGCGACTCTGGCGTATCTATATCGGGCACTAGCAGATGCCGCGGTGAACGGGAAGGCCGAATGCTGCTGTTTTGATACCCTATTGCAGGTATAAAATCTGATTTCTTGATTTGAGTATTATCTTTATATATTGGTAATATATATATTTTTTATTATTTTAACCTGTTGGCGTGAATTTACAGATCTGGGCTTGGGACCATCTTCATATCGGCCGACCTACAGGCATCCTAGATCAGCCCGATATAGTCGATCGACCTCTGGGTTGCCGGTAAGATATTTATTTGATATAGTAGATTTTTGTATTTCAATTATAATTGCAACTAATATATGTTTTTTATAATCTAGATGGGGCAACACTGGAGGGCTGCATTTCGGAACCAATGTCAAGACGTGTGACATTGAGTTCTACAGAGACGAGCTAGATCAGCAGCGAGAGGCGCAGGTATGTAGATGTTTTATTGAATACTTTAAGTATGTAGATGTTTTATTCAACACTTCTATATTAACTAATCATTTTGTCCATTAACAGGTTATATGGATGCCGTCCACAGGTTATATAGATACATTACCGGATTTCTGTGTGCAAGGCTCAGCGGTCTGGCGTGCAAGGACATTCCTGATATGCTTTCATATGGTCGAGATGCACGTGCCGGACTGAGTCATGCGGCAGTTCGGTCTTCTCCAGCATATACCTCTCAATGTGGAGTCCATCCAACGCATCACATCACGTGGGCGTCCGGATGAGGATTGGAGTGCATTTCACGCTGCACACATTGAGAGGTGGGCTGAGAGGCTAGATCACATTGTTGATCAGCTCCCGGCTGCTGGTGAGGACCCACTGTGTAATGTACCGGATTTTCGGCACATATAATAAATCTAAATAAAAATGGTATGAAATACTATTTTTATGAAAGTTAGAGAAGTGAGGATGATGTGGAAGCGAATTGGGCCGAAATCGGATTAAAAATGCGGGATTTAGAATTTTAATTGAAAAAGGGGGCCCAGATTTTTAGCAGAAAATTCATAGAGTCAGAAAATTCTGAGAAAATTCTGGGAGCTCCGTAATATTGTTTTAAGGCCACAGTAAAAATTCCGCGTCGATCGGACACCCGGATTGCGAGAACGGGGTCCGCCAGCGATTTTTGATACAGCGAGGCTTTTGGTGACTCAGAAATGGCCAAACTCAGCAAAAATACTTGTAACACATTTCAAATGTAATTACAAGTGAGTTGGAAGCATTTCAAATCGATGCAAAAGTCATCGAGTCGAAAAGTGAGTTGGAGTTGAGAATTTGAAGCTTCAATTGTGAATCTTAGGTCCTTGTTTGGCGATTTCCGCGAAAAGGGCGAAATCCAGCAAAAATACTTGTAACATATTTCAAATATGATTACAAGTGGGTTTGAAGCGTTTCGAATCAACGCAAAAGCCGTTGAGTCGAAAAGTGAGTTGTGGTTGAGAAACGAAGCCTCAAGTTGCAAAATTGGGACTTGTGTTCGCGGAGTCCGCAAAATGGCAAAATTCGGCGAGAAGACTTGTAACGTGTTTTAAATATGATTACAGTCGAGTTCGGTGCGTTTCGGGCTGACGCGAAGGGCATCGGGTCGAAAAGTGACTTGAACCCGAGGACTTAGCAAATTCTGAAATTTTCTGAAATTGGTGATCACGAAGCATTTTCGGAGCCCTGTTTCGGAGACTTTGAGTGCCCCAAAAATTTAAAAGAAATCGTGGGGTGTCTCACAAAAGTTTTCTTATTAAAAGGGGTGAAAAACCTAGGTGAGCGATTAAGGAAAAATCGGAGAACGAAGCGAAGAAAAATGCTTCGTGAATTCTGAAACTGCAGTTTTGACAGTGCAAGTTTATCGCGAAGCATTTTCGGAGCCCTGTTTCGGAGACTTTGAGTGCCCCAAAAATTTAAAAGAAATCGTGGGGTGTCTCACAAAAGTTTTCTTATTGAAAGGGGTGAAAAATCTAGGTAAGTTATTAAGGAAAAATTGGAGAACGAAGCGAGGAAAAATGCTTCGTGAATGCTGAAACTGCAGTTTTGACAGCACAAGTTAATCGCGAAGCATTTTCGGAGCTCTCTTTCGAGGGCTTAGAGTAGTTCAAAAATTTAAACAAAATCGTGGGAAGTTTAAGAAAAATTTGTAGATTAAAGGGGCGAAGAAAAATTACAATTTTGATTTCTCAGTTGACGGGAAAACGTGGTGAAAGAGGGCTATCCGAAATTGCTCACTGCAGGAAAAACTGCAGGAAAAAGGGGCAGTTTTGGGATTTCTTTTGTAAGTTGGGGCAAATGTGTAAATTCACACTCCCTCTCCAACCACCACCTGCAGAGCATTAAAGCCTCTTCCTTCCTCTTTGAATACCCCCCACTCTCTTCTCTCTCTGCTGAAGAAGAAAGCAGGAAACGAAGGAAGGAAAGAAGAAGAAGAAGAGGAAGAAGAAGAAGAAAAAGAAGAAGAAGAAAGAAGAAAGAAGATGAAGAAGGAGAAGGAGAAGATGGAAAAGAAGGTCAATTTCTTTCCTCTCCCTCTCTATGGTTTTAAAAGGTACTCTTCTCTCCCTCTTTCTCCTCCTTCTTGCGCAGGAACAAGAAGAAAAAAACAAAAAAAAAAAGGAGAAGGGAGGCTGCAGCCTTGCTGCTGCCAGCAGCAGCTTGCACTAGCTGCAGCTGCTGCGAGCAGCAGCAAGCCTTGCTGCACCTGCTGCTGCTGCTGCTGCTGTGAGCAGCAGCAGCTGCTTGCGCAACTGCATTGTGCAGCTGCCCTGGCAGCTGCTTGAGCAGCTGCCTTGGGGGCAGCTGCTGGTCCTGCTGCTGCTGCACAAGGCAGCAGCAGCCTGCTGGCTGCTGGCTGTTGCAGCCAGCTGCAGGCTGCCCGTAGCTTGCTGCTGCCAGCAGCAGGACTGCTGGCAGCAGTCCTTACAAAAAAAAAAAAAGAAAGAAGAAAAGGAGGAAGAAAAGAAAAAAAAAAAAAAGAAGAAAGAAAAGAAAAAGAAGAAAAGAAGAATTTAATTTTCTTCTTTTCTTTTCTTCGAGGAGCAAAATCAATGATTGATGGGAATTTTGCTCAATGTGAACTTCTCTCAAATTTTTGAAGAATAAGGAAATGATGAAAATTTCTTCGTTTTGCCAATGAGCAAAAATCATTAATTGGGGGAATTTCTCAAATTGAGTTCTCTCCAATTTTTGGATGTGAATTCTTGATTTTGCCAATATACAAAATCGGTTATTGGGAGAATTGCTCAAATTGAGCTTTTCTCGAATTTTTGAGAGCGTTTTGACCCCGAATCGAGTTGAGCGTGTTTCTTTTTGGCAACATGCCATGGGATGATTATTCTCCTCTCATTTCTACGAACCGATCAAAAATTAGCCTTTTGGTGGGGGAAAATGACCAAATATTATTCTCTTCTCAAAAATTGAGCTTTTCTCAAATTTTTGAGAGCATTTTGACCCCGAATCGAGTTGAGCAAGTTTCTTTTTGGCAACATGCCATGGGAGGATTATTCTCCTCTCATTTCTACGAACCAGTCAAAAATTAGCCTTTTGGTGGGGGAAAATGACCAAATAGTGATTTTTCCCTTTAAGTTGTCAAAAAGGGGTTAGTTTTACCGCCTTATGAATTTTAGTGAGTCACGTAAAAGCAATTGCTTTATCTTTTGCTTTCCTTACAATGTAGGGAAGTCTCATGGATTCAAGGAGTTGAAATTGTCTCTTCCAAGGACCAAAAGAATACACCGAGGTGGGGGATTCTACCGAAAATGGGTGACTTCTCCACTTTTTCCTCTGCTTTTGATCTTGAAGCATGATAGTAGCCTGTTAGAGGCGTTGGGTAATTATGATTGAATTTTGCATGTGTAGATGGATATAGAAGAGAAGTAAACTTTTCTAATTATTAGAATAAGAGATAAACTTGCATGTGTAGAAGGATGCAGATAGAAAAGTGAATTTTTCTGAATTGCTAAATATGGATAATGATTGCCTGCGTAGATGTTAAACTTTATTGATGACTGAAATGGAAATAATTGCATGCGTAAAAAGGGGAATCAATTATTTGTTATTGGTGAGCATGTTAGGGTATAGCCCTAGGAATCATGTGAAAGCATAAGGAAAAAGGACATGCTGGTAGTAAGACTAGGAGAAAACCTAGACTCAGGGTTAATGAGTGGCATCAAACTTAGGAGTGTATCCTAGGATTTAATGAGTGGCATTATCTTAGGAGATAACCTAAGGACATTGGATAGAGTGATCAACATAGAGTCAAGGACTCTAGGATGAGCATGATATAAGACTTAGGTAAAGGAAACCTAAGGTAAGTTAGTGGGTCGAGAATAGACTAGTTAACATAGAGTCAAGGAACTCTAGGTTAAACATGATACGAAACTTAGGTAAGAGAACCTAAGGTGAATTAGTGGAGTTTATACTCACAGAAAATGGATTAGAGTCAAGATAACTCTAAATGCAAAGTGCAACAGGTAAATAGAGATAATGTAACTCCAAGTTCGGCAAAGAAAAGAGTATGTGGCCACAAAGTTAAAGAATTAAACTGATAGCAAAGTGATCAACTTAGAGTCAAACTCTAAGGAAAAGTTTGTGTAATCACAAAGTCAAAGAGCTAAATAATATAACCCTAGAGTGGGTCATAGGGTGTATGGGCAAATGGATAATAACTTTAACTTCAATTTGAGTTAAAGAAATAAAGGTGAAATGTTTAAGAGTCCAGGAGACTCTCTAATTATCCTGATGGCAAGACCTAGGATAAGAGATAAATTGTTGTAAAAAGGCAAAGTTAAAAGCAAGCTAAAAGTGGCTAAAAAGCATAAAGAGAATGTAAATGGCGCCTTCGAATTTGAGACTCGTCAGGTGGAGCAGGACTCCCTGGGCAGTGACCCGTCGGACGAGCTACTTTCGAAAGGCTTAAAGTGAAAGCAAAGAGCTAAATGCTCAAGGGAAAGATAAAGAGATTTGCTAGCGGCAAAGAGGGAGCTATAAGCTCGAATAAGAAAGAAAAGCAAGTGTTCAAAGGCAAAGAGGCTAAGAACTAAAGTAAAAAGAGAAAGAAAAAGAAAAGAAAAGAAAGAAAACATAAAGATAAAACGAGCGTACCTTCGGGGGTAAAAAGTAGCCTTGTCGGAGCCAAGGGCAGTGTCCCTCTCCCGGGCAGTGACCCGTAGGACAAGTTCCCCGTTGGGCGGGGTAGCACTTGCGGGTGCTATCGGCAACCTTAGAAATCTTATCTTATGGTAGCAGGACTACCGGGCTGGGGCCCGTTGGATAAGAATTTCTGAGGGTTAACTTGAACTAAAGCACCAGAATTTAAAGAATAAAGAGAAATTAGAGTGGCCAAGGTGGCCGGGATAGTTTGACTCTGTATACAGCGGCATAGTGGCCGAGTTGGTGCTTAGCAGCCTAGTGTGGCTAGACAGAGTAGTGATGGTTGATGATTAGACACAGATAGTATAGTGCAGTGATATATTATATTGCATAGCAGCATTTTGATGTTGAGGATTTTAGTTTCCTAGCACTCTATTGTTATTGCTTCCATTGGACCAAGTGGTGTAGGACACTTTTTCTCGGTGGTTGAACCCACTGGGAACTCTGTCGGAGTTCTCACACCCCTTGGGTGACCCCCCACAGGTTCGGGTGTGGATGCAGCGATCGAGACGGTTCAGATGCAGACGGCGAGGCATACGACAGGGGCAAGGGCCCAGCAGCATAGAGACCTAGAGGGTCTAGCAGAGGTATCCCTTTTATATATTTCTTGAGTGAACATTGTATGGTGAGGAATTTATGTAAAGGAATTGTAATAAATTTATTTGCAAGTTCAGAGATGTAAAGTGTAATAAATTTAAGTTATGGTTCACTCTTGCATGCTTCCATTTCCGCTTTAGTTGTTGCAAAAATTTAAATTTGTAGTGATTTTTAGTACTCTGATATTGAGCTTCCGCATACACTTGTTGTGTTATTATGGATGTTACCGTTCCTTTCAGGTAGAAAAAGGTTTTACCTGATTGGCGGGTCTGTTGGCGTGCCCGAACCGTACAAATTGGCGGACTCGGGGCGTGACAGATTAGAGTGGTATCAGAGCCTAGGAATAGTCCTAGGTGGTTAGCAAACCTTAGGGAGACTCTAGGGTTTAGGCACGAGAGAGTGCGTGGATTTTTGGGCGAAAGTAATTGATTGGTTACTATTGTTCCCACGAAGGATGTTGGGACTGATCGAGGGAAATGAGCTTTCATTCTTCGGACTATTACGTTGGCGGCCGACAACGTAATGTTGGAGATGAAAAGGAGTACCCTCTTATACTTTCGCATGATTGGGTCGACGAGCTTTTCTGTCGGTATATAGATTGCGCGTTGCTCAAATGGCTAAATTTGGGCTAATCGTTTCGTTGTGGTGTGCATATTAGCGATGACACCACATAGGGAGACGCACCTATTTTGACTCGAGTCACGAGAGGGCTCTAGGTCAAACAAGGTACACGAGCTGCGATAACAGGTGACCGCACTTGTTGGTGTGATCCAGCGGCAGGTCAAGCTTCGTGCCGTCAGCGGAGATTTCCGTCGACAGGAAGACAGATTCCGACGCCTAAGAGTGGCGTCAGCTTGACAGTCGGAGCAGATAGATGGGCTCCAGTGGCTGATAGCGCAGCAAGTTGAGGCTGCATAAATGACGCATAGGTATACGGCGTCGCCGCCCGTAGGGGCGACAGTAAGAAATGGCAGTGGCCGCCGAACTTTTGTCGGCGCAGCCAACACCTTCAGCATAGGGTGTTTTACGCTTGTGTCAGCTAGGTTGCTGGCAAAGTATGGTTAGTAAGGTCCAGTAAGAGACCGACTCGCGAGGTAAATGGTGATCGCTATATCGCGAGAGCCAAGTTGCTGTGCCCTAAGGGTTAGGGCAAGGAAGATTTACGGGCCTGGCGGCGTGAGTTCGCCCTGATGACGGTAGTGACCGTGTGGCGTGTTGATTGTGGCTAGGTTGCCACGTAGTAGTGTTGGTGAAGCCTAGAGTAGGCTTCAGGATGCGAGAACCTCTCGAAAGAGCGAGAGTTTTGTGGCGCCGTTCTGATGGATCGGTGTAATGGCAGGGATTGCCACCGCAGGATTTGCGAGTTAATCACCAGAGTTGGTGAACAGTCGTTGTGATGCCTCAACCTAGTTGGGAGAGGTGTACAAGGGTCATACGCGTATATAAGCAAGTTGCTTAACACTGGATTTTTGCGAGTTAGCGTAGGGGCGTTGGACGCCCAACTATTTTGGTGCTCATGGAGCACAAGTATCGCTTAGCCGAGAGAGCTGATTAGTTGGCGCATTAGCCTTTGCTCAGTGTGGCCAGAGTTGATAGATTGTTGGGTCATAGATTGACGACTAGTTGTGGGTTTTGCTCAGTGAGCGTAGTGGTCGCGTGGCGACGATCAGCGGGTTCGCTTGGGGACGATCCGTGCCTGGACCATGTTTGTGGACTGTGGGCCTGTAGCCCAGTGGGCAGGCGCAGTCGGCTGTGAGAGACAGCGGCCCGAGACCTGAGGGCGGGGCATGATAGAGATTTGGTCGAGGCGGTAGTCCGAGCGATGACCCGGGAACGTGAAATGCCACGTGTGAGCCTTGAGGCTGTTAGTACACTGAGAGTGTGTGATGTGTTCAGGCCGTAGGGCTAGTGATGATTGAGGTATTGTAGCTCCTAGTGGGAGTGTTGGGGGAGTAATCCTAAGTGTGGAGCTACCCGTTTGACGATTGGGTCTGTGGACTAGTTTTGGGCTATAGGCCCCTGTTGGACCGTGGTTTGTGAACCTATTAGTAATCCGATATATCGGGTTAGCTGATAACCCGTGGACTTAGAGCACTAGCGGCGTGCATGATAGCAGAGGACTTGTGGATTGGCCTTCGCCCTCCACATTAGGCAGCGGAGCGACCGGAAAAATGCGGTAAGTGTAAGTGGTTGCAGATGCAACCTCGTTGTGAAAGAATGATGGCGGAATTAAAGTGAAAAATTTTCGCAAATAAAGGCTGGGTCATTTGTGGCAGTATGATGCCTAATAACGATGTATAGTAGGCCCAACATTGGGGGTAAGATTCCTCCCTCTCGATCAGATTTGAGTCGAAGTGTGACTCAAGTTTCGAGGACGAAACTATTTTAAGGGGGGTAGAATGTAATGTACCGGATTTTCGGCACATATAATAAATCTAAATAAAAATGGTATGAAATACTATTTTTATGAAAGTTAGAGAAGTGAGGATGATGTGGAAGCGAATTGGGCCGAAATCGGATTAAAAATGCGGGATTTAGAATTTTAATTGAAAAAGGGGGCCCAGATTTTTAGCAGAAAATTCATAGAGTCAGAAAATTCTGAGAAAATTCTGGGAGCTCCGTAATATTGTTTTAAGGCCACAGTAAAAATTCCGCGTCGATCGGACACCCGGATTGCGAGAACGGGGTCCGCCAGCGATTTTTGATACAGCGAGGCTTTTGGTGACCCAGAAATGGCCAAACTCAGCAAAAATACTTGTAACACATTTCAAATGTAATTACAAGTGAGTTGGAAGCATTTCAAATCGATGCAAAAGTCATCGAGTCGAAAAGTGAGTTGGAGTTGAGAATTTGAAGCTTCAATTGTGAATCTTAGGTCCTTGTTTGGCGATTTCCGCGAAAAGGGCGAAATCCAGCAAAAATACTTGTAACATATTTCAAATATGATTACAAGTGGGTTTGAAGCGTTTCGAATCAACGCAAAAGCCGTTGAGTCGAAAAGTGAGTTGTGGTTGAGAAACGAAGCCTCAAGTTGCAAAATTGGGACTTGTGTTCGCGGAGTCCGCAAAATGGCAAAATTCGGCGAGAAGACTTGTAACGTGTTTTAAATATGATTACAGTCGAGTTCGGTGCGTTTCGGGCTGACGCGAAGGGCATCGGGTCGAAAAGTGACTTGAACCCGAGGACTTAGCAAATTCTGAAATTTTCTGAAATTGGTGATCACGAAGCATTTTCGGAGCCCTGTTTCGGAGACTTTGAGTGCCCCAAAAATTTAAAAGAAATCGTGGGGTGTCTCACAAAAGTTTTCTTATTAAAAGGGGTGAAAAACCTAGGTGAGCGATTAAGGAAAAATCGGAGAACGAAGCGAAGAAAAATGCTTCGTGAATTCTGAAACTGCAGTTTTGACAGTGCAAGTTTATCGCGAAGCATTTTCGGAGCCCTGTTTCGGAGACTTTGAGTGCCCCAAAAATTTAAAAGAAATCGTGGGGTGTCTCACAAAAGTTTTCTTATTGAAAGGGGTGAAAAATCTAGGTAAGTTATTAAGGAAAAATTGGAGAACGAAGCGAGGAAAAATGCTTCGTGAATGCTGAAACTGCAGTTTTGACAGCACAAGTTAATCGCGAAGCATTTTCGGAGCTCTCTTTCGAGGGCTTAGAGTAGTTCAAAAATTTAAACAAAATCGTGGGAAGTTTAAGAAAAATTTGTAGATTAAAGGGGCGAAGAAAAATTACAATTTTGATTTCTCAGTTGACGGGAAAACGTGGTGAAAGAGGGCTATCCGAAATTGCTCACTGCAGGAAAAACTGCAGGAAAAAGGGGCAGTTTTGGGATTTCTTTTGTAAGTTGGGGCAAATGTGTAAATTCACACTCCCTCTCCAACCACCACCTGCAGAGCATTAAAGCCTCTTCCTTCCTCTTTGAATACCCCCCACTCTCTTCTCTCTCTGCTGAAGAAGAAAGCAGGAAACGAAGGAGGAAAGAAGAAGAAGAAGAGGAAGAAGAAGAAGAAAAAGAAGAAGAAGAAAGAAGAAAGAAGAAGAAGAAGGAGAAGGAGAAGATGGAAAAGAAGGTCAATTTCTTTCCTCTCCCTCTCTATGGTTTTAAAAGGTACTCTTCTCTCCCTCTTTCTCCTCCTTCTTGCGCAGGAACAAGAAGAAAAAAACAAAAAAAAAAAGGAGAAGGGAGGCTGCAGCCTTGCTGCTGCCAGCAGCAGCTTGCACTAGCTGCAGCTGCTGCGAGCAGCAGCAAGCCTTGCTGCACCTGCTGCTGCTGCTGCTGCTGTGAGCAGCAGCAGCTGCTTGCGCAACTGCATTGTGCAGCTGCCCTGGCAGCTGCTTGAGCAGCTGCCTTGGGGGCAGCTGCTGGTCCTGCTGCTGCTGCACAAGGCAGCAGCAGCCTGCTGGCTGCTGGCTGTTGCAGCCAGCTGCAGGCTGCCCGTAGCTTGCTGCTGCCAGCAGCAGGACTGCTGGCAGCAGTCCTTACAAAAAAAAAAAAGAAAGAAGAAAAGGAGAAGAAAAGAAAAAAAAAAAAAAAAGAAGAAAGAAAAGAAAAAGAAGAAAAGAAGAATTTAATTTTCTTCTTTTCTTTTCTTCGAGGAGCAAAATCAATGATTGATGGGAATTTTGCTCAATGTGAACTTCTCTCAAATTTTTGAAGAATAAGGAAATGATGAAAATTTCTTCGTTTTGCCAATGAGCAAAAATCATTAATTGGGGGAATTTCTCAAATTGAGTTCTCTCCAATTTTTGGATGTGAATTCTTGATTTTGCCAATATACAAAATCGGTTATTGGGAGAATTGCTCAAATTGAGCTTTTCTCGAATTTTTGAGAGCGTTTTGACCCCGAATCGAGTTGAGCAAGTTTCTTTTTGGCAATATGCCATGGGATGACTATTCTCCTCTCATTTTTATGAACCGATCAAAAATTAGCCTTTTGGTGGGGGAAAATGACCAAATATTATTCTCTTCTCAAAAATTGAGCTTTTCTCAAATTTTTGAGAGCATTTTGACCCCGAATCGAGTTGAGCAAGTTTCTTTTTGGCAACATGCCATGGGAGGATTATTCTCCTCTCATTTCTACGAACCAGTCAAAAATTAGCCTTTTGGTGGGGGAAAATGACCAAATAGTGATTTTTCCCTTTAAGTTGTCAAAAAGGGGTTAGTTTTACCGCCTTATGAATTTTAGTGAGTCACGTAAAAGCAATTGCTTTATCTTTTGCTTTCCTTACAATGTAGGGAAGTCTCATGGATTCAAGGAGTTGAAATTGTCTCTTCCAAGGACCAAAAGAATACACCGAGGTGGGGGATTCTACCGAAAATGGGTGACTTCTCCACTTTTTCCTCTGCTTTTGATCTTGAAGCATGATAGTAGCCTGTTAGAGGCGTTGGGTAATTATGATTGAATTTTGCATGTGTAGATGGATATAGAAGAGAAGTAAACTTTTCTAATTATTAGAATAAGAGATAAACTTGCATGTGTAGAAGGATGCAGATAGAAAAGTGAATTTTTCTGAATTGCTAAATATGGATAATGATTGCCTGCGTAGATGTTAAACTTTATTGATGACTGAAATGGAAATAATTGCATGCGTAAAAAGGGGAATCAATTATTTGTTATTGGTGAGCATGTTAGGGTATAGCCCTAGGAATCATGTGAAAGCATAAGGAAAAGGACATGCTGGTAGTAAGACTAGGAGAAAACCTAGACTCAGGGTTAATGAGTGGCATCAAACTTAGGAGTGTATCCTAGGATTTAATGAGTGGCATTATCTTAGGAGATAACCTAAGGACATTGGATAGAGTGATCAACATAGAGTCAAGGACTCTAGGATGAGCATGATATAAGACTTAGGTAAAGGAAACCTAAGGTAAGTTAGTGGGTCGAGAATAGACTAGTTAACATAGAGTCAAGGAACTCTAGGTTAAACATGATACGAAACTTAGGTAAGAGAACCTAAGGTGAATTAGTGGAGTTTATACTCACAGAAAATGGATTAGAGTCAAGATAACTCTAAATGCAAAGTGCAACAGGTAAATAGAGATAATGTAACTCCAAGTTCGGCAAAGAAAAGAGTATGTGGCCACAAAGTTAAAGAATTAAACTGATAGCAAAGTGATCAACTTAGAGTCAAACTCTAAGGAAAAGTTTGTGTAATCACAAAGTCAAAGAGCTAAATAATATAACCCTAGAGTGGGTCATAGGGTGTATGGGCAAATGGATAATAACTTTAACTTCAATTTGAGTTAAAGAAATAAAGGTGAAATGTTTAAGAGTCCAGGAGACTCTCTAATTATCCTGATGGCAAGACCTAGGATAAGAGATAAATTGTTGTAAAAAGGCAAAGTTAAAAGCAAGCTAAAAGTGGCTAAAAAGCATAAAGAGAATGTAAATGGCGCCTTCGAATTTGAGACTCGTCAAGTGGAGCAGGACTCCCTGGGCAGTGACCCGTCGGACGAGCTACTTTCGAAAGGCTTAAAGTGAAAGCAAAGAGCTAAATGCTCAAGGGAAAGATAAAGAGATTTGCTAGCGGCAAAGAGGGAGCTATAAGCTCGAATAAGAAAGAAAAGCAAGTGTTCAAAGGCAAAGAGGCTAAGAACTAAAGTAAAAAGAGAAAGAAAAAGAAAAGAAAAGAAAGAAAACATAAAGATAAAACGAGCGTACCTTCGGGGGTAAAAAGTAGCCTTGTCGGAGCCAAGGGCAGTGTCCCTCTCCCGGGCAGTGACCCGTAGGACAAGTTCCCCGTTGGGCGGGGTAGCACTTGCGGGTGCTATCGGCAACCTTAGAAATCTTATCTTATGGTAGCAGGACTACCGGGCTGGGGCCCGTTGGATAAGAATTTCTGAGGGTTAACTTGAACTAAAGCACCAGAATTTAAAGAATAAAGAGAAATTAGAGTGGCCAAGGTGGCCGGGATAGTTTGACTCTGTATACAGCGGCATAGTGGCCGAGTTGGTGCTTAGCAGCCTAGTGTGGCTAGACAGAGTAGTGATGGTTGATGATTAGACACAGATAGTATAGTGCAGTGATATATTATATTGCATAGCAGCATTTTGATGTTGAGGATTTTAGTTTCCTAGCACTCTATTATTATTGCTTCCATTGGACCAAGTGGTGTAGGACACTTTTTCTCGGTGGTTGAACCCACTGGGAACTCTGTCGGAGTTCTCACACCCCTTGGGTGACCCCCCACAGGTTCGGGTGTGGATGCAGCGATCGAGACGGTTCAGATGCAGACGGCGAGGCATACGACAGGGGCAAGGGCCCAGCAGCATAGAGACCTAGAGGGTCTAGCAGAGGTATCCCTTTTATATATTTCTTGAGTGAACATTGTATGGTGAGGAATTTATGTAAAGGAATTGTAATAAATTTATTTGCAAGTTCAGAGATGTAAAGTGTAATAAATTTAAGTTATGGTTCACTCTTGTATGCTTTCATTTCCGCTTTAGTTGTTGCAAAAATTTAAATTTGTAGTGATTTTTAGTACTCTGATATTGAGCTTCCGCATACACTTGTTGTGTTATTATGGATGTTACCGTTCCTTTCGGGTAGAAAAAGGTTTTACCCGATTGGCGGGTCTGTTGGCGTGCCCGAACCGTACAAATTGGCGGACTCGGGGCGTGACAGATTAGAGTGGTATCAGAGCCTAGGAATAGTCCTAGGTGGTTAGCAAACCTTAGGGAGACTCTAGGGTTTAGGCACGAGAGAGTGCGTGGATTTTTGGGCGAAAGTAATTGATTGGTTACTATTGTTCCCACGAAGGATGTTGGGACTGATCGAGGGAAATGAGCTTTCATTCTTCGGACTATTACGTTGGCGGCCGACAACGTAATGTTGGAGATGAAAAGGAGTACCCTCTTATACTTTCGCATGATTGGGTCGACGAGCTTTTCTGTCGGTATATAGATTGCGCGTTGCTCAAATGGCTAAATTTGGGCTAATCGTTTCGTTGTGGTGTGCATATTAGCGATGACACCACATAGGGAGACGCACCTATTTTGACTCGAGTCACGAGAGGGCTCTAGGTCAAACAAGGTACACGAGCTGCGATAACAGGTGACCGCACTTGTTGGTGTGATCCAGCGGCAGGTCAAGCTTCGTGCCGTCAGCGGAGATTTCCGTCGACAGGAAGACAGATTCCGACGCCTAAGAGTGGCGTCAGCTTGACAGTCAGAGCAGATAGATGGGCTCCAGTGACTGATAGCGCAACAAGTTGAGGCTGCATAAATGACGCATAGGTATACGGCGTCGCCGCCCGTAGGGGCGACAGTAAGAAATGGCTGTGGCCGCCGAACTTTTGTCGGCGCAGCCAACACCTTCAGCATAGGGTGTTTTACGCTTGTGTCAGCTATGTTGCTGGCAAAGTATGGTTAGTAAGGTCCAGTAAGAGACCGACTCGCGAGGTAAATGGTGATCGCTATATCGCGAGAGCCAAGTTGCTGTGCCCTAAGGGTTAGGGCAAGGAAGATTTACGGGCCTGGCGGCGTGAGTTCGCCCTGATGACGGTAGTGACCGTGTGGCGTGTTGATTGTGGCTAGGTTGCCACGTAGTAGTGTTGGCGAAGCCTAGAGTAGGCTTCAGGATGCGAGAACCTCTCGAAAGAGCGAGAGTTTTGTGGCGCCGTTCTGATGGATCGGTGTAATGGCAGGGATTGCCACCGCAGGATTTGCGAGTTAATCACCAGAGTTGGTGAACAGTCGTTGTGATGCCTCAACCTAGTTGGGAGAGGTGTACAAGGGTCATACGCGTATATAAGCAAGTTGCTTAACACTGGATTTTTGCAAGTTAGCGGAGGGGCGTTGGAAGCCCAACTATTTTGGTGCTCATGGAGCACAAGTATCGCTTAGCCGAGAGAGCTGATTAGTTGGCGCATTAGCCTTTGCTCAGTGTGGCCAGAGTTGATAGATTGTTGGGTCATAGATTGACGACTAGTTGTGGGTTTTGCTCAGTGAGCGTAGTGGTCGCGTGGCGACGATCAGCGGGTTCGCTTGGGGACGATCCGTGCCTGGACCATGTTTGTGGACTGTGGGCCTGTAGCCCAGTGGGCAGGCGCAGTCGGCTGTGAGAGACAGCGGCCCGAGACCTGAGGGCGGGGCATGATAGAGATTTGGTCGAGGCGGTAGTCCGAGCGATGACCCGGGAACGTGAAATGCCACGTGTGAGCCTTGAGGCTGTTAGTACACTGAGAGTGTGTGATGTGTTCAGGCCGTAGGGCTAGTGATGATTGAGGTATTGTAGCTCCTAGTGGGAGTGTTGGCGGACTCGGGGCGTGACACACTGCAGGCGGCATCCATATACATGCAATGGTACTGGACGATTACGAGGAGATGGATATATCGTCCAGTGCAGCGTCCTCCGCTGACTTTTCATCCACGTGGGCATATCGAGAGGACAATGGTATAATCATTTTTATATATAAATTTAACATATTTTGTATATTTAATATAAATTTAATTTGTTCATTGAAATGCAGGCCGATACACTACGACAAATGGATACTACTATAGGCCAGTTATTGCATGATCGTCCGTCGCCTACGAGGATATTCAGGACTCTGACAGATATGCACGAGCATATTCATATGGTACTGCAAAATGTACCGTCAGTACCTACTGTCAGAGTTGCTGAGGGACGAGGAGATTATGCTCACGCATCGTCCTCGAGTCATCAAGTACCTTCACATCACTAAAAATTTCAAATTAAGTCTTCAAATTCAAATTACCTAACTATTTACGCCATTTCAGGTGCCGCGATCTCCATCTCCTCCTATTCAAGCCCCTACGACATATCCCTCGACGTCAGAGACACTCCCGCCTCCTGTATCATGGACATCATTTGTATCGACATATTCACGTCGTCGTCCCTCGTCATCATCACCACACGAGATCCAACATATTGATGAGGGTGGTATTATCGAGGAGCTCGATCAGTTAGCAGCGGCTGAGCATCTTGATGATACGCCGATTATCGAGCTTGTTGTTCCTCGTGGGCGTGGGCGACCGCGAGGGCGTGGACATAGGCGTGGCCGAGGAGGTCGAGGGAGAGGATAAGCTCAAAATTGAGTTTTATCTCAATTTTGAGTTTGAGGGTGTATTCTTAATATTTTTGTAATTATATTTTTTTGTTCTGACTCAACTGTTACATCTGAATGTTGTGCAATTGTTCCACATTATTTATGAATGTTTTAGTTCACTATCTAGATGTTGTGAAACTTGTTGTATTTTTCATTCTGTTATGAAACTTGTTGTACAAATTTTATTTTTTTCACTTGAAAAAAAATTCTTGCTGATGCTGCGGTTAAAGGCGCTGAACCAATCAGCGCCTTTAACATTATAAGTTAAAGGCGCTGAGGCATTCAGCGCCTTTAGTATAAAACACTAAAGGCGCTGAGCCACTCAGCGCCTTTAGTGTTTTATACTAAAGGCGCTGAGCAAGTCAGCGCCTTTACAGAGAAGTCATTTTCGCTTACACTGAGGACTTAGCCATTTTTCGCAACGAAAAATGGCCAAGTCCTCAACGCCTTGTAGCGTATGCTGAAGGCGCTGAATGAAACAGCGCATTCAGCATGAAGGCGCTGATTCATTCAGCGCCTTCACAGGTTTTTTGTGAAGGCGCTGATCGCTTCAGCGCCTTCATCACATTGCATGAAGGCGCTGAAGCGTTCAGCATCTTCACAGGTTTTTTGTGAAGGCGCTGACCGCTTCAGCGCCTTCAGGTTGTCTGCCCACCGTGGCGCCGAGGTAGCAAAAGTAGGGTTAGTTTTGTAAATTTTTTTTTGGAAAAATTATTTTACAAATTTTTAATTTTCAGAGGGTTAATTTGAAAAAAAGTCCACCATCCGATCTGACTAGGAAAGAAAATAAAACGTCCCTTTTTTGTTTTTTTTTTTTTTCTTTATTTTCTGTTGAAGCGTTTCCTAACCTTACTTTTGTTAGGAAAAATAATCGCACTAACTTTGATTGTGATTAAATTATCTAACTATTTTTATGATTAAATTTAAATAACAGAACTTACCTTTAATCGCTATGAAAATTCCAGAAATTATAGATAAAAATAAACCGAAATATAATTGATCCGGAAGCGTGCGAGGCACTGCCCTAAGGCGTATTTCCGTCCTTCGTGCGGATTAATCGGAGATACCACCCCAAGGTACGACCGGAACTCCCCTTCCTACGAGCACGACCGCGGAAGAGGTTGACGAAGTTTCTTTCAACACCCGATAATAAAACAACATAAAAAAAAATTAAAAACAAATCTTTTCTCTTAACAATTAACCAAGCTATATGTGACTATATCTCAATATATATCTCTCTAGCACACACCCTCTACATGTATATATATATAGGGTGTAGGCAACGTTCAATTAGAGGTTAATGTACATTAAAGATAATTAAATGAAAAATATTAATGTTGGTTTCAATCCCAACGTTAAAAAAACATTAATAAGAATTAATTAGTAAATTAATTAAAAGAGAGTAAATTAATAATTAAATAAGAAAATAAATGACAATAAATGAGAATAACTTAAAATTAATAAATGAGAATACATTGTAATAAATAAAATTGAAAATTGATAATAAAATAATTATTGAGAATTTTGGAATTTTAAATTTTATTCCAACAATCCCCCACAAAATTCAAAAATTTTGAAATAATTATTAAACTCAACAAATTAAAATTAAAATAAGATTATCGGGTGTTTATACTATGTAATAGGTAAGGTGTCTTTAATAGACTTAACCTCACTTAGTGTAAGCAATTTTCATCAGAAGGAATCGGAGTGAACCAGGTCTTGAACTACGTTCCTTTGACCCTGACTTCAACTGCCACACACACACAGTACAGAATTCTCCGTCGCGAGTCTGTGCATTATAGGCCATGCACAGTACCTTGATTTTTTCATAAGAAATTCTATGGACAGCCCACATCTCATAGTCGCGGCCTTATACGAATATTCTTATATAGGTGGTCTCCTCCAAGGATGTGTGTAGAGTCACATCTCGCGAAAATTATCGCCTCGGATTCCATTAAGAGCTGTAAGCTCAACCTCAACCACTACACAGAGCACAACTCATCATAGGGATGGACTTGGAACTAAAGTTCCTCTGAATAAACTGTAGAAAGTGCTCTTTGGCCAACCTGACAGCTTGTTTTTACCACATTGAACCTTCTTCAAGGGATCTCCTATCACAAAGGTTGGGTTCCCACTGCAGGAAGGCCCTTTATGGGCAAAGTCCCATCCCCCTCGATGACTCTAGGACTTTAGTCCTATTCAGGCATTTCGTCAAGCAATCTGCAAGATTCTGATCAGATCTGATAAAACTCAAAGAAACAATATCATAAGAAGTTAGTCATCTAACAGATTTTTGTTTCAATTTAATATGTCGACTAGTATTCGATTTTTTTTTTAATTTCTTTTTATAAAAATTAATTACAGTTCGAAAATAATAGGGGATGCAACAAGAGGACTTCCCAAAGGTCAGCCATCTTAGTACTACTCTCGCCCAAGCACACTTAACTGCGGAGTTCTGATGGGATCCGGTGCTTTAGTGCTGGTATGATCACATCCATAATTAAAATAGTATACTTTTACTATCAGATAATAATAATTAAAACAGTATTTTTTTTTTTCTTCTCTGTAGCTAGAAACAGGAAATAAATGCAATCAAATAAAATATGTAAGCTGCAGAACAATATAAATAACTAAACTACTTTAACATATATGAAATAGGCTTTGTGCTTACTGGTTATGTGTCTTTACCTTAAGACTAAGGTTGCAAGTTCAAACACTACTTAAGATAATTTGTAATTATATATAAATATGCTTTGTTTTTTTTTTTTTTTTTTTTTATCTTTTTCTTTTCGAAGCTATCTTTTTCTTTTTTTCAAAACTAAAACAGAAAATATACTTTTATATATATTACTGTAGCTATATTTTTTTTTTCCGAAACAGTTTTTTTTTTTTTTTTTTTTTTTTTTTTTACTGTAGCAATTTTTTTTTTTTTCCTCACGAAGCTAAAACAGTAAATAAATTTTATTTTATTTTATTTTATTTATTTTACTGTAGCTAAAAGTGAAAACAGTAAAAATATATATATATAATAATTTTAAAGAGAGCAAATAAATCACAATAATCTATATGTAATTAAAATTTTAAAATGCTAATTTCAATATGTTTAAATTTGAATATTAAACATACTAATAAGTTGACAACAAAATTATATGCAACAAAAATTTCGTATTAGCCCTCGTTAGATTTTAATCACAATCAAATCGGATCTACGCCTTAGACTGTTAGGAAAAATAATCGCACTAACTTTGATTGTGATTAAATTATCTAACTATTTTTATGATTAAATTTAAATAACAGAACTTACCTTTAATCACTATGAAAATTCCAGAAATTATAGATAAAAATAAACCGAAATATAATTGATCCGGAAGCGTGCGAGGCACTGCCCTAAGGCGTATTTCCGTCCTTCGTGCGGATTAATCGGAGATACCACCCCAAGATACGACCGGAACTCCCCTTCCTACGAGCACGACCGCGGAAGAGGTTGAGGAAGTTTCTTTCAACACCCGATAATAAAACAACATAAAAAAAAATTAAAAACAAATCTTTTCTCTTAACAATTAACCAAGCTATATGTGACTATATCTCAATATATATCTCTCTAGCACACACCCTCTACATGTATATATATATAGGGTGTAGGCAACGTTCAATTAGAGGTTAATGTACATTAAAGATAATTAAATGAAAAATATTAATGTTGGTTTCAATCCCAACGTTAAAAAAACATTAATAAGAATTAATTAGTAAATTAATTAAAAGAGAGTAAATTAATAATTAAATAAGAAAATAAATGACAATAAATGAGAATAACTTAAAATTAATAAATAAGAATACATTGTAATAAATAAAATTAAAAATTAATAATAAAATAATTATTGAGAATTTTGAAATTTTAAATTTTATTCCAACAACTTTGCAATTTGCATCCTAGGTGGCCACATCCACGTCAGTACGTAAGATTTCTACGTACAATTTCTACGTGGGTATAGCGTTGTTGTATTTCAAAATATCGTATAGTTGAGGGTTTCTCCATATATCTTTCACCAATTAAGATCGATTGTTTGTCGCCCTCCATTTCTGTTTCTTTGTTTCTACATTTCTAGCGATCCAAATCTTTCCCGCGTCCGCATCTCCCGCTCCCATCTCGCTTCTCTCTCTACTCCTCCTTCTCATCCTCCTCCCCTCGAAACAATTTGCAACAAATTAATTTAGGAATTAAAAATTTTTACTTTTTAACATATTTCTTTACACTAATATCAATTTCTTTATTCCTTTTGGACTTTTATGATCACCACCTAACGCTTCTCCCTCCCCACTCCCTAATCCCAACAATTCCCTTCATCCTACGGGAGGATTGGAAAAGGGGGGAATTAAGAGTTTTTAATATAATTTTTTATTTTATTCATCATCAATTAATATTACTATACCTACGTGCATTGCATGGTCACGTGAATTGAATTTAAAATCATATAATTAAACAAATATGAGCGCGGACGAAGGAGAGGAGGACGCAAAGAAATCGTTGGCCTGTGGGCTGCTGGTGCTGTACAACAGCGTGTTCCGCCGCAGCGGCCTGCGGAACGAGCGGCAGCCTTCAACGTCGACATCGTCGTCTTTTGTGGGGAGTCCGAAGCTCACGCTGTCGAATTCCAAGCGCCGCCGCCCGGGCTCCGACGAGGCCTCGCTCCTCGCTTCAGCTGCCGCCTCCGACGCATCTCTACCGCACCACAAGCCCGATGCAGTCGCGGCGCCCGCTTATCATAAAGCTGCCATGCAGAAGGAAGCCGGCCTCAACGGCAGAGCACGGGCCACGACACGCTGTGGCAGCATCGTCGCGGCGGAGCTCGACAGCATGATCCACGACTACCAGCGCACCAAGGGGAGCGCCGCTCTCGTCCGGGCCTCCTCAGGCAACGTCATGCTCTTCGGCAATCTGGGCAACATCCGCGCGCCCGGCGCCATCACTCCCAACCGCAACGTGCTTGATTATTTGCCGAAGACGGCGAAAGAGGCGTCCGATGGACAACAGCAAGATAGCGAAGCCGCGGCGGTGGCCCCAGCGGAGGTGCTCTGCAGAGCTCTGTCAAGGAGGCTGGACCCCGAGGAGCTGAGGGAGATGGGCAATGAGGAGTACAGGAATGGGAGGTTCGCAGAGGCGGTGGCGCTCTACGACCGCGCGATATTGATTGAGCCGCTTAAGGCATCGTACCGGAGCAACAAAGCCGCCGCACTCATGGGCATGGGCCGGCTCCTCGAGGCCGTGGCCGAGTGCAAAGAAGCCGTTAGAATCGATCCGGCTTACGGGAGGGCACATCTGCGGTTAGGAACACTCTATCTCAGGTATAGACAACTGGCTGGCTGCAGTGTAGGTCTTAGGGGGTCTGTTAGGTCCGGCTTAGCTTTTTCCTTCATCTGCGGGGTTTTTTTAAAACTGACCCTATTACTTTTACATTTTTGCAAACTAACCCTGCAAAATTTTTTTTTGCAAAACTAACCTTACTTTTGCCAGGTGGGCGCCACGCCGGATTGACAACGTGAAGACGCTGAATGGTTCAGCGTCTTCAGAATAGCTCACTGAAGACGCTGAATCAATCAGCGCCTCTATGAAAACTCCTGCGGAGACGCTGAATGAGTCAGCGTCTTCAGTAGACGCTGATTCAATCAGCGTCTTCAGCTATACACACTGAAGCTGAGGACTTGGCCAATTTTTTTGCGAAATTGGCTAAGTCCTCAGATATACAGGCGTTGGACTATATACATGTTAGAGGCGCTGAACCATTCAGCGTCTTTAACTTCTAATGTTAAAGGCGCTGAGTAGTTCATCTGCAGCTGTCTGTCTCTCGTGCGGTGTTTGGCGTAAAGAATAATTCAGAACTTTTGCTGCAGCAGAAGCAGAAAAAGAATTCTAAGCCTCAAAAGTATAAGCTTCATTTATTGATGTTAATTCTCAAGCCGAAAGGAGAGAATTTGGAGATATTTTAATTACACCACCCTTCTCTTACTCTGAATCCCCCCAAGCTCTATGACAGGATCCAACAATCTCCTAGGCTGAATCCTAGAACATCTTATTTTGTTATTATTAATATCTTTCTTACTGTTTTAATATAGGTCAATTCTGATCTTGTTTGCTGATTTGCTTGCTTTTGGATGAAAAAGTCAAAGCCCTATTCATATCAGCAGTAAACATAAACAAGTGTTAGAGGATTTAGATTTATAGACATACTTTGATATACACTATCATCTAGTAACTTTTTCTGTTGCCCTCTGAATTTATATGATGATACATCCTGCTTTCTGTTGCTTTCAACTATTATTTTATCATAAATTTGCAAATTGCAAGTCCGAGCGCTTAGTCCCAACTTAATTCCGGAGAAGTTACTTGTAGGAGATAATTATAGTCTTAACTTTTTTTGCAGTTGTTAGGTGAAGTGCTCGCAAACTTGACCTGCATATATCTTTTAACTGCTTAAGTTTTTGATCAATTCTCAGGCTGGGGGAAGCTGAGAAAGCAATTCATCACTACAAACTAGCGAAAGGTGGTGCGAGCTCTCGTGATGTCGCCCAAGCACAGGCTCTCCAAATGCATCTTTTCAAGTGCAACGAAGCATGGAAGCATAAAGACTGGCATGGCCTGCTGAAGGAATCACAGTCTGCTGTATCTGCTGGTGCTGATTCTTCCCCACAGGTCGGCAAGTCATTCTGTACCAAAAGTGCTTTCAAGGGTTTTAATGAATCACTTGGAGAATCAGTTATAGCCCTCAATTCATCTTAATTGAGAGAGATCTATATTACTCTTCAAATTTATCTCCTAACTATGAGATGCACATCACTAATGCCATCAAGTCGTTCCAACGTGACAACAAGCTCATTGTCTGCACTTTGGCGACAGATATATGGTTTCTAAAATGGAGGATGTCCAAGTAAAGATGATTTAAGGGTAAAAACTCTTTTGCTAGGTTCTGCAGTATCTGAATGCATTGATTTGTTGTGTCTTCACAGATTTTTACGTACCAGGAAGAAGCCCTCCTAGCTCTACACAGGCACGAAGAAGCAGAAGAAAAATTAAGAAATGCACCAAAGTTTGACGTTGATGCATCTACAAGATTCTTTGGCGGACCTAGCAACGCATATTTCCTCGCTGTTCGTGCTCAGGTTGACATGGCAGCCGGCAGGTTCAAATCTGATATCTATGTACACAAAAAATTATAGTAATACTTGGTGGTTAAGATTAATATGCTCCATCAAATTTACTTACTAGCATTTTTTATTTATTTGTTGATTAAGGTTTGAAGAGGCATTGAATATATCTCAGAAGGCTGCTCGGATCGACCCAGGCAGCAGGGAGGTAAGTGCTGTGGCCCGAAAGGCTCGATTAGTGGCACAAGCGAGATCGAAAGGTAACGACCTCTTCAAAGCATCAAAGTATTGGGAGGCTTGTATTGCATATGAGGAAGGACTTGGCCATGATCCTCACAATGCCATCTTACTTTGCAATCGAGCTGCTTCCCGGTCGAAGCTCTGCCAGTGGGAGAAAGCCATTGATGACTGCACCGTCGCTTTGAAAATGCGCCCGTCCTACACTAAAGCTCGTTTAAGGAGAGCCGATTGCAATGCTAAGGTTAGTACACGATCTGCTTCTTTCAGTCACTCGTCTAAGATATTGAATAGTTAATTTTTGTATCACATGTTAGTTGGAACGGTGGGAAGAGTCGTTACAAGACTATGAAGTATTGATGTCTGAGATGCCAGGAGATGAGGAGGTGAGCAAGGCACTCTCAGATGCTCGGCTCCAACTTGAGAAGCAGCAAGATTGCAGCAATAATTTTATAACCATAACTTCGAAAGATCAATTCAAGCAATTTATCGTGTCATCAAGTAAGCATCTGGTTTCTGTTGAACAGCTGAAAGCAAATTTTTTTCTTTTCAGCTCGACGCATCCTCTGATTAATTTGAAGCTGCCACAGCTAAAATGCAATAAAATAAATAGTTGTATCTCTGCATTTAGTCATATCTTGTAGAGTTTGTCCAACCTGCTTCAACTTCTTATTTTTGCAGACATTTGAAAATTCTAAATAGACAAGATGCATATCTGACTTGGCTAAATAATTGAGCTTCCATTCGAGTTGTATTTACGCCGAGACTCACAACATCTTTACTTTTAGAACAGCATCATATTCATTCACTTCTTTCAAGTACTTCCACAGCTTGCTTGTAAATTGGAAAACTGATATTGGCCTTTATAATGTGTTGGGTGGTAAAAGATTTAGTGACAAGAATGTGCAAACTTGTCCCTCTATTTTCTGTGAAATCAAGTTCGATCGATTCAGCCATCAAGTCCTAACTTGGGGACTCATTTTGCTTGCAGGGCTTTCTGTTGCACTCTTATTCGACAAATCAAATGATGTTTCAAGTCAAACAGTTTCTCATGTGGAGCAACTAAGCAAACGATACACCACTGTAAATTTCCTGAAGGTTAGACTAAACTATTTTTACATTTACACAATACAATAAGAGCAATACTCCTATACTTTCTATTTTTTTCGTCACCGTCCATTTATTTTTGATCAACAGTTCAGATTTAATTATTTTTTAATTATGATCTACAATAGCAGGTCATTTTAAAAGAGGTACCGGTTACGAGATACCCCATAATAGATATTTGGTATTTTGATTCAGGATAATTAAGTAATTTTATCTCTATTTTGAGAGTTTTTATTTTTATAAATATTATAAATTTTAAAAGTTTTAATTTAGTAAGATTTTTTATTTTTGGAAAGATTATAAATTTTAAATAGTCTAATTTAGTTATAGTCTTAAATGATAATTTTTTAATTCTCTTTGTTTAATTCTTTATATATTGTAAATGATTTTAATTTTAAGAAATTGTATTAAAATTTAGATTATTTTTGGGAATTAAAATTTAGGAACCTACTCATTTCTAATTGTTTTAAAAAATAAGAAAAAAATTTAGATTATTTTTTTTATTTAATATGCTAGTTATTTTTATTTCTAATTTGAAAGCTGCAATTTTTAAAATTTTATCAAATAGTAGAATATTTAATCTAATGGATAAGGTGCATAATATTATATTAATATTTTTTAAATTTGTGGATAATTTGATGGTCAACAATATTTTTTATTTCATTAAACTATACTAATTGCATTCTTACTTTTTCATCTATATAATTGTAATTCTAAAACTCTTTAAATTAATGCCTAAATTATAATTCTAAAATATTTTAAATTAAACTCTTTAAATTAATGTCTAAATTTTAATACTAAAACTCTTTAAATTAATGCCTAAATTGAAATTCTAAAACTCTTTAAATTAATGACTAAATTGTAATCCAAAAAGGGTTAAAATTAATGTCTAAATTAGTGCAAATTAATATCTAAATTTATTAAAAGTATATGAATCAAAACTTTCATTATATGTTGAATTTAAATATTTACCCACTTTTAAATTTTTTAGAATAGTGATACAAAATTAATTTCTAAATTAGAGAAATTCTTAAATTCTTTATACATATTAAATATAATGAATTTGACTATTAACCTACGTTCAAATTTTTTTAAAATATTGATATAATTAATGATTAAATTCTAATTCTAATACTCCAAAAAATTAATATTTAAATTATAATTCTAAAACTCTTTAAATTAATGTCTAAATTGTAATTCTAAAACGTTTTAAATTAAACTCCTTAAATTAATATCTAAATTTTAATTTTAAAACTCTTTAAATTAATGCCTAAATTGTAATTCTAAAACTCTTTAAATTAATACCTAAATTGTAATTCAAAAGCTTTTAAAATTAATACATAAATTAGTGCAAAATAAATATCTAAATTTGTGAAAAATATATGAATCAAAATTTTCATTATATGCTGAATTTAAATATTTATTCACTTTCAAAATTTTTAAAATAGTGATACAAAATTAATATCTAAATTAGAGAAATTCTAAAATTTTTTAAACATATTAAATATATTGAATTCGAATATTAACCAACGTTAAAATTTTTTAAAAATATTAATATAAATTAATTATTAGATTGTAATTCTAAAGCTCCTTAAATTAATGTTTAAATTGTAATTCTAAAACTCTTTAAATTAATGTCTAAATTGTAATTCTAAAACTTTTTAAATAAAACTCTTTAAATTAATGCCAAAATTCTAATTCTAAAACTCTTTAAATTAATACCTAAATTGTAATTTTAAATTTTTTTAAATTACTACTTAAATTAGTGCAAAATTAATGGCTACATTAGAGGAATTCTAAAATTCTTTAAATATATTAAATATGTTGAATTTGAATATTAACCTACGTTTAAATTTCATTAAAATATTGATATAAATTAATGACTAAGTTGTAATTCTAAAAATTTTTAAATTAATGTTTAAATTGTTATTCTAAAGCTCTTTAAATTAATGACTAAATTATGATTTTAAAACTTTATAAATTAAACTCTTTAAATTAATACTTAAATTCTAATTCTAAAACTTTTTAAATTAATGCGTAAATTGTAATTCAAAATTTTTAAAATTAAACTTCTTAAATTAGTGCAAAATTAAAAGCAAAATTTATGGTAGGAATTTTAATTAAATTTTTTCTTTAAATTTTGCGATGTTTAATTACGAAAATATATTTTTTATAAAATTATCTTTTAATCTGTTAATATATAAAATTATATTTTTATTCTTTGTCCATAAATATAAAAAATAAGTACCAGAATATTGCTCATAGAATATGCCTTTTATGAAAATATCCACGTAGGAAAAATTTTAATCTGCTCATTAAGGGAACTTATGATATTTAAGACAACATAAATCAATGTTCTGCATCTGCATGGAAATTAGTGTTGGCTTTTACCTACAGAACTATGAGCTGTTGCGAGCAAGAGAAAGAAATCACAACACAGAAATTATAAAGAACTTTGAGCAGAAGGACATCAATCTCTTATATTCAGTAACATTCAGAAGATAACTATTAGATCTCCCCATAATAGGTTTTTCATGAAGATCTAGGTGTTAGAATTTTGCACAAAATAAAATGCAAAAAAAAAAAAAAAATCAAATAAAATTAGATTTCAAATTTTGAGATACGATCTTAAAAATCACGTAAAATAGAATTTCTCATATATTTAAGATTATAAAAAAAAAAGAAATATCTAATCTTCATTTTTGCGCAGAAAGATCTACACCACAATATGATGATCGTGATATTTGATTCTCTTGAAGTCGCACACGCATTCGGCCTTACACCACAATATGATGATCGTGATATTTGATTCTCTTGAAGTCGCACACGCGTTCGGCCTTACACCACAATATGATGATCGTGATATTTGATTCTCTTGAAGTCGCACACACATTCGGCCTCTATGGATATCCACACGAGATTGCTGATCTAATCAAAATTCTCACCAGGATAGTAGCTCCGAATCTCTTTCTTTAATCGTGGATATTTAGAAAAGAGAAAGAGGAGAAAAAAAAGATAATGATTAGGTTTTTTAAAAAACTCTTATAAAGAGAGATATAATATGTTTTATAATCATTAAGATAAATTTAAAATTAGATTTAAATTTATCTTATCCCTAATCGATTCAATCGATTAAATCTTAATTTAATTCAACTTGAACTCAATCCAAATCCTAATTTAATTCAACTTGAACTCAATTCTAATTTGATCAAATTAAATCACTAACGTAACATTTGCACTTAAATTCTCTCACAACTCACTAACTATTAGTAAGTCCTCTCTTACAATATTTGCACTTTAATATTCCTAATTTGTGATAATTACAAATTAGTCCAATTATCAACATATTGACAATTAAGTTCTCAGGCGATTCAAAAATCACGATCCAGCTATCTGATTAGTCATAACCTCTTATGTGTGTGACCCTATAGATTATTTTCTATCTAATAGTGAAATATATTATGATCACCATTAACAATATCACTGAAACTCTTTTCAGTGTGTCAGAACAATTCTAACTCAACCCAATAAGAATCATCGATCATCCAAATAATTATCGTTAGTCCCACAATCCACCAGTGACGCCTAACAGTATATAGTGACATTCTAGTATAATGTAATACTGAACCTTTAGGTGCAGTTAACATGTGATACGGTCTTTCTATTAGGAGTCCCGAATAGACGGAGGTCATGGAATTGCTCGTCAAACCCCACCGTCTGTCATATATCAAATTTACTCGACTCGAGTTTCTAATATCGAAAACCATTTCCATTATTTACTCTGCCCTTGCTAAGGTCTTCTAAACTCGATTTCATAAATCACATAGGAGTAACTCCCTTATCTACTAAGGGCGATAGATTCTATATTGATGCACACCCTATTCCTACAACGAACTTACTGTAGCCAACATGCACCGCAAAGACCCAAATGGCTAGAGATCAATATATACAGTCAAACCACAGTAATCCCATTGTGAATAACCGAGGCACCGCAAGTCAAAGAACCAGTCACACTAATACAACATCGAATAACTCACTGACGAGTGAGAAGACATCTGTTGGGGCCGAAAATGCCGTGCTGACCGTTGGTCGTCGATCGGCCCCGTGGGTTGTTGACCTTCTGGATGTGATGCGCCGCGTGCCAATGTATTAAGCGCTCGGGCTGAGAAGGGATCCGCTCGGCTGGGTTCTTCTCAATCAAACTCTCGCGACCGTCCGGTTTAGATTAGCCGAATCGGGATATGGAGGTAGAGAAAGAGATAGTTCGGCCTAGAGTAGCCGAACAGGGATATAGAGACAGAGATTTGACACACGGCTAAGGAGTCGATTAGGAATTTGTATTGATTAGAGTGGGGTTACAAGAGTAACTGGTAGCCGATTACATTTTAATCTACTCCTAGGAAATACGGTAAAGGTTATCTAGAAATGCAGTAAATGTAGATATGAAAGATATGAAAAAGTAGGGGTGGTCACTGGCTTACGAGGTTGCAGGACTCCTTTTTTTTTTTCGATGGTTCGGGTATTTATACATTCCCGAACCATGCATATAATCGCCGATTTGAGTAATCGGCGTAATTTGGGAGAAGTTATCGGAAAATCCCCAACTACTTTCTTTTGAGTCGAACTGCCTCAAATAGGATGGTAGCCCTTTTTTCGTCCAAATACATTCCCTTATTGACGCGCCGAAGCGTGATTTTTGGCACTTTTAACACTGGGCGCCGCTTGCCGTTTTTGAAGTTAGTTACGAGATTCGTGCCCGAATCTCACGCTCTTTCATTTTAAAGTCCTTCCTTCTTCGGCTTGAGTAGCCGAGAATCGATTCAGACTTTGCCTCCCTCGCCGCTCCACCAGGCGGTCTGTCTTTCGTCTTCAGCGGAAGTCGATTCTGAATGAGACAAGGATCTCCTTGTTTCGATCACTTTTCCTAGCGGCTGATGTCTTCAACCGATAGTAGACGTCACGTGTTACTCCCTCAAGTGGCAAAAATTCAGGTCCCAACAACATCCAAGGGACTTATCGTGTTGGTCACGCTCGGTATACTTGTTCTTCAACAACCACCTGCACATTCGCTCCAGTATCTCCATACTATTGACTCGAGATTTGTTTACCCAAAAAGGGAAGTGACCTGTGCACTAATCTCACTGGATCAATTACTGTCTCCATAATGATCTATCGATCGGGAGCATTTAGGAATTAATCACCAATAATACATATCTCAAATTCTCAACTCTTGAGAATACGTTTCATCATCCTATTAATTTTTTGGACAATTCATGCATACATAAACAATATGAATGTAAATAAAAATCCAATTACATTCGTATTGAAAAAAATCAAATACAAATTTATATCCTAAAAAGAATATATGTATCGGCCTGGTTGGCTTCTAGGGTATACATCTAACACTAGGCACCTCACGTTAATCTTGGTGAAATAAAAATTATCCTAATTTTTTTTTTAGCTGAATAAAAGTATACCTTCTTCCTGAGATCTGTTGTTACCTTGGCATTTGCAGGAGGTTTTTATAGTGTTGCTTAGGGTTGCAAGACTGAGAAAACAAATGTACCATGCAAGATGATGTTTTCTTACATTCGTAATCTAATTTCATTAGATTCATATCTTACCCTGCTTTTTATGGTATTAACCGAACTAATTACTATTTTTGTATCTTCATCAAGTAGAAGACATTGAGGACAAAACTCACACTCCGTAGAATGCAGTCAGCTGGTGCCCTGCAGAATGCTTTCTTGTGTTTTAACCATCTAATATTTTCATCAATTTTCATTGTCATTCTGAGTGGGCTGTAATTTTATTTGACATTTATTGAAGGTGGATCTGGAGAGAGACCTCAAATTAGCAAAGTGTGAGAGATCTCTACCACTCATCAAATTTTACAAGAGCGGATCCTGCATTGAGAGGATTTCAGCATCAGACCATGACGAGCTAGAGAGCTCCCTCAAAATTCTTAGTAAATAAAAGAGGGAAGAACAAAAACAGAATACAAATTGAAAGAGTTTAGCATTGCGCTCTCCCAAGCATCAGACCATGTAAAACTAGAGGTCTCTGTTCATAATTCAAGCAACTAAAGAATGAAAAGAGGCGGAGAAACAAGCAGAGTAGAAATCCTTTATTCAATTCCCATGTAAAGGTGAGGGGAACTAGATTGGGAGCTGGAACATCTTTTGTAAGGTGGGAAACAACCATTGCACAAAGATATACTGCTGCCTCTTGCTAATTACCAGATTTCATGTTTTGAAAAGAACTAATGGACACAAATCAGGTTGAGAAAAGCAGCTCCATTTAGTCCAAAATTCTGAAATGTCTTAGATTGTTGGTCTTTTGATTTTGTTGACACTCACAAAGATATGCATAGGCATATTCTTTGCAGAATTGTGAGGGCTACAACTTTTTTTCTCCTCCATTGTGACATCTTTAGTTGTTTTCGATCCTTTCTGCTTTTACCAGTTAGTTGTTCTGGAAACTTTTAATTTACTTTATTTTATTTTTTTCCTGTTGTTGAGGCAATAACAGTGGAGCCAATTATATGCCACATGTATAGGGGTGAAAACATTCCAATAAAATTGGATTTTTGATAGAACCATATCGGCATCCATATTTTTCCTATCGCATTCGAATGCGGATATGTATTGGATGCAAAATTTTTATTATCATATCCTCTAAAATTGGATTCGAATTTAGATATGAGTCAAATTTATATTCGGATATTATTCGAATATTAATATGAACTAATATGTATATATAAATATGAACTATAGTTAGCACGAATAAAATATAATACAGTTAAAAATTCATACTCGTGTTCAAACTTCGTATACCTATATTGTGTTCAATAAAATTAAATATTTAACAAACATAAATACACTTTTAACATGAAACGATAGAAAAACCACTTTCAACAAAATAAATAAAGAATACAATAGAAAACCTATTTATCCCTATACAACATGCACTAACATCCCTCTTATTAGCTAGGGGTGAAAACGGTAGAATACGATCGGATTTTATGAGAAACCATGTTCACCTTCCATTGGAGCCGAAAAGATTGCCACGCTGCAGGAAAATTGGTCAACATGGTTAGTTGACTTAGGTGAATCAAAGAATGACGTGTGACACAGGTATCGATCAACATGGTCAATCGATTTATAAATCAATTCGAAGGTAATGTCTGAGACTAAGCGGGCAGAGAAAGTAACGCCTGAAACTAATAGGGCATTAGGAAGGAAACGACTGAAATCATAGAGCGTGGAGTCTGCAGCTATCATGCCTCGGGAATGGTTTAAAAGCGAAAAACAACCCTATTTTTGTTTATAAAGTCCCCCATCCCGGTACGTGCCCAGACCCGCCACATATATAGGATCTCTCTAAACAAACGGACAGAGTCTCCCCTGTATAATCGCACAAATATACATACATTATCCACATGATCCATACAGTTTTCTATACACAGAGTACTGAAAAATGGAACAAAAAGATAAGCTAGTCTTTTGATTCATACAAGAGAATATTGCCCACACGGCATACGCCAAGTTGAAAGGATAAAACCACAAGAGTTTAAAAAATAGTGCCTACCCGACACTCTGGTTTTGAAAACAAATTTCTCAAACGTTTTATCACTTTGAAATTAACCCGCATTCCACATGCATCCACAATCATAAGACCGAATCAAAAGATCACTAGCTATCACATACATCCATTTGTACCAACATCCACATTCACATCACAAGTCCATACCTCATGCAAGTAATACCGACCACGAGTAGTAACCAAAGGAGAAGTGTAGAGTGTCACCAAAATGCCGAAAACAGAATCACCTCCTTGTCGTGTCCTCACCCTCGACAAAAACCTGTCACATGGTGGGAATCAGTGAAAAAAAACAAAAGAAGGAAAAACCGATAAAACTATGCCTGTCTGTAAAAGATAGGTACGATAAGTTAGGCAGGACATCAAACCGTGAACCGAAACATCCGAACCATACCTACCGCAACCTTGGTTCCCATGAAAGGAATTCGAACATAACCGCCTCAATGGTCTTCCGACCTTAGGCAATATCTGAAACCTGCTCATATCCCTGGTGCCAAACAAACCCACATCGCAATAGCCGTGATTCCGCAATGTCCGCGGGGGTCCCCTCACGTAATGACCGCGTAGTGATCACAGGTCCTACAGACCACTTCTCCGGAAATGTATACCCTTACGGTGGCCAAACCGCTAGTGTGTGTGACAGCGCCATGAGCCAGATGATCACATATTCGTGTAACAAACCGCGGTAATTGAAATCGATAATCCAAAGATCCGTCCATGTCCTTTACATATGTACCGTTCCGTAACAATAGCCGTGACAATATCCTTCCTCACATTTTAAAATCATAATGTCAAAAGAAACAACAAGAGGGAGAGGAGGGTTGAACACCATAGTTCAATAACGTCCCCCACCTCAGTTCGGGTACCCACCTCAATCGGCGATGAAAACGGAACACAAAAACCCATCAAAATCTCTGCGACCTTATCCGAACGAAAACGGCGGACCCCTCGGTGGCGAAAGAAGAGTCCGGACTCTTACCGCTGCATCGGCGAGACCCGCAATGTAAAACAAGCTAAAACACCTCCTGACGGTAAAATACACAAAAAACCTCTTGGCGGCGGCGGTAGCTTGCGGCATGGTGGAGCAACGCGGGCGGCACAAGCGGAGATAAAGCCAAGCGGCGGCATGCGCGGCATAGTGAAGCGGCGGGGGCGGCACAGGTGGCGCGCAAGGCAGCGCGCTTGCGGCATTGTGGCATGCAACGTGCGAAAGGGCCTCATGCGGCTCGCCCTGCCAAAGCTGGCGCTGGCGCGCAAGACTGCGGGCTGGCCCATGTGGTGCGACGGTAGCAAAGCGCGCGGGTGGCAGCAAGCTAGCGCGCTGGCGGCCTAGCGGGCTAGCGCTTGCGGTGCGTGCGTGCGGGTGCTGCTGAGCAAAGCGGCGCGCGGCCTAGCATACGGAGCGGCACTGCCGCTGTAGGCTGGCGTCGTGCTGGCAGTGCGCGGCGCGGCGCCCCTTGCGAATAGCGGCACGCTAGTGTCTACGGCGGCGGCAGCGTCCCGTCTTATCCGACGGCGGCGGCGGCTTCCCGTCTAATCCAATGGCGGCGGCTCCACCCAAACCTCCCGCTCCGACAGAAATCCCAAGAAACCCAACAAAAGCACGGAAAACCCCACGAAATTGAAAATGGTGTCAACGAAAAGCCAAGAACCAACCTTTTTACCGACGGGGAAGACGATGCGATGCCCGAACCGTTTTTCGATCTCTGGTCTCCGACGGTGATGGTGCTCCCGATTTCGACCTCCGACGATGATGGTGTTTTCGACTCCGATCTCCGGCGCGCACAATGAGGAAGAAGATGAATCGATCTTTTTCAAAAACGAGAAACGAGAATTTTCTTGTTTCTTTTTCTAATGTGTAAAATAAATTCGATCCTCGTTCCCCTTGTATTTATAAGAGATTCATAACCGCTCTAACCTCTTTTTCCTCGATTTGCGTGCTAAGATAACTGAAATGCCGCTCATGCATCGACACCGACTTTAAAGCACCATAAACCATTAATGGGTGTTTAAAAATCTTTTTTACCCCATTAACTTCGAAAAATCATTCTAGGAGATTCGTTCATCGGATTTTCGATCCGATCGCATCGCCGTTCTCCGTTTAACGAGCTCTACAACATGACACCCAAAACCAACGAAATCGACAGATGCAAAAAATAAGAAAAAAACACACAAACCGAAAGAGACTCGAAGGGAAAAATCGTGGGCACTACATCACTCCCTTCTTTAAAGAAGTTTCGTCCCCGAAACTTAACTAGTATCCATCGAGAACAAATCCGGGTATCGCTCCCTCAAAATCAATTCGAGTTCCCACGTAGCTTTACGCTCCTCAAGATCACTCCATTGTACCTTTATGGAGGGAATCAAAAGTTTTAGCAGTCTCATATCTTCCCGTGCCAAAAACCGTGTTGGGGTTTCCTCGAAACCCAAATCCTCCCGCAAAACAATCGATGAAGCACTAACGATGTGTGAGGACCGGGATAATTACTTCCGTAGCATCGACACATACAAAACTTTATGCACCCTCTCGACTCGGTGATAATGCCAAGTGATACGCTACGGGACCAATCAGCTCCATGATCACAAACGGTCCAACAAACCGCGGGCTCAATATGAGGACCCGGATCCCCGCGTTGAGTTTTCTGGTTGTTTGGCAGCTTTCGGAGGCCTGTGTGGTGTGTTGGTGGTGTTTGTGCGCAATTTGGACACAAGTGATGGACTTCGGGCTTAAAAAGGGATCACGGGGGTAGTTGGAGGACCCGTCGAGTGTTTAGAAGTAGTTTCGCGCGAAACGGAGATTAAAATTGGACTCAGTGTGAAGTTTGGACAAAAGATCACCTTTCCGGATGCCTTTGGGAAAATTGAGGTTTGGAATTTGGCAAAACGAACTCCGGATTTGGATTCAGCGCGCGAAAACGATGAGAATGGACTATTTATTTGAAATTTTCGGAGCCCGAATGACGCGCACGTTTTTCGAGGTAGGTGGTACTGTTCCGGCGGCGGCGGGCAGCAGCGGAGCGCGGCGGCACGGGCTCGGGTAGGCGGCGGGCTCGCGGGCAGGCGCGCGGGCAGGTGCGCGATCCACCGCGGAGGCGTACACCGGGCGCGGGACACGTGGCGGCTCCCGGTTGGCCAGCGCAGCAAGCGTGGTCCACGGAAAAAGGCGCGGGTGTACGGTGGACCGGTGGGTGACACGTGGCAGCGTGTGGTTGGCGCGGTGTTGTGCGCTCGATCCACGGAACGGCTGCACCGACCTCGGGGCGCGTGCGTGCAGAGGGCGCAGGCGGCGGCGCAGGCTCGCGTTGACCGCTCTTCCCGCGCGAAGTGCGCGCCACGCGTCGGCAATTGCTGCCGCCACGTGTCGCACTGTGGTAGGTGGTCTTGGCTGTTTCCTGTTGCGCGCTGACGTGGTGCACCCAGGGCATTCCGGGCGCTGGTTGGACCGGTCTACGCACCCGATTTTCGGCGCCCGAAAGATTCGGGCGCCCGAAAACAGGGACATGGTGGGAATTAATTCAAATGTTTTCCCAGCCTATAAATAGCCCCTGTTCCAGCCCTGATATCTTCTTCTCCGCGCGAATTTTGGCTGAGCGACCTTCAGCAACATTCTTCCTCTCCCTGAGCTGCTTCCACTTGTGGATTTCCAGGATTTTACGTGGCACGCTTTTCGAGATTCCATTTTCTTCGGCGCGTCGCGACGCTCCTTCGGCGGTGTTCCCTTTCGTCGCGTTTTGGTGCGCGAGCTCTCCCGGCCTACCCGACCACCTTTTCAGGCGATTCTTGCCCCATTGGAACGGAGACTGACAGACCTACGACCTTGGTATTTTCTGCTTTCCCTCGTTTTGTGCTTTTCGAGGTGTTTTTTCGAGTTTACTGTGACGCTGTTTCTATGGTAGAGTTTTGGACAGCGGCTCGCTCTTTTGGCGATATCTCCGCACCCAGGCACCAGATCGGGACGTGGCTACACACTTTTTGCATCTACGCGTCGCGAGGATTCTCGTCATATTTTTTTAGGATTTTTCTGAGATTTGCCCGAAGGTATATTCTTCTCCCTTTTACTGTGCAGAGTATTACAGTTGTGTATCTTGTGAGGTTGTGAGCACCCTGTGTTGTGGAATTTGTAACTTGGCCTACGGTGCTCGGAATTGGGCGTGCAGGTACCCGTTTCGAAGGTCTCGACGCGAGGATCGCTGTGGTATTTTTATCGAATTTTTCGGAGCCCTTTCAGCAGGTGAAATAATTGCATCTTTGGGACTGATTTTCAGACTGCGTGTATTTGGTTAATTGTTGGAATAAAGTGTAACTTTGGACTGTATGTTTGTACCAGGAGGAGTTGTTCAGTGTTTTTGGACTGTAGGGACTGTTGTTTACCCCCCTTCGTTTTGCGTGCGGACTCCGGCACCGTGCTCCGTTTTGCGTGCGGACTCCGGCGGCGTGCTTCGTTTTGCGTTCGGACTCCGGTGGAGGCAAGGAATCGCGTGGAGGCCAATTGCAAGTGTCTACGAGCAATTGGTGGCATACCGAGGTGGGTTGGATTTTTCTCCAAGTCTGCGGACTACTTTCTAATTCTATTATTATAGGATTCAGCATGCAAGAATAAGTTTATTATTGGAACCTTGACTAGCACCCCCGTCATATGTTGCATGTGTTTAACCAGACCAATAGAGAACCTTAATCTGGGCTAGGTTCTTTTATGCTTTAGTCATCTCACACATTGCATTTCTTTCTGGACATAGAGTTCCTTGCCCAGATAGTGGGCCGAGTGGTCAGGACATTGTGGGACGTATGTTGCACTCGGGCCTGGGGGCTGAGTGGGGTCTGGTAGCTGTGTTAGGCCAGTGTTAGTGTTTTGGAAACCGTTTTGGGTAAAATGGTGGTCCCGGATCTTTGGGTATTTCTCTGTTTGGTCGTCACCACCAAGTAGTGATCGTGGTGAGCGTGTGTTATCAGGACCTTGAACCCAGAATGTTTTTTGGACACTCATGATTTTAGTAAACCAATATTTTTCCTTCCGAATTTCTAGGGGTCGCCGAAGCCTGTTCTTGTTTGATTGGGCGGGGGCGTTAACCCTTTGGAGTCCGGAAAATAAACTTATTTTTAACTGATTTTCTCAAGAACTAAAATCTATAAAAGTTGGTTTTTTTCAATTCAAGACGGTATTTTATAATAAAGGTCACCTTTTCTCCTAAATTGTTCCTCACCCGACAGGGGTGAGTGATCTGGGTTCTAAGGGATGATTTCTTTCTGGGGTCGAAAGCAACGGGAGGCTACGCCTATAGACTGTTCTTGTTTGATTGGGGTCGTAGGTATTAGTCTCCTGGGATTTTCGGACCCTCCGCTATTTGGTTGTAGAGCATTTCCAGCCCGTGAGTTTAGCATGTTGTGTTGGTTTCCCACTTTAACCGAGGGAGCCGAATCCCTGAACGGTAAGGGATCGAGAACTTCGATAGGCTAAGCCTATAGTCTGTTCTTGTTTGATTGGGGTTCTAGGCACCGGCCTAACGAGATTCTCGGACCCTTGCTGCGTCAGACGGTTCTTCTCGTCTATGAGTGGGGTGTCGTTTTGGGACCCGTTTGGGCTGACGGCGGTCCCCGTGGTTGTGTACTTTCCTTTAGTGGGTTAGCTTTCTGAGATTGAGTCGTGGAGGGTTCTCCGACTGAGTGATGGTTATTTGGGTGTTCGAGTTTCCGATCTGTTTGATCGTGGATTATAGCTTGCATGTGCCGCTTTTGCCAGATGAGACACGCTTGAGCTCGGTGGGGTCGCTCCCCACGAGTTACGCTCCAGATGCGATGATGATGATGCGCCTAGTTGATACACTAGAGGTCGCTTTGCGTGATACTGAGATAGTCCGATGGGACGCCCTGGTTGATACACTAGGGGGCGCAGGCTTGACTGGACCCGATGTGGCAGTCACCGAGATTTGGGTTACTGTGAGTGAGTGGTAGCATAGCATGTGTCTTAGTAGAGTTTTCATTGAGAATGGTACTTGAGACATATTAGCAGTAGCGAGTGGAGTCATACCATCCTCTGTGTTTTTTTTTTTTTTTTTTTCCTATTGAGCATAGTAGATAGAGACATGATAGCTGTAGATACTTTTCCAGCTTAGTTTTCATTATCACAGTCTTTTTCTGTTATCTTATGCCTCTAGTAGACTTAGTGGGCAGACCGTGGGTCTTGGAGACGGTACTCACTGAGAACTACTGTAGGATGTAGTTCTCACACCCTCTGTCGGTGACAGGTTGCTGAGGCTTTTCCTTCCGTTCTTGCCCGAGCTGGCGCGACGGACCAAGGACAGGGAGTCGCGAGATAGTTCCCTACCAACATAGTTCCTTTATAGTGAGGTAGACGTACCATCCCGGACTGTGGGATTCACTGTTTATTGTTATATTATCCAGTTTTAGTTATCTCCCTTTTTGGTTTCTTAGATGTTGTATAGGTGGATTTTTATTTGTATCTGACCTTGTATTATTCAGGTATTTGGGGAGATGGACTTTGTATTTATTCTTTTCAGCTTATTAGTAGTTTGATTTTATATTACAGCTCTTATTTTCCGCTCTGATATCTGTGTAGCTGTAGTTCTATCTTTTGCAGGTTAGACGCTTCATCGGTGCGGGGCTTCCCGTGTCGACGTCGGATCTGTTGGCGAGCCCGGGTCGCAGTTTCGACCCCGGGGCGTGATAGATTAGAGTGGTATCAGAGCCTAGGATGTAGGTCGTTGTGGACTTAGAAACCCTAAGCTTGTGGTTGGATCTTAGGATGACTACGCGAGAGTCGTGACTTGTAGCGAGAGTCCTGATTGAGTTTTTACCTCTCCCAAGGGATGGGATGAGTGATTTTACATGTTATTCTCTTAAAGTGGTTATGTTGGCTGCAGACAACACAATGCCTTAGGAAGGGTAACCTGTTTTAGACTTTCGCCTGATTGGGTTGAGTGGTTGTTTTGTCTTGACGTGTGTTGTTGTTGCAGTTGACTGCGATGCCGCCGAGACGTCGTGCAGCGGCAAGGGTGCGTTCGACCTTGGATGAGGAGTCTGAGCAGCGGGAGGCCGAGCAGTTAGAGCAGAGTGAGGTCCGGGAGCTGCGGGCTCAAGTAGCCCAATTGGTAGAGGGGAAAACATGGAGCTCATAATGCGTATGATGGAGCAGAGAGCATTCCCTGTAGCGCCACCAGCAGTACCTCCGGTTGCGGCGTCATCGACCTCGACTCAGATTGCCCCACTGACAGCTGAGGAGCGGAGGGAGCTCACCGACAAGTTGGCTTATGTTAGCCAATTCAGGGCAGAGTTCGGAGCCGTGGGAAGTTGAGAACTGGATTGCGGCAATGGAGAAGCTGTTTGAGAACCTCTTCATTAAGGAAGAACATCAGGTGCATTTGGGGGCGCACTATTTGGAGAAGGACGCCGAGACTTGGTGGCGTCGAGTCCGCCCAATTGGACCACCGGGAGTTCAGTTGATGACTTGGCCTGAGTTTCGAGCTTTGCTACGCGGGGCCTATTTTTCCGATAGTGCAAAGCAGAAACTGGAAGGGGATCTTCGACGGTTGTAGCAGGGTAGTCGGCCTCTTCAGGAGTACATTCGGGAGTTTCAGCGGTTGCTGAACAGTGTGCCACATGTTGCCCCAGATGAGGCTCAGAGGGTAGATTTGTTTGAGAGAGGGCTGCACCAGGACATTTATCACCTTGTTCACTCGCATCGGTCACCGACTCTGGATGCAGCCATAGAGTGTGCTCGGTGGGTTTCCCGAGGGACAGTGACTATGTCGGAGAGGGACGGAGCGCCAGGGACCAGCTCCGGGGAGAGGCATCCAGTGCCGCCTGATTTTGGACAGTCGAGTAGATCGAGACCCCCAGGGCCGCCACAATCCCAGTCTGAGGGTCGTGGATTTCAGAAGAGACAGAGATCATGAGGTCCTCCATAGCTGAGGCACCAGCAGCAGTATCATGATGAGTGTGTCATCTGCGGTGGGCCGCATGCAGTGCAGTAGTGTGACCACAGGCAGGGGCGATGCTTTTCGTGTGGACAGTCGGGACATTTTCAGGCAGCATGCCCTCGAGCAGTGCTTACGGTAATACCGCTTGCGACGGCACCCCCGCTACCTCTTCAGGATGAAGGAACTCCTCCGATTTACTGCCAGGCAGATATGGCCACGACGTCGGGGCAGACAAAGCGATGATCACCCACATCGAGAGAATGAGTTGGGCCGTCCAGTTGGAGGGCAGCAGGATAGCGGATCGCATGGTATCAGGTATGTTTTTTTTTCTTTCTTTTTCTTTTCTTTTCTTTTCCCTAGTTGTCGAAGTTTTAGCTTTTCCACCCCTACATGGGTTGAGTTGGTAGATTGTAGTTTTTGTTTGCAGCCACAGCAGGGACAGCTTCAACACCTCTCTCATTGTTTTCTCGTTTTTACGCCGAAACTGGCGAACGGGATGAAAATTTCGGAAGGGCCGGAAGGGCTACTCCAGAAATGGAGACGATGCTGGAACCTGTTCTTGTTTGATTGGGGTGAAGGCATAGGTCTTTTGGAATTTTCGAACTTTTCGCTATTTTCGGCTGCTTTCTAAATAGAGAGTTGGGGTTGATGATGTTCCTGATGTTGGGCTTCTCTTTCCTTGGTAGGGAAAGGGGTGTGTTTTAGTTTCGAGGCCGAAACTTTCTTTTAGTGGGGGAGGATGTGAGGACCCGGATCCCCGCGTTGAGTTTTCTGGTTGTTTGGCAGCTTTCGGAGACCTGTGTGGTGTGTTAGTGGTGATTGTGCGCAATTTGGACACAAGTGATGGACTTCGGGCTTAAAAGGGATCACGAGGGTAGTTGGAGGACCCGTCGAGTGTTTAGAAGTAGTTTCGCGCGAAACGGAGATTAAAATTGGACTCAGTGTGAAGTTTGGACAAAAGATCACCTTTCTGGATGCCTTCGAGAAAATTGAGGTTTGGAATTTGGCAAAACGGACTCCGGATTTGGATTCAGCGTGCGAAAACGATGAGAATGGACTATTTACTTGAAATTTTCGGAGCCCGAATGACGCGCACATTTTTCGAGGCAGGTGGTACTGTTCCGGCGGCGGCGGGCAGTGGCGGAGCGCGGCGGCGCGGGCTCGGGCAGGCGGCGGGCTCGCGAGCAGGCGCGCGGGCGCGCGGGCAGGTGCGCGGTCCACCGCGGAGGCGTACACCGGGCGCAGGACACGTGGCGGCTCCCGGTTGGCCGGCGCAGCAGGCGTGGTCCACGGAAAAAGGCGCGAGTGTACGGTGGACCGGTGGGTGACACGTGGCAGCGTGTGGTTGGCGCGATGTTGTGCGCTCGGTCCACGAAACGGCTGCACCGACCTCGGGGCGCGTGCGTGCAGAGGGCGCAGGCGGCGGCACAGACTCGCGTTGACCGCTCTTCCCGCGCGAAGTGCGCGCCACGCGTCGGCAATTGCTGCGGCCACATGTCGCACTGTGGTAGGTGGTCTTGGCTATTTCCTGTTGCGCGCTGACGTGGTGCACCCAGGGCATTCCGGGCGTTGGTTGGATGGGTCTACGCACCCGGTTTTCGGCGCCCGAAAGATTCGGGAGCCCGAAAACAGGGACATGGTGGGAATTAATTCAAATGTTTTCCCAGTCTATAAATAGCCCCTGTTCCAGCCCTGATATCTTCTTCTCCGCGCGGATTTTGGCAGAGCGACCCCCAGCAACATTCTTCCTCTCCCTGATCTGCTTCCACCTGTGGATTTTCGATATTTTACATGGCACGCCTTTTGAGATTCCATTTTCTTCGGCGCGTCGCGACGCTCCTTCGGCGCTGTTCCCTTTCGTCGTGTTTCGGTGCGCGAGCTCTCCCGGCCTACCCCGACCACCTTTTCAGGCGATTCTTGCGCCATTGGAACGGCGACTGACAGAACTACGAACTTAGTATTTTCTGCTTTCCCTCGTTTTGCGCTTTTCGAGGTTTTTTTCCAAGTTTACTGTGATGCTGTTTCTGTGGTAGAGTTTTGGACAGCGGCTCGCTCTTTTGGCGATATCTCCGCACCCAGGCATCGGATCGGGACGTGCTTGTACACTTTTTGCATCTACGCGTCGCGAGGATTCTCGTCATATTTTTTTCGGATTTTTCTGAGATTTGCCCGAAGGTATATTCTTCTCCCTTTTACTGTGCAGAGTATTACATTTGTGTATGATGTGAGGTTGTGAGCACCCTGTGTTGTGGAATTTGTAACTTGGCCTACGGTGCTCCGAATTGGGCGTGCAGGTACCCGTTTCGAAGGACTCGACGCGAGGATCGCTGTGGTATTTTTTTCAGATTTTTCGGAGCCCTTTCAGCAGGTGAAATAATTGCATCTTTGGGACTGATTTTCAGACTACGTGTATTTGGTTAATTGTTGGAATAAAGTGTAACTTTGGACTATATGTTTGTACTAGGAGGAGTTGTTCAGTGTTTTTGGACCGTAGGGACTGTTGTTTACCCCCCTTCATTTTGCGTGCGGACTTCGGCATCGTGCTCCGTTTTGCGTGCGGACTCTGGCGGCGTGCTCCGTTTTGCGTGCGGACTCCGGTGGAGGCAAGGAATCGCGTGGAGGCCAATTGTAAGTGTCTACGAGCAATTGGTGGCATACCGAGGTGGGTTGGATTTTTCTCCAAGTCTGCGGACTTCTTTCTAATTCTATTATTATTGGATTCAGCATGCTAGAATAAGTGTATTATTGGAACCTTGACTAGCACCCCCGTCATATGTTGCATGTGTTTAACCAGACCAATAGAGAACCTTAATCTGGGCTAGGTTCTTTTATGCTTTAGTCATCTCACACATTGCATTTCTTTCTGGACATAGAGTTCCTCACCCGTGTAGTGGGCCGAGTGGTCAGGACATTGTGGGACGTATGTTGCACTCGGGCGTGGGGGCTGAGTGGGGTTTGGTAGCTGTGTTAGGCCAGTGTTAGTGTTTTGGGAACCGTTTTGGGTAAAACGGTGGTCCCGGATCTTTGGGTATTTCTCTGTTTGGTTGTCACCACCAAGTAGTGATCGTGGTGAGCATGTGTTATCAGGACCTTGAACCCAGAATATTTTTTGGACACTCATGATTTTAGTAAACCAGTGTTTTTCCTTCCGAATTTCTAGGGGTCGCCGAAGTCTGTTCTTGTTTGATTGGGCGGGGGCATTAACCCTTTGGAGTCCGAAAAATAAACTTGTTTTTAACTGATTTTCTCAAGAACTAAAATCTATAAAAGTTGATTTTTTTCAATTCAAGACGGTATTTTATAATAAAGGTCACATTTTCTCCTAAATTGTTCCTCACCCGACAAGGGTGAGTGATCTGGGTTCTAAGAGCTGATTTTTTTCTGGGGTCGAAAGCAACGGGAGGCTACGCCTATAGCCTGTTCTTATTTGATTGGGGTCGTAGGTATTAGTCTCCCGGGGTTTTCGGACCCTCCGCTATTTGGTTGTAGAGCATTTCCAGCCCGTGAGTTTAGCATGTTGTGTTGGTTTCCCACTTTAACCGAGAGAGCCGAATCCCTGAACGGTAAGGGATCGAGAACTTCGATAGGCTAAGCCTAGAGTCTGTTCTTGTTTGATTGGGGTTCTAGACACCGGCCTAACGAGATTCTCGGACCCTTGCTGCGTCAGACGGTTCTTCTCGTCTATGAGTGGGGTGTCGTTTTGGGACCCGTTTGGGCTGACGGCGGTCCCCGTGGTTGTGTACTTTCCTTTAGTGGGTTAGCTTTCTGAGATTGAGTCGTGGAGGGTTCTCCGACTGAGTGATGGTTATTTGGGTGTTCGAGTTTTCGATCTGTTTGATCGTGGATTATAGCCTGCATGTGCCGCTTTTGCCAGATGAGACACGCTTGAGCTCGGTGGGGTCGCTCCCCACGAGTTACGCTCCGGATGCGATGATGATGATGCGCCTAGTTGATACACTAGAGGTCGCTTTGCGTGATACTGAGATAGTCCGATGGGACGCCCTGGTTGATACACTAGGGGGCGCAGGCTTGACTGGACCCGATGTGGCAGTCACCGAGATTTGGGTTACTGTGAGTGAGTGGTTGCATAGCATGTGTCTTAGTAGAGTTTTCATTGAGCATGGTACTTGAGACATATTAGCAGTAGCGAGTGGAGGTATACCATCCTCTGTGTTTTTTGTTTTTTTTTTTCCTATTGAGCATAGTAGATAGAGACATGATAGCTGTAGATACTTTTCCAGCTTAGTTTTTATTATCACAGTCTTTTTCTGTTATCTTATGCCTCTAGTAGACTTAGTGGGCAGACCGTGGGTCTTGGAGACGGTACCCACTGAGAACTACTGTAGGATGTAGTTCTCACACCCTCTGTCGGTGACAGGTTGCTGAGGCTTTTCCTTTCATTCTTGCCCGACCTGGCGCGACGGACCGAGGACAGGGAGTCGCGAGATAGTTCCCTACCAGCATAGTTCCTTTAGAATGAGGTAGACGTACCATCCCGAACTGTGGGATTCACTGTTTATTGTTATATTATCCAGTTTTAGTTATCTCCCTTTTTGGTTTCTTAGATGTTGTATAGGTGGATTTTTATTTGTATCTGACCTTGTATTATTCAGGTATTTAGGGAGATGGACTTTGTATTTATTCTTTTCAGCTTATTAGTAGTTTGATTTTATATTACAGCTCTTATTTTCCGCTCTGATATCTGTGTAGCTATAGTTCTATCTTTTACAGGTTAGACGCTTCGTCGGTGCGGGGCTTTCCGTGTCGACGGCGGATCTATTGGCGAGCTCGGGTCGCAGTTTCGACCCCGGGGCGTGACACTCAACCTGCCTATATTGGTCATGGTACGCCCTACGTAAATCCTGCCCAATGCGTGGGAAGTGGTTGTAGGTGAGCGTTTGTTAGTCCGTTGGGACGTCTACATAAATCCTGCCCAATGCTTGGGAGGTGGTTGTAGGTTAGCGTAGGCTTGACTGACCCTTTTTGGCAGTCATTACGATTGGATCGATATGGGCACCTTGTGATGACCCGGATCTCCGCAGAGCTTTTGCAGTGTGAATTGTGGCTTTTGAAGGCCTATGATGTGTGTTTGGAGATGGTTACGCGCAAATCGGACCTCAGAATTGAACCCAGCGTGAAATTTGGATTAAGAATACCTATCTGGATGCCTTCGACAAATTTTAGAAGTGGAATTTGGCAAAACGGACATAGAATTTGGACTCAGCGCGCGAAAACGATGAAAATGGACTACTTGTGTTTTTCGGAGCCCGGATGCCAAAATATGGATTTCAATGCATGGTTTACTGTTCCGGCAGGCCAGGGCAGCGCCGACGGCGACGGGCAGCGGCGGAGCGTGGCGGCGGGGGCGCGGGCAGGCGCGTGCGTGGTGGCGGGCAGGGCAGTCCACAGGTTTTGGCGTGCACCGGGACCAGCCAACGGCGGGCGTGCCACGTGTCGCACGCTGATTGGGCGGTCAACGCACGCGCGACAACACGCCGGGCGCGGCGCACCGTGGACCCCGCTAGGCCACGTGTCGTCCGCTCATTGGCGGGCGCAGCGACCCGGCTGGGCCACCGTGAACCGCAGCCCACGGTTCCCGCCGTGGACCGCGTCGCCACGCGGCGCGTCGCGATTGGCGGGCGCGCGTGCGCCGTGCACGCGTGGCGCGGAGCGGGTGACATGGCGCGCCGAGAGGAATTCGGGCGCGCACAGTGTTGGGCTTGGGCCGGATTCGGGCGCCCGAATCCGGCGCCCGAATCCGAACCCTTTCCTTGGTGGGCTTGGGCTATAAATATCCCCCTTTCTTGAGCCTTTGGACCTTTTTCCCAAGCCCTTTTGCAACTGAGCCCTTAAGAGAAGTTGTTCCTCTTCTTGTGCTGCATCTTGCGAAGGAGTTTCGGATTTTTTGGAAGGTGCGGCATCGACGACTTTGGTATCTTGGCGCAGTGCAACGTTTCTTCTTCAGTGGCCTATTTACATCGCGTTTCGGTCCACGAGGTCCATAGAGCTATTCCGAAGGAATTTTTGGATGATTTTCACGGCGTCGGTTTTACGAGAGGTAGGCCTTCGATTTCCCTATTGATCACCTAGCTTTATTTTGAGTTCTTGGGATGGTTTACGAGGCATCTTTGAACCCCTTTCCTGCTGGTGGTTTTTCTAGACAGTGGAGGCTTGTCGGATTTTTATCTCAGCATTCAGGGATCGGATTTCGACTTGTAAGGACTCGATCGACATCTACGCTTCGCGAGTAACGCCGTCGTATTTTTATTGGAATTTTTGGAGTTTTTCTCGCAGGTGATAATTAAGCTTCTCTGGGACTGAAATTTCAGCAAACTGTACACTTGAAAATTTTGTATTGTTTGTAACTTTGGACTATATCTTTGTACCGAGGAGGAGTTTTTGAGTGTTTCTGGACCCGTTGGAATTGTAGGAATTGGAGGATTATTCCCGTGTAGTTTCAGCTTCTTGGACTTTGGACAGGTTTGCACTTCCAGGTGGGTTGCTTCGTCTTCAAAACCGGCGGACTGATCAGTAATTGTATATTGTAGGAATTATACATGATTGTGAGTGTGTTAGGAAGCATGCTAGAAAGAGAGTATTGATGTTACTTGTGTTGCTATGATGATCATATTGATTTATTGCTTTCTAAATCTGTAAATGAAATGCCATCTTTGAAACTTGACCTAGCACCCCGTCATATGCTACATGTTTAACCTAAGTAGTAGAAAACTTCAACTTGGGCTAGGTTTATTTATGCTTTAGGCATCCTCACGTTATACTCTATTCCTGGACTTAGGGTTTCTCCTCGCCCGGGTAGTGGGCCGAGTGGTCGGAATTTTTTTTAGTGTGGGATGCATGTTACACTCGTGCTTGGGGGCAGAGTGAGTGTGGTAGATGTAGCTGGTCTTTTATCTGTGACGGGAACCGTTTGGATGAACGGTGGTTCCGGGATGTCTTGTTTCTCTGTTTTATGTGTTGCCGCTGTGTTAGTGGTAATAGTATACCAGTCATAGCAGGACCTTGAACCCATAACCTTTTTGGACACACACATGATTTTAGTCAACCAATGTTTTCTTCCAAACATCGAAGGGTCGCCGGAGTCTGTTCTTGTCTGATTGGACGAAGGCATTAGCCCTTCGGGGTTTGGGTATAAAAACTTATTTTCTAACTGTTTTTCCTAAAATAACTAAAAATTATTAAAAAAATAGATTTTTCTCAAATCAAGATGGTTTTTCAAAAAGGAACTACTTTTAGTCCTCACCCCGCGTGGGTTTGAGTGAAAAATGGTTTTCAGTAATAAATGTCATATTTTTCCTGTAAACTTCCCTACTCGAGAGGATTCGAGTGGTCTGGGTTCTAATAGCTGTCTTTTTCTTTGAGTCGAGAACAACGAAAGGCTATGCCTAGAGCCTGTTCTTGTTTGATTTGGGTTGTAGGTTCTAGTCTTTCCGGGTTCCTGGACCCTTCATTGTTGTTGGCTGTGGAGTATACCCAGCTAATGAGTTTACATTTGGAGTTGATGTTCTTTTTGGGGAGCCGTTGGGTTGACAGTGGTCCCGACTGTTCGAGTGGTTCCTGTTAATGAGTTAGAGAGGTGATTTGGGTACTATCGATCTTGTTGATCGTGGTTTGGACTATAACCTGCATGAGCTATATTGAGCTCGACAGAGATGCGCAGATACTTTCCTCGGTGGGGTCGCGCCCCTCGAGTGCCACTCCGGAGTTGGGCCTGTTACTTTGCTATTGCAACTTGTCGACGCAGTCCCTCTGGCTGGGCCAGTTTTGGCAGTCACGGACGCCCTACGTAAGTGAGGTATCTCCAATAAATACATCAGTGTACAACTGGAAAATAATACAACAATGTCCATCTCCCAAAAATGATAATCGTACAATATCCTCAGATACAAAACTCAGAACTCAACAGGGAGGTATCTCCAATAAATACATCAGTGTACAGGCTCTCAATACGTATCATATCCTCACTACATCAGTCTCTCAAAGAGGAAAATAAAATAGCCAATCTACTGCAGGTCTTCTCTGAAGGGGTACCGCTACACTCCAACGACGGGTAGGGATCTAGCTCGCGACTCCCTCGCCTCGATCAACAACCGGAGAATCAGCAACACCCGCTAAGACTCTGCAAAACAAAGGAGAGAAAGGAAAAATGAGGGGGAAAACCCCCAATGGGCGTGAGAAAGGAAAAATGAGGGGGAAAACCCCCAATGGGCGTGAGTTCTCAGTGGGTACCACCGCCAGGCCCGACGGTCTGCCCAGTAAGTCCTCAAGAGACAAAAATAACCAAAGCAGTAAGAACTGAACAAGAACGCTGATGACACTCAACAGCTACCCTGCCTCCATCTAAATGCTCAAGAGGGGAGAATCAAAGAATGGTATGCAACCACTAGCACATGAAGTGCACAATCGACCCAATCGAGCTGACTGCCACCTCTGGTCCAGTTAAACCTGCGCCCCACCTACAACCACCTCCCACTGCCGGGCAGGAATTACGTAGGGTGTCCAAACGGACTAACTCGCTATCGAGTAGTGGCTCATACAGGCTATAGTCGAAATTCACGCTCTCTCTCAGAACGGATAGAATCATGATGCTCAACCTCTCACATAACGGTCAAGGTACTCTCAACGACACGGAACCACCGTCAACCAAACGGCTCTCAACAATACTAGCACTGGTCTAAACTCAGCTACCAGACTGCACTCGGCCCCCAGACACGAGTGCAACAATAAAAGTATCTGACCGAAATAAACCCAATCAAATGAACCGGTATAAAACCTGGTACTGCCTGCTCTGCTGTCGAACTCAGTAACTGTGAGGTCCCGGAATCCCCCGCGTAGGGTTTGCTGGTTGTTTGGCAGCTTTCGGTGGCCGTTGGGAGTGTTTGTGCGCTTGGCGGGCCCGAGAAATGGATTTGTGATGCAATTTGGAATTTAGTTGCATCACTGGAGGCCTGCGTGGTGTGTTGGTGATGTTTGCGCGCAATTTGGACACAAGTGTTGGACTTCGGGCTTATAAGGAGATCCCGTGGGGAATTGGAGGACCCGTCGGGTGTTTGGAAGTGGTTTCGCGCGATTCAGATGTCAAAATTAGACTCCGGGCGAAGTTTGGATAAAAGTTTACCTCTCCGGTCGCCTTCGGGAATTTTTAGAGTTGAAATTTGGCAAATCGGACTTCAGATTTGGACCCGGCGCGGAAAATCGGATCGAGTGGGCATTCGGCAAATTTTCGGACGAGAATTTGGAGAAACGGACATCGTTTTTGGATTCAGCGCGAAATCGCTAAGAATGGACTATTTACTTGTTGGATTTGGAGCCCGGATGAAGTGCGCGTTTTTCGGGGCAACGCGGCACGAATCCCTAGGTGTGGCGCGTGGCACGGATCCCGAGGCGGCTACGGCACGCGTTTCGAGGCGCGTGTGGCGCGCAGGCGCGCTGGGGAAGCGCGCCATCGGCGCGGGTTGCGCGGGGGCCGCCGCGTGGCGGCCCCCCATTGGCGGCTGCGCGGTCGCGGGGGCGTGCGCCCGTGTGGCGCGCGCGTCCCGCGCCAGCGCGGGCGCTGGGTGTCACGCGCCCGTGTGGCGCGTGACTGCCGCTCGCCGCGTGGCGCGCGGTGTCGCGGCCACGTGGCGGGCGGGGGCGCGCGCTGCGCCTGGTGCGCGCCCCTGCGTGTGGACCGGGCGGCTGGGGTGGCTCCTGATTGGTCGGTGCACCGTGGACCGGTGCACCGTGGACCATCTCTCTCTCCCTTTCTCTTTTTCTTCTTCTTCTTCCTCCCCCGCACCCCATTTTTTCTCCTCTTTCCTTTCTTCTCCAACCGAGCGAGAGGGAGAGTGAGGGAGGAGATTGTGGGAGTTGCGGCGTTGCGTCGTGGGCCTCGTGGAGCGCGCAAGGTGTTCCAACGGAGCAGTTGGGCGGCGTGGCGCGTCGAGGTAGGTCCCGCACTTGTTTTTAGGTGTTTTGGCACAGTTTTAGAGCGTTCCTTTGGACAGTAAATTAACCCTCCTGCTCTTATCTGTGTTAGGGACTGTGTTTTACTTCACCGTTTTGCGTGCGGTCTCCGACGGCGTGCTTCGTTCTGCGTGCGGACTCCGTTTTGCGTGAGGATTCTGGCACCGTGCTCCGTTTTGCGTGCGGACTCCGGCACCGTGCACCGTTTTGCGTGCGGACTCCGTTTTGCGTGCGGATTCCGGCACCGTGCACTGTTTTGCGTGCGGACTCCGGCACCGTGCACCGTTTTGCATACGGACTCCGTTTTGCGTGCGGATTTTGGCACCGTGCACCGTTTTGCGTGCGGACTTCGGCACCGTGCACCGTTTTACGTGCGAACTCCGTTTTGCGAGCGGACTTCGGCATCGTGCTCCGTTTTGCGTGCGGACTCCGGCGGCGTGCTCCGTTTTGCGTGCGGACTCCGGCGGCGTGCTCCGTTTTGCGTGCGGACTCCGACAGCGGACATCATTTTGCGTGCGAGTCGCGTGGAGGCCAATTGCAAGTGTCTACGAGCAATTGGTGGCAAATCGAGGTGGGTGGCCTTATCTCCAAGTTTTATGGACTGTACAGTAATTCTACTGATGTAGGACTATGCATGATAGTTTATTTTCGGGTATAGCATGCTATATTGTAGGAATTGTTATTCCTTTTATTTTATGTTAATATAGTTATATTGGAACTTGACCTAGCACCCCCGTCATATGTTGCATGTGTAACCAGACCAGTAGAAAACCCTCACTTGGGCTAGGGTTATTTATGTTTAGACACTCACATTATTTTTTTTTCTATTCCTGGACGTAGTGTTATTCTCGCCCAGGTAGTGGGCCGAGAGGTCGGGACTTTCTTTAGTGTGGGATGTATTTGCACTCTTGCTTGGGAGCAGAGTGGAGTCTGGTAGTTGTAGTGGGTTGCTTATCTGTGCCGGGAGCCGTTTGGGTAAACGGTAATCCCGAGAGGTCTTGTATCCCTGTAGTGCTGTCGTAGGAGGGAGCCGTTGAGCAGGCGGTACTCCCGGGCCGTCGAGTATCTTCCGGTCAGTGTTGTTGGGAACCGTGGGGTTAACGGTGATCCCAGGTCGTTGAGTGTTGTCCGACTAGTTTTGTTAGCCTGAGTTGTGGGTCGTTCCTGGCTGTGGAGTACCTCCAGCCAGTGTGCCTTGTGCTGCGAGCTGTTGGAGAGGCTAGTGTCTCGTATTTCGTGTGAGCTGATCAGCTGAGTCGTCGAGTGAGCTCCGACTGTTGTGCGAGATATTTGGGGATCTTGAGTCCTTCCGTTCTGAGAGTGAGCGTGGATTTTGGCTATAGCCTGCATATGCCAATGTTTGATACTCTATGCCGCGCCGTTTTCCTCAGTTGGTGTCGCGCCCCCTGAGATGCCGCAGTGGATGCGGTGGTTGGCCTGTTGAGGCAGTTTTGCGCGAGGGGTGAGTTAGTCGGACAGGACGCCCCACGTAAATCCCGTCCTTATGTGGATGTGTGGTAGTGGGCAGGTGTGTTCCTAGTCGACAGGCGCAGGCTTGACTGGACCCTATGAAGCAGTCAGTTCGATTGGGTCGATTGAGCACCTTGGGTGCGAGTGGTCACATTTACTTTCATCTGTTCCACTTTGTGAGCATCTAGATAGAGGCATGGTAGCTGTAGAGTAGCTCCAGCTTTTCTTGTTCATATTTTCATTGCACTGTTATCTTTTGCCTCTAGTAGACTTAGTGGGCAGACCGTTGGGCTTGTTGACGGCACCCACTGAGAACTACTGTGGGTAGTTCTCACACCCGTCGTGGTGTCTTTTCCCCAGGGACTTCTTCTCCTATTCCTGTGCTCCTGTTGCTGATCCTTCTGACCGAGGCGAGGGAGTCGCGAGCTAGTTCCCTACCCGTCGTTGGAGTGTAGCGGTACCCCCTTCAGAGGAGAGCTTCAGTAGATTAGTTTACTACTTATACCTCTGTTGAGAGACCTTTGTTGTGAGGTATAGAGTTGTACTTTATTTTACAGTTCGAGAGACTTGTAGTGAGGATATTCTTGTAGTGAGAGCTTGTACACTGATGTATTTATTGGAGATATCTCCCTTTTGAGTTTTGTATCAGAGGACTTTTTATATGATCGTATTTGGGAGATGGATATTGTATTATTTTCAGTTGTACAGTGTTTGGATTTCAGTTTTTAGTAGTTTACTTTCAGCTCTGATATCTGTATACTGTAGTTGATTCTTTTTGCAGGTTAGACGCTTCGTCTGTACGGCAGTTTTCGTACAGATGGCGGATCTGTTAGCGAGCCCGGGTCGCAGTTTCGACCCCGGGGCGTGACCGTAACTGATTGGCACACGGCTCGATCTCAATATAAGTAACGAACCGGCACACGGCTCGATCAAAATATAAGTAACAGACCGGCACACGGATCGGTCAAGCATACCTC